>OY728119.1:693963006-694400506 GCA_963277665.1 Viscum album | reverse complement strand
AACATTTAGCGGTAGTTTTAAAAAAACCGCCACGAAAAAACCACTGCTAAAACATGGTTTTCTTGTAGTGTGGAGTTTGAGAGTATCTCAACCATTATTTCATCAATCACTTAAATGAATGTAGGATAATATCTCAAATCACACCTCTTTATACACCTCAATGAAATAGTTTTAGTGGAAGAAGGAATCAAACCTTTCTTGACATGGTAATATGAATGATGAGTCATGAAACTCTACCATTTCCCTTTTGGGGATATGCGATGTACACTATGGAATATATACTCAACTGAGTACCGACTATTGTGGTACATGAAATTATATATAAGTTATAATATGGAAAGAAACCCACTCTATCACATATATGTTTTTGTGTAGGTGAAACATTTTTTAAAAATATAGAAATTGTAACAACCCAAGATTTTATGAGAATTGTTCTTTTTAATTTCATTGATGTCTTGTGTTGTACGCGACACAAAAATTAGCTTGTTCTATACGCAACACCATATACACAACACTATTCTTGGCTCGTGTTACACAAAATTCATGTTCGTTTGATAGAAGTTATTCTACGCAACATTGAGTGTATATATATATATATATATATATATATATTCAATGTATAAATGAAATACGGTTGGATTCTATTATAAACAACAACAAAGGAATCATGCACTACACGCAACCCTGACTTGGCTTTCTTTACTTGCAATCGTGACCTTCCACGATAGTGTGTATTGTACGCAATACCGAGTTTCACTAAACAATGATATGCTTATTAAAATATTATATAAAACTATCCATTATGAATAGTAATACCCACTTTTTGAAATTTTATAAATTTTATATTTCAAAATGGACTTCATTTTTGGATTCAGAATATTGAAATTAGCCTAGGGTTATTTTTTGGTATTTTTCTGAAAATCTTTCAATTTTTAATGAATAGTGAAAACACGGGGTTACTATTTAAAAACCGACTTTTTATTAAAATATTTATTATTTTATTTAAATTTAGTTTAGGTAAAAATTTATACATAAAACCTATATAAGTTCAATTTAATTCATTGGAGGCATTTTATAATAATTTTAGATATATTCAAATTTTATTGATCTTTTCACCGTCTTTTACCTACCTCCTAGGAGCTTTTTACAAACTTAAATAAAACGTAACATTACAACTTTTTTGAGTGAAATTTTGAAAATACAAGAGACACGGTTAATATCAAGTATTAAAATGTTGTTCAATAAGATAAAAATAATTTTGGTGAATAGTAACTTTTTACTTTTATTTACCACGGTTAAAAGTAAATAGTGTAATTAAGGGTAAACATGATATTATTATTACCCTAAAACATGTCCTAATTCTATTGGATAAGTTTAATTCGACCAAAAACAACCATAGGAATAAAATATTACCCCTTTAGGTTCACTTGGATTTGATTAGAACAGTTATTATTATTTTATTTAAAGAAGAGTTAAAATAGTTAAAATCAAAGTTTAATAGCTAAACCATTTTTAATATATGGTTATACATAAAATAAATTCGACTATAAATATTCATTAGAAAGATAAACAGATTTCCTACCTAATGGTATTTTTTTTATAATTTTTAGACATTAAATAATTTAATTTATTTCTGACACAATGATGATGCAGTAATTACCTAAATAATGAAATATTAAAGTAATTGATATTATAAATACCCAAATAAATGTAATTTGAGACTTTTTATGAATTACAATAATTTTTTAGGTTAATATGACATGTTATTATTTATTTAATTAAATATTTTCTAACTAATCATGTCATTATGATTTTTTAAAAAAATCAATTACCAAATAGTGTCCAAATTGACAAAAAATAGTTTTTAAAACAAATATTATATTATTAATTTTTATTATATTCCTAAAAATCTAAGGTTCGGATAAATGACTTAGATAAGGTTATATATATTAATAATGAACCACTTAGGGTTCGTTTTACTTTTTATAGTAAGTTTAATAATCATATAGTGTAAGAAAACAAGAAGACACGGTAAAAGTTAAATTATTGAACTTAGAGTTAAATCTAAATGATAAGGTTAAAATAGTAACCTAAACTTGTATAAAACCTATTGGTTGAGAGTATTTCGACCCATCCCCACTTTAGCTTCTAAATAAATCAATTTTGATCTTTTATAAACCGAATATGACTTTATTATAAAATAATATTTTAAGTTTTTTCAAAGGTGCCCCTCTCCTCCCTTATAAAAGGGCACCCCTTCCCTCTTCTCTTCACACAATTTTGAGCCTTGAAGCTCGGCCAAACCCTGCCAATTCCTCTTCTCAACTTCTCTAGTTACATCATAGAGTTTCTGGTCTTCTCAAAAGGCCAACTCTAATTCCTTAAGAAGAAGATTAAAGGAGGTGCATCGAGGAAGAGGTAATCTCTTCTACCAACTCTTTCATGTTTCTTTCTTCTTCTACTTCCTCTTATTTAGTTGTTTCATTATAAAGTAATAACATCAGTATTAATTATATACTGATATGTTATTATAAATATGAAACAACCCTATTTCAACTTCTTTCCATCCTACGAAAAACGAAATCACCACGCGTGCGTACGTACGGAATACCGTCTCCACGCCGTGGTGTAATCAGTTTTTCCACAACCACCTTACTTGGATGGTTATAATGGTGTAAATAATAACTATATATAATTATTATAACATCATACTGATTATATGATATTATATCATCCACTCCAATACCATTCAATAAATATGGGAACGATATCATCGCTCGTGCGTACGTACGGATTACCATCTCCACGACGCGATGAGATTAATTTTCCATGTTAACAATTAAAGAATGATTATAAATTATATATAATAAGTAATCATGGAATATATGACATAATAATGTTACTGTATTCATATATGGATTTCATATACTTAATTCCATTCAATTCAATAAGGAAACGAAAAACAGCGTTCATGCGTACGTACGGCCTACCTTCTCCATGAACGGTGTATTTCTTTCCATTTATCGATCTATTATATATATATATATGTATATTATCAATATATATTATATATAAATCATGTTTTATATTTTGGAATTAATTAATCATGATCTAAGTAATCATATTAATAATTATAAGTCAAAACACGGATGATAAATGAAACGATTTTACCCAAAACGCTGCTTTAACATGGAATTGACAAATGAACAGATAATAAAAGTCGTAAGTGAATCATATATGATATCATAAATATTATTATGGTTCTATTACAAGTTAATAATATGTTTAAACCCACTATATAGGAGTCTCAGACACATACAAAAAAAATTGGACATAAGGTAAGGGATAACTATTCCAATCTCGTTCTTATCTGATATTGTTATTCATAAGTATTTACTGGGGTTATTGTTACCATCCATGCCCATGTTTTATAAAAATGTTGTCATGTAATTTTTAAAGTCCTTTTTACCCATTTTTAAAATTTACCACATGTTATGAAAGGAATCTTACTTTTGTTTACCCCACGGAGAACTTTTTGACTTTTCCGACAAAAGTACGAGAAGAATGTTATTTTTTGACTTATACGGAGTGAACGGATTTTTACGGTTTCATAATGCATTCTTTTAATAAAGATTACTCTACAAGATTTCATGTTTATTTTCAGTAAAACATTTTTCTTTTAAAATTGGGTGGCATTTTGTGAAAAGAAAATGATTTTTAAGAAGAAAGGATATTTTCCTCAAGAATTATTTTCAAGTGTTTTATCAAAACCATTTTCCATCTAAGATGACATTATTTCATATGTGTATGTTTCAAGTATAATATCTCTATGATTTACATGGTTTCAATTTTCTTATGATGAAATAATATCCATTTTTTATATGGATTATGTTAGGATGAGATGATGTTTATGCAACCCATTTTATTCTTTAGGTTATGATGAATGATTTATGTTTATGTTGTGGCACAGGTAAGAATGATTTCAATATAAGATGGGTGGGACCTATATCTCCCTACAATGCATTGGTAAAGATTTATATCTCTTGAGATAGATATGGCTGGAACAATAAGTTAATCTGGTTCAGTGATACAGGACCGGAAGGAGGAGTGAACTCGTTTCATAAAGGGACTTTGTCCACTAAGATGGTCTTGGCAGCAATATCTTGGCTACTATGCAAATCATATCATGTGCTTAATGGTTTTCCATAATTACATGTTTTATCTGCATGCTATTTTATCATTATTGATGTTCCATTATGATATATTCCTTACGTACTTCCAAGATTTATGTCTTTGCTTAAGATTTTGATGTTTAGATTTTATGTTCATGTTTTTGCATTCAAATGATTATGGATTGTTTTATGTTATCTATGTTTACCCTTACTGAGCATTTGAGCTCACCCTTTTAATGTTTTCTTTTCCCCAGGATATAAAGAAAGGTTTTAGGTAAGAAAACAAAAGGGGATGATCTTTATGGGAGATGTTGAAGATCTTTCACCGTGATTAGAAGATTATTTTTCCAAGTTTCCAAAGACACTAAACTATTACAGTCCTTGTGTGTTTGTTTTTGTTATGTATAAAGTATTCCGCAAAATTAATGTAATTTCCATGTACGTCAAGCTTCGGGTCTCTACAGTTGGTATTAGATGAATGGTTTAGTCAACCTTTGGAAACTACGATGCGAAAACTTTAGTGAGATCCCTAGAGATATTTCTAAGGTATGTCTAGGGATGTGCCTAAGGATTAGTATAACTATAGGTTACAGCCCTAGAGTTATGTTGACGATCATGAATAACCTAGGTTTAACCTAAGGTGTCATGTATTAAATAATGTGTGATAATTTAGACATCCCATAAGTTACTTTCAATTATTATGTGGTTCCTCATTATTTTAACTATTTCTTACACTATGGTTTCTGGTTTTAGTCAATGGAGGGAACGAGAATGAATTCAGTTAACATTGATTCTGATGGACAAATTGGTGACTGTGATCAACAAAATTGTATAATGCCTAGAGATAAAGATATTGTGATTATGCCGAATCAGTCATCACTATATATGATTAATAAGGTGAACTTTGTTGGTATTCCTAAGTCATCAAATAGGAGGAAGATGGAATTTTATGCATGTTTTCATGGTGAGGAGCATAGAGAAAGGAAGATTGAGATTTATAAATAAGGGAAGAAGAACCTTGAGTAATACCTCAAATGGAGGGGAAGATGTTATCTGTGTGAAGAAAAGGGTCATAGAGTGAGAGACTGTTATGGAGTTCAATGTCTTATTTGTGGAGAACATGGGCATTACCCAACTCAATGCTCTGACCTAAGAGGTTACTTATAAATCAAGGAAGGACTTATTACATGGAAATAATTGAAAAGGATGGATTAAAGTGTTTATTTATTGGTATTCAAGAATAATGTTGTTGACGTACTTTTATGGTATATTGTAATATCTATGTATTGGTCCATTGTGGTTTTCCATACGAATATGGCATCAGTAACCATGAAAAGTGATTGAAATATTTTTGGAAAGAAGATGATATGTGCATAATGAAGGGATAAAGAGAAAATAATACGTTTAATAGTATTCATGAGCTCATGACTGATATAAGGACAAAGTGATATCATGGTTTGAGTATATAGAAATTTTGGAATTTTGGTATGTGGAAAGAGTTAACTTTTGACAGCACTCATGTTTTCACTAAGGTTCTATGGTAATTCATGTTTCAAAATAATAAATGATTAAGGTATTCACATGTTTATAATGTGACCAACAAGATATATCTTATGATATATTGGGGATAAATACGGGTATTCATGTTCTTGTTATGTGACCTTTCAAGTAATAATTTTCTTTATACTATGAGACTGGACATATGTATTTTGGATAAGTCTAAAGATTGTAATGGATTATGTTGGACATCAGATAGTATTGTTTAAGGCTATAACTTTTTTCGTTATTATTTTTGTAATGTTATAATAGTGTATTTTTAGAAAAAGGACAACCTTCAGGATGGGTGACAACCCATCACGTCGGACAAGGCTGTGGGAATCAAACACACAACTGAAGTACGACAGACCTTTATTGCATACCACTGGCCTATAGGAAATCTCTGGTTAGTAGAAACTAGTTTTATTTTATTAAGCGCTGTGATAGATAAAGTATAAGTCCATTTTAGCAACCATATATGATTAATATCAAGATAGATGGACTTATGTATATTTAATAAATTGTGCTAAACTTTTTGCGATAGAAACAAATGGAATGACCTATAATTCTATCCCACGATCTGCTAACACTTCACGAATGACAAATTAAACTTCATTTCTTTAAGAGATGAAGTGGAAATTGTTCAAGACACAAAAAACGGTTAGATTTTACCAAAATCAAGTAAGTCTTTCTTTTAATTCAACAATTCTTCAGCATTAGGGGAATGATATTGAAAACTAAAAATGTTGTCCTAGTACCCTCATACCCGATAAATCAGATGGGACCTTAGATCATCACAAATTTATGGCTTTGTGATTGATGGATTTTTCATATCCATGTTCTCTGTCACTCTCCATTAGAACTTGATGGTTAGATTTCTCTTCCATATCCATATTTTCACATATGTTCTCCTATGTGGAAACCCAGTGATTAGTTAATTTGGGTAACTTTTACATTTCATACTTTAGTTTCTTAAGATATGTTTTGGTATTCCTTTTTACAGTGTGGGTTTCTATGAAATAAACTTTCAAGTACTAAAACATTTATAACCCTGATGAATTTCGAGGGCGAAATTCATTTTAAGGGGGGTAGAATGTAACAACCCGAGATTTTATGAGAATTCTTATTTTTAATTTCATTGATGTCTTGTGTTGTATGATACACCAAAATTATCTTGTTCTATACGCAACACCGTATACGCAACACAATTATTGGCTCGTGTTACACAATATTTCATGTTTGTTTGATAGAAGTTATTTTACGCAACATTGAGTGTATATATATATATATATATATTCAATGTATAAATGAAATATGGTTGGATTATATTATACACAACAACAAAGTAATCATGCACTTCACGCAACCCTGACTTGGATTGCTTTACATGCAATTGCGACCTTGCACAATAGCGTGTGTTGTACGCAATACCGAGTTTCACTAAACAACGATATGTTACTAAAATATTATATAAACTAGCCGTTATTAATAGTAATACCCACTTTTTGAAATTTTATAAATTTTATCTTTCAAAATGGACTTCATTTTTGGATTTGGAATATCGAAATTAGCCTAGGGTGAATTTTTGTTATTTTTCTGAAAACTTTCAATTTTTTATGAATAGTGAAAACACTGGGTTACTATTTACAAACAGACTTTTTATTTAAATATTTATTTATTTTATTTAAATTTATTTTAGGTCAAAATTGATACATAATACATATATATGTTCAATGTAATTCATTGGAGTCATTTTATAATAATTTTTGATATATTAAAATTTTATTGAACTTTTCACCGTCTTTTACCTACCTCCTAGGAGCTTTTTACAAACATACATAAAACTTAATTTTACCGCTTCTATGAGTGGAATTTTGAAAATCCGAGAGACACGGTTAATATCAAGGAGTAAAATGTGGTTCAATAAGATAAAAATAATTTTTGGTGAATAGTAACTTTTTACTTTTATTTACCACGGTTAAAAGTAAATAGGGTAATTAAGGGTAAAAATGATATTATTATTACCCTAACACATGTCCTAATTCTATTGGATATGTGTAATTCGACCAAAAACAACCTTAGGAATAAAATATTAACCTTTAGGTCCACTTGGATTAGATTAGGACACTTATTATTATTTTATTTAAAGAAGACGTAAAATAGTTAAAATCAAAGATTAATAACTAATTTTTTTTTAATATAGGGTTATACATAAGATAAATTCCACTATAAATATTCCTTATAAATATAAAAATATTTCCTACCTAATGATATTTTATTTATAATTTTTAGACATTAAATAATTTAATTTATTTATGACATAATGATGATGCAATAATTACCTAAATAATGAAATATTAAAATAATTGATATTATAAATACCCAAATAAATGTAATTTGAGACTTTTTATGAATTACACTAATTTTAAAGGTTAATATTACATGTTAGTATTGACTTAATTAACTTTTTTCGAACTAATCATGCCGTTATGATTTTCACAAAAATCAATTACCAAAGAGTATCAAAATTGACATAAAATAGTTTTTAAAACAAATATTATATTATTAATTGTTATTATATTCCTAAAAATCTAAGGTTTGGAAAAATGAATTAGGTAAGGTTATATATATTAATAATTAACCACTTGGGGTTCGTTTGGCTTGTTATAGTAAATTTAACAACCATATAGTGTAAGAAAAAATAAGACACGGTAAAAGTTAAATTATTTAACTTAGAGTTAAATCTAAATGATAAGGTTAAAATAGCAAACTAAACTTGTATAAAACCTATTGGTTGATATTATTTCGACTCATACCCACTTTATCTTCGAAATAAATCAATTTGGATCTATTATAAACCGAGTATGACTTTAATATAAAATAATATTTTATGTTTTTCCAAAGGTTCACCTCTCCCCCCTTATAAAAGGGAACCCCTTCCCTCTTATCTTCACACCCTTTTGAGCCTTTAAGATCGGCCAAAACCTACACATTCCTCTTCTAAACCTCTCTTGTTACTTCATAGAGGTTCTTGTCTTCTCAAAAGGCCAACTCTAGTGCCCTAAGAAGAAGTTTAAAGGAGGTGCGTCGAGGAAGAGGTAATCTCTTCTACTGACTCTTTCAAGTTTCTTTCTTCTTATACTTCCTCTTATTTAGTTGTTTCATTATAAAGTAATAACATCGGTATTAATTATATACTGATATGTTATTATAAATACGAAACAACCCTATTTCACCTTCTTTCCATCCTATGGAAAACAAAATCACCACGTGTGCGTATGTACAGAATATCGTCTCCACGTCGTGGTGTAATCAGTTTTTCCACCACCACCTTACTTGGATGGGTATAATGGTGTAAAGAATAACTATATATAATTATTATAACATCATACTGATTCTATGATAATATATCATCCACTCCAATACCATTCAATAAATATGGGAATGATATCATCGCTTGTGCGTACGTACGGATTACCGTCTCCACGACGCGATGAGATTCATTTTCCATGTTAACAATTCAAGAATGATTATAATGTATATATAATAAGTAATCATGAAATATATGACATAATAATGATACTGGGTTTATATATGTTTCTAATCTTCTTAATTCCATTCAATTCAATAAGGAAACGAAAAACATCGTTCATGCGTACGTACGGCCTACCGTCTCCATGAATGGTGTATTTCTTTCCATTTATCGATATATTATATATATATATATATATTCTGAATATATATTATATATAAATCATGTTTTATATTCTGGAATTAATAAATCCTGATCTAAGTAATCATATTAATAATTACAAGTCAAAACACGGATGATAAATGAAACGATTTTACCCAAAACACTGCTTTAACATGGAATTGACAAATGAACAGATAATATAAAGTCGTAAGTGAATCATATATTATAGTATAAATATTATTATGGCTATGTTACAAGTTAATAATATGTTTAAACCCACTATACAGATGTATTAGACACATATAAAAGAAATTTGACATACGGTAAGGGATAACTATTCCAATCTCGTTCTTATCCGAGATTGTTATTCGCAAGTATTTACTAGGGTTATTGTTATCATCCATGACCATGTTTTCTAAAAATGTTTTCATGTATTTGTTAAAGTCCTTTTTACCCATTTTTGAAATTTACCACATGTTATGAAAGGAATCTTACTTTTGTTTACCACACAGGGAAATTTTTGACTTTTCCGACAAAAGTATGAGAAGAATGTTATTTTTTAACTTATATGGCGTGAACGGATTTTTATGGTTTCATAACGCCTTATTTTCTTGAATCTTACTCTACAATATTTCATGGTTATTTTCAATAAAATCCTTTTATTTTAAAATTGGGTGGCATTTTTTGAAAAGAAAATGATTTTTAAGAAGAAAGGATATTTTCCTCAAGAATTCTTTTTAAGTGTTTTATCAAAACCATTTTCCATGTAAGATGAGATTATTTCATATGTTTATGTTTTAAGTATAATATCTCTATGATTTACATGGTTTCACTTTTCTTATGATGAAATGATATCCATTTTTTATATGGATTATGTTATGATGGGATGATGTTTATGAAACCCATTTTATTCTTTGGGTTATGATGAATGATTTATGTTTATGTTGTGGCACATGTAAGAATGATTTCAATATGAGAGGGGTGGGACCTATATTTCCCTCCAATGCATTGGGTAAAGATTTATATCTCATGAGATAGACATGGATGGAACGGTAAGTTAATCTGGTTCAGTGATACAGGTCTGGAACGAGGAGTGAACTCGATTCAGAAAGGGACTTTGTCCACAAAGATGGTCTTGGCAGCAATGCCTTGGCTACTATAGCAATAATATCATGTTCTTAATGGTTTTCCACAATTACATGTTTTATTCCCATGCTATTTTATCATGATTGATGTTCCATTATGATATATGCCTTACGTACTTCCAAGACTTATGTCTTTGCTAAATATTTTGTTGTTTATATTTTATGTTCATGTTTTTTCATTCAAATGATTGTGGATTGTTTTATGTTCTATGTTTACCCTTACTGAGAATTTTATCTCACCCTTTTAATGTTTTATTTTCCCCAGGATATAAATAAAGGCTTTAGGTAAGAAAACAAAAGGGGAAGATCTTTATGGGAGATGTTGAAGATCCTTCACCATGATTAGAAGATTATTTTTTTAAGTTTCCAAAGACACTAAACTATTACGGTCCTTGTGTGTATGTTTTTGTTATGTATTAAGTATTCCTCAAAACTAATTTAATGTCCATGTACGTCAAGATTTGGGTCTCTACAGAAATGACAAGATATAATCCAGAAGCACAAATTGAACCTTTTAGGTTATCCTAAGTAAACTAAAGGATATTACCAATATAACTCCTTAGATAGAAAATTTATTAAAGAGATACATTCCATATTTATAAAAAGGAATCATATTTCCATTATAAACGATGGTATGAATATTGAATTCAATGAATTTTATGATTCACATACACAAGAATTAGTTTGGGAACAAACACCATAATAAGTAGTGGGAGATGACAATATTCTCGAGTCAAAAGTACTTCTTAGGTCTACTAAAGAGGTTAGAGAACCAGAGAGATATGGTATTCCTGCAACCAGTTCAGGTGACACATTAATCCTTGAGAATTATGAAACTCTCACATATAATGAGGTATTATATGGGAAGGATGCTACTAAATGGTAAGAATCCATATATTCTGAAATTTAGTCAATGTATCAAAATCATGTTTTCATTTTAGTAGACCCAACAGTTGATGTGAAAATTTTTGGATGTTAATAGTTATTAAATAAAAAGATATACAAGGATTGTAAAGTAAATACTAATAATGAACATATGTTTTCAAAAGGTTTTAGGTAATTTCAATTCATTAACTATGAAGAAACCTTTTAACCAGTCATGATGTTGAAATACATTAAAACTATAAATAGAGACCTTCTATGATTATGAAATTTTTTAGATAGATTTCAGAAACATTTTTTTTCAAAATGTGATGTATGTTGAATGAATCTATATGACACAACCTAAATGGTTCAATTGGTCAAAGAGTACCAATAAATTATTCAAGGTATAAAGATGCATTTATGGATTAAAGAAAACATCAAGATCATGGAATTTTAAATTTGTAAGGCCATAAGAAAATTTTGTTTCTTCAAGAATGAAAGTGATCCATGTTTCTATAAATACCTTAGTGGTAATTTCATTATTTTCTGAGATTTATATGTTAATGAAATATTGATTATGAAAAATTTAGTTAAATTATTATAGCCAGTTAAGACGTGGTTAAATGAATTCTTCTCAATGAAAGGATTGTGTGAACTAGTCTATATTTTTGGGATGAAGATCTATTAAGATTTATCACAGAGGCCTCTTGGGATAATTTAATGTACATAAATTGTAAAGGAACTGAAAATATATAATATGAAACAATCTAAGATAGGATTATAACCAATGTAACATAATAGTTATCTCTATAAGAAAATGTGTCCACAAACATGGGAGGATATTGAAAGGATGAATAAAATCCATTATACATCATCAATAGGATCTATCATGTTTTTAATACTATATATTAAGTTTTATGTTTCCTTTCCTTTAATCAGGGTGGGAAGATATCAATCCAATATAGGGGATCTACATTTGGCAGTTTTAAAAACTATCCTGAAGCACTTGACACATACATAGTATATGTTCCTAGTGTATGGAGTAGATGAGACACTAATAGTGTGGGAATACCCTGATTCTTGTTTCCAAACAAATAATGATGATCATAAATCATAGTCAGGCTATGTATGTTTTCTGAATAGTTGTATCATGGGTTGCAGAAGCTCAAAATAACCTATGTTAGCCCATTCTATAGCTAAATTTGAGTATATAGAGGCTTCTGACATAGCTAAAGAGGTGGTATGGATATGTATTTTTGTCTCAAATATTTATGTTATGAATAGTAGTATAGAACAAGTTATATTTTATTGTGATAATAATACAGTAGTGGTGTTGGACAAGAGGAACATCTCACACTATAGAAAAAATCATATACTTTAGAAGCTTAATCTCTTGTGGTATTTTACTCAGATTGCTGATGTCATAGTTAGACAGTTTTCTATAGAGGATAACATGGCATAACCCCTAACAAAATTCATATCTTAGAAGAAGCATGATTCTCATGTGAGAGAAAACATCTTTAGATTTATAAGTAGTCGGATCTAGTGCAATTGAGAGTTTTTTGAGTGGATTCCCTAGACCAAAATCTTTTATAAACTTTTATTTTCATTACAAGTATATATATATATATATTCTTTTCTATTATAATTATAGTGTTGATACTTTTGGGCCCACTATTTTCATGGTAATGACCGTATATTACATGTTGTATCATGAGATTATAGTAGTTCCCATGATATAATGAGAGCCTTGAGACACCATGATAGTAATCTTAATTATACATCATATGATCTAAATAAATCATGTTTATAGGACGTGAGTTATTCTTTACAATTTGGTGTTAGGGGCTCATAAGCATTGAGACTTCTTCTCATGAAGTTCATAGTCGGTGATCTCTAGGGGGTGAGATCATGAGGATTGTACCGTCATTAAGAACACTACATGTTCCCAGTGTCATTGATTTTTCCTATCTATGAGATTTTTTATTTGGATCATGACATGATATCATCATCAATTTGTACCATTTGATCATATACTTTGAAAATATATAAAAACCATTACATTGATTATTTGACGAGGTAGATTGTAATAAACGAACCCACGACAACTAGGCATGTCACCCAAGAAGGTCTACCACATGGTGAGCATTATGAAAAACAACCAAAACTGTCCCAATTAAAATGAAAACTAGATAACTACCCAAATTAAAAAAACATAATAAAGATAAAATATCCATGATATATACAAATTCAATCCAAATAGGTCAAACTATAATGATAAAAGATGAAAAGTTTATACATGTCAATGTGTGACCATCTATCACCACTGAACCATCCCACTAAAAAGACAATGATTACAAGATAAACCAACATGATAAATAATTCCATTCCCATTAACTGTGTCCTTGAAAACAATATCTACAATCAACCAAAAGAAAAATTAGGTTGTGAGAACATAGACCAATAGTATTTCACCAAATAATCTATAAAATTTCAAATATAAATAACGAATTATCTCTATATTTAAAACAAATTTAATTTACAAAGAATTTTCATAAAAACAACCCAGTTTTGAAATCATCCATTAGTTTTATAAAAGTACACCACATTCTCTAAATCCAAGAATATGTCAATCATGAAAGAAAATAAGTAGGAATTGGTAAAAACTAACCATGGATACACCATAAGTAAGTATGTTATCAATATAACCATGAAAATATAATCATGTGATACACTAACCATTAATGAAAAATAATACCATTTCGGTTCTAACCATTGGGTATACATTCTAAAAATAAAATAAAATCTTCAATATTCACCTAAGGTGGATCCAAATAATATAACCTTTATTGTTATTACACACATTAATGTTACATAAAACCTATTATGGTATTGGACATAGAAATATTGATAATTCTATTCCCGATGCACCCAAGGTTACCCAATGTGATAATTTTTTTAAAATCTATTTAAAAACATGATCAAATTTTATAAAAAAAAATTCGTATTAAATCCATTTCAACTTTTGGCCATAGAAACCTATTTTAAAAAACACCATTGAAGAATTTTTTTCAAACAACTTGTGTGTACAAATATATTTTTAAACGAAACCCACTTAAAACCCATCTATATCCTCAAAACAAATCCACCATGATAACAAATTAACAAAATTCATTTAATAATCTAAGGGAATTTACAATAACATAAAGTACTTTATTAATTATAACCCTTGCAGATAGAAACCAAACTTTTAATGAAGGGAAATCTAATCACCTGCTAAAATAGAGATTAGGAAATAGTAAATCATGTCCTCATGATCCTAGAAAGATAATAAACAACATCAAACCTCTTTTAAACACATTAAATCTAGAATCCACAACCCATTTAGTCCCCATGATACAAGAGAAGAATTGATTTAGTGAGGATCTATAAAGAAAAGGTAAAAATTGATCAATTTCACAAAATACCTCAAAGTGATCCTTTAAGAATGAAGGAAACCCACCTATAATACCAGGTTAGAAGCCTCAAGATAATTGGGGGTGGTTTATGTTGAGAATAAATGATATTTGGGGGTGATTAAACATAAAATGATCAAGGGAAAGGGGTAAAATAAAAAAATTTAAGAGTTCATAGAGGTTCTTATGGTTTCCTAGGTCGAGTTGAATGGTTAAACAAACCATGTACTCGAAACATGAACCCCTACTATGTGGGGGTACACAGTTTGTATTATGGGCGTCATGTTTAAGCTAAACTTGTTCCCTAACTATTCAGCACAACTAGGATTCAGGAAAAGGGTCTATAGTTAGCACTGGGCGGCTTCACAGTTTGTGTAAATAGTTCTCCAACCATGTACTAACAAAAAACCCTCTAAACACCTCCAAAACATGTTATAAATGAACAAAGAAAAATCCAAAAATAAAGGATAACAAAATTAGGGTAAATAAATACCAAAAATATGGTAATGAGTAGTTACAACATACCCACCATAACCAATCTTTATCTGTAGAAATTCCTCAAGATTATGGACTCACAAAAATATATGGTCATTGTTCCCTCATCAAAAATTATTTCTCCCACATCTCATCGATATCCCATATACACTTCCATAGTATATGGACTAGGGGAATTGTTTTATTATATAACACCTTATCCTGATGATCCATAATATGAACTAGTTCCTCAACTACCATGGTGTCAGGTTCAATATCAAAATCCTTTTATTCAGTCACATGGTAAGGATTCGTTTGATACATCCTCATTTGGGAAACAAGAAAAATATTTATTATCAATGTCAAATGATATGGTAAGTCCAACTGATATTCCATATTTCTAATTCATCCAATGATATCAAATGGGACATTAAACCTCAGTGACAACTTAATCTACCTACACAAATTATGGGGTACCAATGGAGGTGAAACCTAAATAAAACCCCAATCACAAACCTAAAACTCTAGTGTTTGATGGTGATGGTCCATATATGATTTCTAATGACTCTGTACTATGGCCAAACTCCTCCATATTAACAAAAAAACTTACATCATTTCAAGAAAAAGACTCAACCCAACCAAAGATTTCTCCCCCAACTCTTCCCAATATAAGGGAGATATACATGTTTATCCATAAAATACCTCAAAATATGTCATCTTAATCAAGGATTGATAACTAATTTTATAAGAAAACATGACCAGAGGAAGATGATTTTCCCAAGATCCACAAAAATAAAGCACACTAACCCAAAGAATATCCTCAAGAACCTAGATTTATCTCTCTATATATACATACATTTGTGGATGGTATGTCATGTGAAATTTCAAATAGGAAACCATTGATTCTTTAAATCCTTTAAATAACCCAGATGTCAACCTTGGTTCCCTATCAGAAACAATCATAGAGGGAGCCCTGTGAGAAACACAATCTCGTGGACATACAAGTGCCTGATTTGTTCCACCTTCATAGTCTCCTTGATAGGTATTAAATTATCCTATATCATGATTCAATCAATGATCACCCAAATTTTATCCTTACCACTAGGATTTTGTGGTAAACCAATGATTAAATGCATGAAAATCACATCCCATTTCTATATAGGAATGGGTAAGGTTTGTAACAACCTAGAATTCCTTTAGTGATTCATCTTAATTTTATGAAAACTAAGATTTAATTATACAAAATCCTCAATCTAACACCTCATCCCCAACCACTAATACCAACATCTCAAATAATTATAAAAAATTTTAGTCCTAGGTTTCAAAAACTAACAAGAATAGTTTCCACTATCCATAAACTCATACTTCATAGAAATAGGAATTAACAACCTTCTTTATAAATAAAAATTGCCACCGAGATACCAAGACCACTCACCTGAGGTCTTCCCAACCAAAAGTATTTCACTAAATCACTTGCATTCAGTTTTATGTAATTTCGTAATCCGATATCACTCCTAAAATGAAGATTCATCATTTATAAAAACCAAGAACCATCCCACTATATTATTCCACTACCAATCTCATCTCAGTAGGAAAACTCATGATATACCACTCTTCCATACATTCATTTAAGTCTAGAGTCAGTAATTTTCTTCATAGCGTATCATTGACAACATTCCCTTTCCCGAGAGTATGTGAAATATCAAAATCAAAATTTTGAGTATACTCAACCTAGTGTATCTATTGAAATTTCAGATCCATCTTATTGAAAATATTCTTCTAGATCTTATTATCTGAATATACCATAAACTGATCCCCAAAAAGATAGTGACCCCATTTTCTGAATGCATGTATAACTAATGACAACTCAAGATTGTGGGTAGGTTTTTTCTTATCATGAGGGTGTAACTAGAGTGAGACATTGGCCAATACATATTTCCCCTACCTCAAGACATGACCCATACCTTTACTGGAACCATCACAAAAAACATCATAATCCAAACCCGGTTTTGAAAAAATTAAAATTGGAGCTGAAGTAAACCTCACCTTCAATTCCTCAAAATATCTCAAATATTTTTCATTCCATTCAAACTTCACACCATTACATGTTAAATTTTTCCTTGGAGATACAATCTTGGAGAATTCCTGAATGAACCATCAATAATAACCAACCAATGGAAAAAATATATGGATCTTAACCACATTTATGGGATGATCCTATAACATCACCACCTGTATCTTTTCATGATCAACTGAGAATCCCCTCTCATATATAACATGCCCTATAAATTAAACCTCCCCAATCCAAAAAACAAAATTTCAAAGCTTTACATCCAAATGATGCTCCCTAAAATTTATAAGGATAATATTTAAATGGTCCATGTGCTCCTCATCTGACTTGTAGTGCACCAAAGTATCATCCATGAACACACACAAAAAATATTCCAAGAATAAATGAAATATATTTTTTATCAATGACATAAATTTTGTAGGATCATTAGTGAGACCAAATGGAATAAATAGAAACTAAAAATTTTCATATCAGTTCATAAATACTGTATTTGGTATATCAACTTCTATGAATCTCAACTAGTGGTACCCTAACCGATGTCCAATATTTGAAAAGAAAATATACCCTCTAAGTTTATCTTATAGATCATTAATCCTTGGAAAATTAAACTTGTTCTTAACAGTCACTAGGTTTGAATTTCCATAATCCCTTCAAATTATGACACTTTTATTTAACTTCTTAACAAAGAGTATATGTGAAGCCCATGGATGAATGTGATGATGAAAAAATACCATATCAAAAAATTCTATAATTTTTAATTTATGTCACACTAACTCAGTAGGTGTCATATGATAATATGGAATAGAAATGGGCATTGTAAAAGGTATAAATTCAATGGTAAAATCAACATATCATTGTGGTGTTAAACCATAAAAATTATCGAGAAAGACCTCAGGGTACAAACACACCACTATAGGAAGTATTCTTCCCAAAAAAGGACAAAAAACATCTAGAAACATTTTCAATAGCTGACATGAAATCACCTAAGCATAAGGAACAACAATTCTCTCCCTCCTAGTCCTAGAATCCAACTCACCTTGAAATAAATCAGTGAATCCATTGGGATATAAAAACTAAACTCAATGATGATAATATTAAATATGGGCCTTAAAATTGATCATCAAATCCAAATAAATAATCCGGAAAAATATATCAAGATCAATGACTAGGAAATCCCACACTACCTCAAAGTCTGTTATTGACACACAACATGTGTGGCACTTGAATCCTTGTTTGGACCTCTTTTCAAAAGGCATGGAAAGTTCCCACAATAATGACATAATATTTGAATATAATTCCAACATTTCAACTAACTTTTCTGATAAAAATAATTAGGATCAACTATATCAAACAAATATATTACCATAGAAGACAAAATAACCACCATACCTTTAACGGTAGTCATCCCTTCTTTAGATTCCTCTGGTGCATACTACACTGCATAAAGGTGTCTTCTCTTGGCTCCTCCATGAGCTTTCATAGCCACATAAAAATTATCCTTGGAAATAGGTTAAGATCCACCACCTTTTTAAGAATCAAAACAATCCTATGAACCCTTGGTGGGAGTGGATCCAGTCTTACTTCCTCATGATATTCTTCTAAAAAACATCTTAGATGTCTAGATTGTCCACAAATATGACAAGTACTGGGAACCACTTTATAGTAAGGCTTGGTAAGACCATACCTTAAAAATGATATAAAAAAACTATTTTCCCTTAAAAATCCTATGAAAATGTTCCTCATGAAAATTGACTACCTTTGTTATTCTTTTTCTGACCAGAAGGTACAACTTGGATAACAATATACCAACCAAAGCTCCACCTAATCATGTTCTTCTCGATATGTATTCCTCTTCCATAGATACTTTTTCAACTACTTTTACAAAGTTTTTATGGATTAAGAGGATCATCATTGACTATATATCATCCCTCAACCCCATCTCAAACCTCTAATATTTTAGGGAATCATTGGTAATAATCTTTTATCCCGAGTTCACCATATCAATAAAATCGGTGGAATACTCTAGAATGATATACGCTGCTTGGTCTAAGAGTATAAACACCTAGGTATTTTCCACACATAACATCTCAAGATAAAACTAATGGTTGAATATTTCCTTGAAGGAAGACCATGTAATATTCTCATGCAACTTAGGTTGAAAAATAGAGTCCCGTCATCTCTTTCCTAGTCCCTCAAGCATGTACATGGAAAAACCCACCTAAGAGTCTTATAGAGTCTTTAAAAAATTGAATATTACCTAAATATTCTACATACATTCCTATAAATCTTGAGGTCCCTTGTCACCACCTAATATTGGTGGATTTTTCTTAGTAAATTATATGTCATGGTCCACCACTCGTCTTAGGTTCCTGACACCCGCTTGACCTAGAGTTTAAATAGTGTAGATTACAGCTTCCACTGTAGAAGGATACACTAGAGGATTTTACTACAGAACTTTTCTCATAGCTTCCACTCTCATATTTGGAATATCTCTTCTAGGATTAATTTTTTAATAATAAGAGAAAATCAAATTAGTTTATTATTTAATTACAAAGTCATATTAAAATCTTCTAGAATTAAAATCAATGTTTCAAAAAAATAGTATTTAAAGAAATTATGAGTTCCAAGAATGAAATACAATGTCCCCAAAATAAATAGGTTCATTGAGATAAACCCCCAAATATATATTATTCAAATTATCTCAACCATTGATTCATAATCTTGGTAAAAATCCCATACCACCAAAGGTAACTCAAGTGTAGTCAAGGAAATGAGCTGGTCAAGGCCCTCCCACACTTACTATGTGAATTCCAATGGTCCCTAATCTAGTATACCAAAGACACTAATCCAAACCCAAGAAGCGTCACAACACTACATGCTGGGTATTCACTTTGATATAATTTTTAATGAACCAACCCAGGTTAACAAGATAGGTCACCTAAGAAGGTCCTCCACATAGAGAGAATCATGAAAAACAAAAAAAACCTGTATCATATAAAATGGATATATGGTAACTTCCCAAAGTAAAAAGTAGAAGAAATATAAAATATTCTTGAGACATAAAAAATCAATCTAAAGAAGAAAAATAGGAAACATAAATCATGATAGGTTTAAACATGTATGTAATGTCCCAGTTCTGGGTACCTCCCAAAGGTTCCCCGAACCTGATTGGTCACATAACCACAAGTGAATTTCCCCAGATGTCAGAGGCAACCAACTAATAGCGAGGGACAAGGTATGATAGTGGGGAAACTATTCCCTCATTGGCATATTATACATAGTGTAATAAACAATAATAATCAATTTTTGAAGAAGTAATACTGTACAAAACAAATAAACAGCAGAAGATTAATAGTATAAACAACTACAACATAGATATAAATAATGAAGCATGTCACAAGTATCTGTGAAAGCATCCAAACAAGTCACAATGATGGAAATACAATACTGAAACCAAATTAAAAAATATATTAAACTCCAATAGAATATCAAGCCTTAGCTTGGTCCCATTCTCTCCAGCTCTCACATCAATCAAGTAACTGAGGAAGAAGGGTGCTTTCCCTTATCTATAACTCCAACCATATAATCTGTTTGGGCCCAAAAGTTTAAAAAACACAGAGTGTGAGGAAGTCCCAATAGGAAATCACAAAAATATATGGTCCTAACTATCAGTTAATATATATATATATATAGCATGTAATATGTAAAATGAAGTAATAAACAAGGAAGTACTCAAAAGTAAACAATTCTACAGATGGAGCCTTGAAGGATTCAATGTCATTGACTATGATGTGGTTCCATTTGGATATGATGAACCTAAAACATAACAACGATAATATAGATCCTATAATAACCTCATAATATTATTACTTCATCCAAATGAACTATAATTTTTTCGATGTGCAGGGAAATAACACTTAGTGTTCCCTTTCTTCCAACATTGATAGCAAGTCAAATGAACATTAATAGCTATTTTTTGAAGGGGTGGAGGGATAAAATTGCTATGAAATACGACTTCCACACACCTATATGAGTATCATTACATTATTTTTTATTCCACTGGAATCCATTGAAGTTCTAATTTGGTGGAGAAGAGTATACAAATAGACTTGAATTTCCAGCAAGATCAAACTCTATCGTTATATCCATATCTACCACTTCTACATAATAAGTTCGCTTCATCATTAATACCTAAGAATTAATATTAGATCACAAGACCATATATAACCTCTAAGACTTAAACTTTTCATTTTTTATGACCTTGGGATAAAAATAAGACAAATCAACAAAACGATTGACATATTATGAAACTAAGAAATCGCCATATTGAATGATGAGGAACTCCATAAAATTTTTCATGGCTAAGGATTCTAGGTATAACTGCTAAAAGAATATAGTTTTTAAATCTCTACACTCCCAAAACTCATGTTAGTTTCACTAAAACTAAGTATCCCACCATATATTACTAGGAACATTATGCTTAAAGGTAGAACATTTCACCTTTATAGATTCCATTTTCTCCCGGAAGTCTAAGATCTTGTCAATTTTATCCATCTAGTTTTTCATATCATCAAGATCATTAATACCATTAAAGAATTATGGATTATAGTAGGGAAAATATGGATCTAAATATCTATCTCCACTAGATCTCATCTTCACTTATCTTGTTTGACTCTTTATAGGTGGTCTATTTTGGTTCACTGTGTAAACTGCCTATACTACATCCTCAAAATGATCATGATTAATGGTTGGATTACATTAAGGATAAATCCCCATAACATCATCCTAAGGAACTCTATGAAGTCGAATAATAGGTATGATTATACAAATCAAAAAAATAAAGGATTCCAACAAATGAAAAATAATCTCAAATTAAATCAATAGAATATAAGCATAAACTGAGATTAGATCAAAACTCAACACAGTAGAAACTCATCCCAACATCTCGTATTTACTCAAGGCTTGTTATGATGAGATATGCCTAGGAAATAACTAGAAACCTAGACCTTGAGTCTCAAAAATCCTATCATCAGTCAACCAAATTGTAACACCCTAATACTTTAGAATATATTTCTCCTTAACTAACTATTACATAGCTTGCTTGAGATGCAACACCGAGATTAAAATAAACCATGATATATTATAACATATATGTTAAATTAATTGGTATAAATATGATTAAAAAAATTAGATAATATATATCAAAAAATGTTATTTAATTCAAATGTATTTATTAATTCATAATATATATGTACTCAATTTTTAGTAAATTAATTTTATGTTTCCAAAAAAATGTTTTTTTTTTCAAAATCGTATTTATTTCATTTTATGAAAGAATATTATAATTAATTTCTATGAATTTTAGGAAAATTATTTAAAAAAATGGATTTTATTTTTTTATTAATTATATGAAATTTATCTTAGAGTGAATTTTTATTGGATTTTTCTAAAATAGTTGACTTCTGGATAAACAATGAAAAATACCAATTTCTGTAAAACCGTCATTTATTTGCATTAAATCAAGTAATTTAAAAGTCACATTACTTTTTAAATTTTATAATAAATTAACATATGTATGATTTAATTATATAAAATATAATTAATTACATATAAATAAGTATTATAATTTATTTTGTTATATGTTAATTTTTTGACTTAAAAACACATTTTTCTAAAAACTATTTTTATCTGTGCAAAGTGTTTTTATCTTAATTAATTGAATAAATTACAATTAATTACTAATGTTAATGGAATTTATATACTGTATATTCAATAAAATACTTTTACATTTATTTAATTGTTTTCAATAGGTATGGAATAAGAATAAATCTAGTTTTATGGTTAAAAATGTATTTTCCTAAAAACTGGTTTCTCTTACACTTTGTGTGAATATTTTAAAATTTATCTATACTAGTAAAATAAATTGAATATTGAAAAATATATATCATAATTTTAATAGGAATAATTAATATAATTTAATAGGTTTGACTTAATTTTTTCATTATGAATAGTAATTATGGTAATGATTTTTTGCCTCTATAAAATTGGTAAAAATTGGTTAAACCATTGGGGTAAAACATTAAAATATCTCTAACACTTGACTTTATATTATTTTATTTATGGCTTTTAACCAAATATATTTTTATGGAGTTAAATAATTCATTTAAAAACAATATTTTTAAATTGGGAACCCAAGCATGGCTTTTATAGAGACGAGTTGTATTTTATTTTTGTTAAAAAAAACTATTTGTGCGTATTTTCATTTGATGGAATGATTAGAAGATTAAATTTGGTTTTTTTATTTCTATAAAAGTCTAAAAACATTAATTTTATTATTATTTTACCAAAAAATCATTTAAACTAACTTATTACTTGTTTCAAAGTTGAAATGTGTTTTACTCTTAAATTGAGTATTTTTTTTAAAAACGTTTCTTCATGGATTTTATGTTCTAATATTAGAATTAATTTATGCCACCTATTGAAATTTAACTTCATAAAATGGATTAAAATTTTATAATCATAATTTATATATTTTTTATAATTCTAATTTTATTTTATTTTTATTTAATTATGTTATCATGGTAAAAATGTTAAGTTATCATGCTTATAGTTTAAATGGTTTTAAAGAGGATTAACTAGAAAATGAGGCTAAAATGTATCCAAAACTTGTCCAAATATGTTTATTTGAGTTTATTTAGACCCAATTATATATTTTATTAGAATGTTTCGCTCCTTGGTTCCAATTGACATGATTATGATATATTTATTATTTAAACTTTTTAAGTAATTCCATGTGTGTCCTTTCCCTCACATATAAAAGGGTGCCTCTTCTTATTTGTTATTCAAAAATATTTATTCTTATATATCATACAATATATGACATAATACCTCTCTAGAATCCTTCCCCGTGTTCTATATCTTTTCATATTTTCAAAATACCATCCTTTCAAGGATTAAGGTGTAAGTCAAAATAGGATTCTCAGTGAAGAGGTATAAATCTAAACTGATTACACTAAATTTCATTTCCTTTTATACCTTTTTAAAACTATCGTATAAATTATAAAATAATTAATTTATTATAACAAATATAATTAATTTTTATTATATTTATTTACCAACCATTATCCATCTACTTTAAATAAAATGTGAAATAAAAATATCGCTCATGGGTGCTAGTAGAATACCTCTTCCATGAATTGATGTGTTTTTTTTTATAACTGCTTCACATTGATAATTATAATGATAAATTTGATAAATATATATAATACTTATGATATTATTATATTTATTAAAATTTTAATTATTAATTTTTTTTATTTCACCCATCAAAAAATGGAAACATCACTCATTCGTATGTACGGACTATTATTTTCACGAAGTGAGGTAATTCATTTTTCATCACTACTTTATATGTATGGTTATAAAATTGTATATAATGATTAAATATGACATTAATTATACTATTAAAATTATATATATTATTTAACCATGATCTATGCATAAGTATCAAGACTATTGAACTAAAACATGCATAACAAATGAAGCAGTTATCACCCAGAAAAGTGATTTTAATAAAGAATTGTTAATAAATGGGTGATAATATGTTATAAGTAAATAATATATGTTATTATATGT
Source organism: Viscum album (assembly GCA_963277665.1). Taxonomy (NCBI): domain Eukaryota; kingdom Viridiplantae; phylum Streptophyta; class Magnoliopsida; order Santalales; family Viscaceae; genus Viscum; species Viscum album. The sequence continues at coordinate 694,375,460 of OY728119.1, read as the reverse complement.
ATTAATATGGTTATTTAATAGTTTTATAATAAATATAAATTTATTATATAAGTTTTTTGGTTGCATATTATACAATATGGGACTTGAGGTAAGGGTTTATCATCACAAATTGTCTTCTTTGGGATATATGTTATCTTATGTATATCTTATTTTATAAGGTGTATATACAAAACCATTGACATGTTATATCATGAATAAAATTATTTTAATAATATTTATAGTTTTATTTGAAGTTACTCTTAAAAATTCCTTACTATTTAAAAGTTACCAAAGTGGTAAGGGGTTTATGTTTCGGTCTCATTTTAATCGAGATTGTTTATGCTTCAATTTCCCTTGATGGAAATTATATGATATATATATATATATATTTCCTAAATATCATTAATTTTATTATATTATTTTTATTTAATAATATTACGTGTTTTCATTTTATTTTCTTCTCGTTGTGTACTCAATATACCAAAATAATGTTTAAAAAAAACTATTTTATTTCTCTTCAGTCAGGAATATTTTTCTTCCATGTTATTATTTTCATTAAATTTTTACAAAAATATTTTTAATATTCTCCGATGATTTATTAAATACATTTTTATCTATTTTTTAATTTGTATAAATAAATAAAATGAATCTTCTTTTTATTTTTAAGAATGAGGTACTTTTGAGTTTTTACCAAAAAAAATGAAAGGAATTTGTGTTTTAAGGTGCAAGGAATGAATAGAATTTCCCAACATAATGACCAATAAATATATTCAATATTATTTTTCAATTTTCCATGGTTATTCTTAAATAAAAAAAAATTCTTTAATTTTTATTTATTTTTTAGCTTTTAAATAATCGATGCCAAAATAAAATGGGTGTTTTCCTCAAGAAATGTTACAGATATCTTTAAAAGGGATTTGTAATCCATTATAACATCTTTTTATATTACTTATGATTGATTAGGGAATTGATATTATGATATAAACAACTTTATTTAAATGGAGGTATTATTATGATAATTATTGAAGGATGATTCTAGGAAACTCATTTCTTTCCCATGATCTAATTATGTTATGATGAAACTTTTATAAAACTCATATCTTTTCTATGGGTTATTCTATGTTGAAATGATGATTAGTTTATGAAATTAATTTCATTTACACAGGTTACTATATGATGATATGATGAATGTTTTATGATTTTGTGTCACTCATATGTTTTATTTTCATTATATGATTATTGGGCCCAAAATTATATAGCTCTCCAATTAATTGTGTAAAGCCTTATATATCATGATATAATTTTGGGAAATGAGTTGATGTGCTCTAACCACTATAAGAAACAGGTATAGACTCTTGTTCCACTAGGATATGGGAAAAGAGTGGTGATGTCATATCCATTATGATATGGGAAACATATAGTGATGCTCGATCTATTGTGATATGGGAAATGGGTGTTGATGCCCGATCCACTATGATATGATGGTATTGGTTGTTAACCATTACATAATATATGGTTTCTATTCATAAGATGCTTCCATGTTATTATGAAAAGTTTTTATGCTTATGATTTTAACTCATGGATCATTTCTAGTTTTTTATGATTCCTCACTCTTATTATTACTTTCTTTTAAAATGATAAAGTTTTATTCCATGGCTCATGTTTATTATCTATGACCGATTTGGTATGAAAATTTCAAGTTATTATCATTCTATCATACCCTTATTCTTATCTTATGCTTTCTAATGATCATTGATTGATATCTCTCATGTTTATCCTTAATGATAATCTAAGATCACCCTTTTTTATATTTCTATTCCCCAGGTTTTAAATAAAGTTTATAAGTAAGGTATGTCAAATAAGGGTATAATGTGAGAATAAATTTATTAGAGATATTGAATAAATTTCATGAAATAGGTTGTCAATTTATCTATTATCTAAGTACACTAAACCTTTTATGGTTTTGGGGTGTGTAATGTTGTTAAATTTATTGAATATTTGTCTAAAAAAATTTAATATTTATGTATGAAATTATTGGGACACTATAGTTGGTTTTAGAGTAGGGTTTAGTTATTTTTAGAGATTGGGATTATAAATCTTTGGTGAAAACCCTATGTATAATTCTATGTATAGGATAACATTATAATTTTTTGGTAAGATAGAGATTTTATGCTTTTCCTAGAAATACATCCATGTATGGATACTAAAATTTGATGTAGTTTTGGAAGAGATGCATCTAGGGGTAATAACCCTAAAAATACTCGGTCGAGTATATCTCAACCATCATTCTAGTGCATAGGGAATAATATCTTACTACACACTTGGTTTGACACTCCTAGGGTATATTCTTGGGGTAATTCATATTTTATTTATAAACCATTATGAATAATTTTAATATATGATGTCAATGGATGACCTAGGTTAAACCTAAGGTGTTAGTGATTGAAAATATGGTGTCATGAAATAGATATCCTATGAATGATTTTCATGATTATATGGTTTCTCACTATGATTTTTATTTCTCATACTATTATTTTTGGTTTTATTCAATTGAAATAACTATGATGAACCATATTAACACTGAATATGATGGATGTTGCAATGGTTTTCCTCCTGAGTAATCGAATATTATGGGACCTAGAATTTGAAATATTTTAATTATACCTAACTAGATATCATGATACATAATTAAAATGTAACATCCTTTTATAATTTTCTGGTATTTTTTAAACCCTCATTTTTAGGATTTGGTTGGGGTTCATCTTGGTTTATTTCGGGAAAGATGTTGGAAATTCTTAATGTTTATGGGCTCTGTATGGTTGGAACATGATTTTCCCAAACTTTGATCCCTAGTAGTGGAAATTGTTAAAGTCCAAATGATGGAGTTTTTCTGGACTAGAACCCAGTTTTACAAACCGTACTCCAGCCTAGCATAAACTGTGCACCTTTGAAAAAAAGGAGTGCATGGCTAGGTAGAATGGTTTTTCTAACCATGAAACTCTACCCAGATAACCATGCATATGTGATTTAATTAATTTGAGAATTAACTTTAAAATATTGAAACCCAAGTTTAAGTTCCCAATAGGCTTATCCAAACCTAATACATTTTCTTTTCCCTTAGAGTCTCCCAAGTTCTATAGCCCTCCAAAAGAAAATCTAAGCTAGGAGAATTATGTTTTTTCCCTTCATGATAATCCTCCTTTCTCATTATTTATCTCCTCTCTCCTTCTATCCTCCCTAGGATTTATTAGATCTCTATGTTATTGTTGGAGTATCTCATCCACATTTTTTAGATCCTGAATCTAGGATTGATTCTCATATCTTCATCGCTGATGTTCTTAGTTAGAGTTTCTCATTTAGGGATTTGTGATTCATGATCCAATAATCTATTGTAGGTGGTTCTTTTTATGATGTATAATTTGATTAATCATGAATTTTTTGATTTAAATTAAATTTTTTTATTTAAATTTAATTTCTTTCAATTGGTTTATTAAAAACCCAATTCCATTAAATTGGGGTTTTAATTGGATATGGAATAAAAATTGGAAAAACCCCCAAATTACATTTAATTGGGGTGAATTGTGAATTTTTATAGAATATTGTGAAAATTGGATGGAATTGTGGAATTATATTTGTGGAATTATATTTTGAAATTGATTTGTGAAATTTATTTCAATCTATATTAGAGAAAAATGGAATAAATTGTTTTGATATAAACCCAGTTGTTTTATCCTAGAAAAAGTTATGGTTTGATTAAATACATGATTTGGTTTTTAAATTGAAAGTGGCATAAAAATGGGAAAATGGGATGAATATTATTTTGAAAAATTTTAAACTAAATTTCCAATTAATTATTGTTGTTAAAATCCATGAAAGCCTAGGTAGTTAGAAAGTTATCTGGGATATCACTATATTGATAAATTACAACACCAACAATACATACACAGCAGGTTACATCCTTGATGGGATGATGATGGGTTCCTATTTGACTAGTGTTTGGGGGATGTATGTGACAAGGCTATTGAGTCTTTCAAACTCAAATAGGCTGACAGGACCATAAAGAATATATAAACCATTTTGCTGAGCTTATTCTGTTCACACCTAAAATAGTATCGAATGAAAAGATTAAGACTCAATGGTTTGATATGGTACTTTGATCTGATATGAATTATTATTATTTTTCTTGGGGAATATTCTTTCTCGTGATAATGTTCTAGATAGAGTTTTGATGGTTAAAATGGACATGGATGGTAAATTAGGGTTGACTAGAGTTCCTTTTTCTCCCAGTGGTGTTTCTTTTAATTCCTCTAAATGGAAGAGGAAGTGTGACGATTCTTATTGTGGTTCTTGATAGTAAGGTTTTTAAAGACCTCCTACAGTACTTGTAGAGGCCCTATGATATGTTACTAGTGTGGAAAACCTAGTCACTCAAAATGGGTTTTCATAGAGGAACCCAAAATTTATGGTTCTTTTGGATTCCCAGGTCATATACAAAAGTTTTTCTATGTCTATTCCATTCCTCATAGTGTAACGGGGACATCAATGCCCACTAAAACTATGGTTAAATTGGATTCTTCACAAGAAAATGGGTTCAATCCACATGCATCTAAAATGAATCATCTTCATGTAGTGAAAGAGTCTCTAGAAGAAGAAAATATGGGTCGAGTAACTATGAGAGGTACCATCACTATAGCTTCATCATTAGTTACTATTTTATTTGATATGTTTACATATAATTCATTTATTTTAACTTTTACTGTTAATCTTCATAATCTTCCTATGGATATTTTAACTTATGTTATGGATATTACTACACCCCTTTGAATAAAGAGATATCAGGGCCTCCATAGTCTCTCTTATGTTTTCTCTCTACTGTATGTTGAGATTTCATTGGTTTTTTTGGTTTTGAACATGAAACCTGTTGACTTCATATTCAGGATGGGTTGGTTCATTGTCAATAAAGCCTTTATTGATTGTTATCTTCAACATGTATCCTTCAGTACACCCAATGGGGTGTGTCGTACATTTCATGGTGAATGGGACCTGAGGACAAGTACATCCTAACCCTATTATCTAGAGTTGGGGAAAGTGATAATAGTTCATGCTTTTGATATTGGGTGGTGATATTCCTCTATAAATCATCATGTTTCCCACCATTTTCCTTCTAACTTCTCTGGTTTTCCACCAGTTATAGAGGTAGAGTTTTCTATCGATTTAGTGTCTGGTACTCAACTAGTGTCTATTCCTTATTACCAAATTTCACAAAATAAAACGAAGGATTTTAAGACTCTGTTGGATGATATTCTAGAGAAATTATTCATACACCCAAGTGTGTCTTCTTGGGTGGTTCTTGTTCTATTTTTTAAAAAATATGAGGGGACACATTGCATTTGTGATGATATTGAAAACTCAGTAGAGTCACGGTAAAGAAAAAAATAATTTCCACATATTGATGATTTGTTGGACTGATTGAAAGGGGTTAATTGGTTCTTGAAGATTGATCTTTGATCTGGTTACCATCAGTTGAGAATAAAATAATCTGACATTCAGAAAACTAACTTTTAGAGTAGGTAAAACCATTTTGAGTACCTTTTCGTGGAATTCAGTTTAACCAATTATCCTACATATTTTAGGTCTTTGAGGAATAGGGTTTTCCATGAGTATCTTGATACTTTCATAGTAGTCTTTGTGGATGAAATCCTTGTTTACTCTAAGTCTGAGGAGGATCATGTGCATTATCTAAGAGAATCTTTAGAATTGTTAATAAATCATTCACTTTATGCCCAACTTTTGAAATGTGATTTATGGATTTGGGAAGTGAATTTCTTGGGAAATGTAGTGTCAAAACATGGGGTATCAGTTGATCCTGAGAAGGTGAAGTGTAATGACCCGTAAATTTCAAGGGAATTTTTTTCTTAATTTCTTTGGGATTTTACGAGTACGCAGTTTTTGACGGCACCTAATTCTGAGGCCCGGTGTGCCCGGGATCAATTTCTGAGGTTTAGCTTGGGTACGTTAAGTGAACGAACGAGCGGGTTTTTCTATATTTTGAACCGGTGCTCGAAATCGAAATCTTAGGACACCGATGAAACCGCAGCAGAGGTATTTTCTTAGGAGGACCTTTTTCAAAGGTTCGTTTTCTCGGGAGGAGTTGTTAAAAATTGAGGATTAAATGTGAAGTAAATAAAATTTGTGGAACAAATTTTACTTCTAACCTAAGTGGTTTTATCCTATGTATGGGAGTTGGGGTGGGACCCACTAGATCCTAACTCCTCTTGTTAGGATATTTTGTGAGGTGGGGCCCACATGAGCCCCACCCCTACAAATTCCTCTAACCCCTCTTAATGTTGGAAACCTCCCCCATTAATTTGTAACTCACCCTCTCCCCCTCTTTATTTCATGACAACTCTCACATTAAATTTATTGATTAAAGATATTCAATTAATTTAATTAAGAGTTTGAATTTTAAAGTTTTGAATTGCTTGCATGGGTAAATAAAATAAGGCAAAGCCTTATTTTATTTTGGTTGGATTTTGTTGTGTTAAGAAAAGGGGGGGAGATATCTTGAGTATTCTTTTCCCTTGGAAGAACTTCCTCTTATCCGGCGAAGAACGTCCCCACTTCAAGGAAGAACACTATTTCTCTGAGGAAGAGCAACGACTCGGCGACCCTGTCTCTTCTGTTCTCCTCTTCCTCCACGACAAAGGAGGACGCCCCGACGTGGAAACTTTTCAACGACGTCACGCTATTCAATCTTCTCTCCACATCATAGGAAGGGAGATGTTGCTTCCTCCACGGACATTCTCCGTCGACGTATACGGAGCTTCACCCTGCTACGTCGTTTCCTACGACGATCATCGTTCGACAACTTGTGTTGAGGTAGGGTTTAAGTTAAATTTTATTTAATTAAAATTGCACTTTGTTTTGTCGTTGAGAATACTCGTTCTTTTGGCCGCTTGTTATCAACATGATGGGAGGAGGTCAGACTGCACAAACACTGCCGATTCTCCTCCCCTTCTCTTGTTGTTTATCATTGAAGCTTGATATAACTGCGGCGCGGTGCCGTTGCACGGCGCGAGAATGAAAAATGGGCCGCGGCTGAGGCGGGCCACGATGAAGGTGCGTCGCGCCGTCACGCCGCGCTGGTGAGGCCGAAGGAGGCCGCGACCAAGAGGGGGCCGCGGTGGAGGGGCGCGGCACCGTTGCGCCACACCAGTCGAATGGGAGCCACGAAAGTTTAGCAGGATGCGGACGGACTCAGCCGGACGTCGGCGCCACCTGGATGCGGGACCCCCTCGGGTCCCGCGGTTGCACAAGGCCGCCCTTAAAGGCCGGACGTTTCAGAAAAGTCGGGGGTTGAAACCCCCGGCCAGCGAAAGGGGTGGCGCCCCCCTTTGCGCCCCGCTTGGTCAGCGCCGAGCCGCCCGCTCCTGGCCGGCCCACCCGCGCCGGGCCGGACCGCCCGCGCCGGGCCGGACCGCCCGCGCCGGGCCGGACCGCCCGCGCCGGGCCAGACCGCCCGCGCCGGGCCGGACCGCCCGCGCCGGGCCGGGCCGCCCGCGTCGGGCCGGGCCGCCCGCGCAGGGTCGGGCCGCCCGCGCCAGGGTCGGGCCGCCCGCGCCAGGTCGGGCCCCAAGCATCGGGCCGGGCTGCGCCGGCCGGTCCGGGCCGCGTCGGCCGGTCTGGGCTGCTCCCAAATTGGCCGGACCTGGACCCGGGTTGGGTCGACCCGGTTCGGGCCGACCTAGGGGGTATCGGGCCGGGTCGGACCGGGCCCGAACCCCCTATTTTTGGACAGATCCGTTCAAACGCCCATAACATGGGCTACGGACCTCCAATTGATGCACAGTCAGTTGCGTAGAGATCTTTGGATCGAGACGGTCATTTTATTATATTAAATTCAAGGTTTCGGAGAAATTTGGGTACGGCCATGTTGGTTCGAACATGAAACGAACCGGGCCCTCGGGGCGGAAACACATATAACTCGAGCTCCGGACGTCCGATTGACGTGCCGCCAACTTTGTTGGATTCCTCTTAGTGAGAAGGTTCTTTTAGTTTACTCTGCAAGAGTTTTGGACGTAGTTGGAGTACGGTCAGGTTGGTTTTAGTTTAAAAACCAACCAAGCCCCTTGGACAGAAAAGCCAATAACTCTTAGACCGGGCGTCCGATTGATGCGTCGTCTGTCGCGTTGAGTTCCTATTGATGAGACGGAACTTTGTGATACATCAAATCTGGACTTCGTGACAGTTGATGTATCAACCACTTGGCTTGTGGAGCGGACCCTCCCGGAATCGAACGTGCTGTGTGCGAGAACCCTAGAGCTGGATGCGACTGTGACGAAGAAGGCGACAATACATGGATCCTACGTGGGTTCGGCAGCGAGAACGACTATACTTGGATCCTACGTGGGTTCGGCAGTGATGAAGACTCTACTTGGATCCTAGGTGGGTTCGGCAGCGATGACGACTATACTTGGATCCTACGTGGGTTCGGCAGCGAGGACGACTGTACTTGGATCCTACGTGGGTTCGGCAGTGATGACGATTGTACTTGGATCCTACGTGGGTTCGGAAGCGATGACGACTGTACTTGGATCCTACGTGGGTTCGACAATGATGGTTATTGTACTTGGATCGTACGTGGGTCCGGAAGTGACGACATCTGTACTTGGATCCTACGTGGGTTTGGAAGAGGAGATGATTCAGAGGTGACATCAATCATCTCCACCCCTCTTCGTGAATATTATACCTGTGTGAGATGAGTCTTAACTTCCAATCATTATCTTCGATATGATTTACTTGATATCCTTTGTGGATTGGGTTGTGCTTTCCTGTGTAGATTAGGTTGTACTTTCTTGTGTGGACGGGATTGAACTTGGGCTCATGAGTTGGAGCAGAACTGGAATTTATGACTTAAGTATTTGTATGGGAATATACCTAAGTAGAGTTGGTTGATACTTCGTGTTTGTATCTTTCCTTTTTGGTTTATCCTTTGTGGAATCTGGGAGACCTTCGGGGGTCTCGAGGTCCCTACTGAGTATCGTATACTCACCCATGCACGGGTTATGCCCGCACTACGTTTTGTTGGATGCAGACAACAGACAGTACTGATTCAGGCAGTGGCTCGTGGATCTGGATAGTACCTAGAGGTGGATCACTGGACGAGACGTACACAGAGCGGACAGCTGGAGCCGACCAGCTGTGGAGACTATCTGTACCCACCCTTCAGGTGGGGATTCAAGAGGACGGCTCAGAGTTGCTTCTTTACTTTTCTGTTGCTGTACTTTCTTTTCAGTTGTACTTTACTTTCAGTTGGGTTTGTATTCTAGACCATTTACTTTCCAGCACTTACTTTTGTACTCAGTTTACTTAGTGTTTACTTCATCTTGCATACTCTGTGGTGTTTGTTTACTTTATAAAGGCAATGCCTTCCCTTTTTATCAGGATTTACGCCTTTGGTGCTAGTCTCCATCCCCTGGCTTATGGAAGGCGGGCTTGGGGTAGTCACGGCACGGTCCCCAAGGATGTTTCGTGACAATTTGGTATCAGAGGAGTTTGGTTCTACCGCATAACTCAGGACTCTGATCTTTCTTTTATGTGAAACAATAGTGTTTAGGGTACTAGGTGTGGTTATCAGTCCAGGGAGTCCAGTGTTGGTGCACCGACCAACGTATCCATACACCAGGACCCTGAATTCCGATTTCCGACTCAATGCACAAAAACATTGATTTCATGTGCGTTTCAAATTTTTCTTTTTGATTACTTGTGTCATCTCACCAGTTATACTGTATTAACCGTAACACACCTTCTTCTTTTCAGAATGGCCCCACAACGGCAGCCAGCTAGGGTTCCGAGTTTTTTGTGAGACGACATCCCACCGAGTGACGAGGCCTCGGTGCAGAACCCCATTAAAGTGGAGGCATCGGCGGTACCTCTACCCGCCGAGCCACCCATTCCACCAGCCCCAGTAGCTGAGAGTGCACGTTTCCTGAGTGCACTTCACGAGTTTCAACATCAGAGACTGCCTAGGTTTTGTGGGGAGACAGACCCTCAGGCAGCTGATGATTGGCTGGAGGCTATCGTTCGAGTCTTCAGGTTGGTAGGGACACTAGCAGACCTCATGGTGATCCTTACAGCGAGTCTCCTTCACGCGGCAACAGGTTGATGGTGGAGCCTGATGCTTTAGGTGCATGACGAGGCATCTCTTTTTTAGACGGACTTCGAGAGCCTCTTCTGCTCGGAGTTCGTTCCAGCCAACCTCCATGTGGTGCGCATACAGGAGCTACTATAGCTTTGGCAGGGCATCATGATGGTAGCCCAGTACTCGGCGAGATTTACTGATCTCTCACGCTACTCCATGGACATGGTACAGGACCCATTCTTCTGGGCCCGGAATTTCGAGAAGGGAATAAGGAATGAGATCAGGGCTTTGATGATCTCCCTCAGCATACCGACACAGGTGGGAGTACTGAAGCGAGCCCTTCTTGTAGAGAGCTTTCTTGTTGAGCCTACACCAGCAGCGAGACCTACCGCAGGGTAGCATGTAGCAGAGTCTTCTACAGCAGGCAGTCGACAGATGTCACAGGGGTCCAAGCGGACCAGACCATCAGGTGGGCAACCTCAGGATATTGGCTCAGAGGTGTGGGGAACACCCAACAGAGCCAGTCATACGAGATTCATACAGTTCTATGCATGCGACGGGTAGGGCCACATGGCTCGTGACTACCCGACTCACCATGCAGAGGAGAAGTAGATGGTTGAGGGACCACTCAGGCAGAGGCAGAGGTTCGACCGTGGTTGTCCGCAGGGAGTAGGTGGACGAGGCAGAGGAGCTGGCCGAGCAACATGTGGTGGGAGACCCTTTGAGGATCTACCACCACCACCACCAGGAGGTCCACCTGACCACAGGGAGCTTGAAAATAGAGGCAGGCTCAGCTTCAGGCAGCGGAGGCCTACGACCACGGCGCACCTGAGATGATTCAAGGTACTATCTGTGTCTACTCCACCCTTTCTGCAGTTCTTATAGACATAGGAGCGAGTCATTCATTCATTGTCGCTGCCCTTGTTCGGAGTTCTGAGATTCCGATGGAGCCGTTGGCTCGATCCTTACGGCTAGAGACTCCTACGAGAGCAGACTCGATGATTACGCACTGGTGCCGACATTGTGAGCTTACTCTAGGAGACGAGATCTTCGGCTGGGATCTTCTTGTAGCGGCGTCGAGGCCTTACGAAATCATCTTGGGCATGGATTTGTTATCTACGGTCCATGCTCAGATCGACTATATTAGGCGCAAGGTGCGGTGTGTCCGCACCGATGGGATCAGGTTCACCTTCACTGGCGAGAAGGGTGCCTTTGCAGCGCAGCATAGACTCACTCAGAGGAGAGGACAACTGATCACTCATCAGTTGGCTAGTCTTATCCTGGGAGCAGTTGATGTGAGGAGTCTGAGTTTTCCTGTTGTGGTGGATCAGTATGCGGACGTTTTTCTTGATGACGTTCCAGGACTACCCCCTCACAGAGAGGTAGACTTCTATATTGACATGTACCCCAGGACAACCCCGATATCTACTCCAGCATATCGGATGGCTCCCGCTGAGCATTGTGAGCCGCGGGTACAGCTGGATGACTTGCAGGGAACGGGATTCATCTGAACCAGTGTTTCACCCTGGGCTTCCCTGATTTGGTTTGCCAAGAAGGCGGACGAGAGCTTGCGACTGTGTGTTGACTACCGTCGCCTGAATCGGGTGAATGTGAATAACAAGTATCCGCTACCAAGGATTGACGACCTCTTCGATCAGCTCAAGGGAGCACGATGATTCTCGAAGATAGACCTTAGGTCTGGCTATCATTTGCACAGAGTTTGAGATGAGGATGTGCAGAAGATGGTCTTCAAGTGTCGGAATGGCCACTATGAGTTCTTGGTTATGCCTTTCGGCGTAACCAATGCTCCAGCAATGTTCATGAGTCTCATGAACATGATCTTTCAGCCTTACCTCGATCGATTTGTTGTAGTCTTCATTGAAGTCATATTTATTTACTCAACTACTGAGGAGGAGCATGCCTAACAATTGCGAGTTGTACTGGATACACTCCGAGAGTACCAGCTTTATGGTAAGCTCTCGAAGTTCCAGTTCTGGATTCAGGAGGTCCACTTCATGGGGAACATAATCTCTGAGGCGGGAGTTGTGGTGGATCCTATGAAGATCAAGGCATTGCTAGCTTGGGAGAATCCCAGGAGCGTGACGAAGGTGCGATGTTTCCTAGGTCTGGCTGGGTACTATCGGAGATTTGTGCCAAACTTCTCCAGAGTTACAGCACCGCTTTCAGCTTTGACGAAGAAGGGGAAACCCTTCGTGCGGTCAGATATATGTCAGCAGATCTTCCAGGGGATGATACATAGATTGACTAGTGAACCCATCTTGAGGATACCGGAGGAGGGTGTAGGGTACGTAGTTTACTACGATGCATCAGGAACTGGACTCGGGTGTGTCCTGATGCAGGAGTGGGCAGTGATCGCTTACGGTTCATGACAGTTGAGGCAGCATGAGCAGAACTACACTACCCATGACCTAGAGTTAGCAGTAGTGGTCTTCGCTCTAAAGATGTGGCGGAAATATCTGATGGTCGAGCACTTTACAGTCTACTCTGACCACCAGAGTCTCAGGTACATCTTCTCGCAGAAGGATCTGAACCTGATATAGTGGTGTTGGCTCGAGTTTCTCTAGGAATATGACTTTGAGATAGTATTTAATCCTGGGAAGGGGAACGTAGCAGCTGATTCTCTCAGCAGGAGGTTGGGCATCCATCTACTTGGAGAGGTTACAGAGCAGTTAGCCGCTTTAAAGATATCATTCATGGATAGAGATGGGACAGCCTTTCTATAGTCGCTCACAGTCACTCCTCCACTTCTTCAGTGGGTCAGAGAGGCACAGTGAGGGGACGTTGACTGTGAGATGAGACGTGCCCAGATATCCTCAGGACATGCACCTGATGGATTTTCTGTAGGATGAGAGCATGTCATCCTTTTCAGAGGACGTATCATGGTACCAGTTTCATTACAGGAGGAGGTTCTGAAAGAGTTTCACACTTCCCCTCTAGCGGTACAACCTGGAGTAGCGAAGATGTACCAGGACCTTAGACGGCAGCACTGGTGGCCGGGTATGAAGAAGGCTATGTCAGAGTTCGTTTCACGATGCCTTACCTGCCAGCAGGTGAATGCAGAGCACCAGGTACCAGGAGGATTGGTACAGCCTCTAGAGGTCCCTAATTGGAAGTGGTATGGGATATCCATGTATTTCGTGATAGGGCTTCCATATACTTTCAGAGGTCATGAATCTATTTGGGTGATTGTCGACCGACTCACCATGTCGGCCCACTTCTTACCCATCAGAGAGCAGGGCTCAGTGGAGATCTTGGGACGCCTCTGTGTTCCGGAGATCGTACGGCTTCACGGTGTACCATTATCTATCATCTCTGATCATGATGCTCGCTTTACTTCCCGGCTTTGGAAGGGGTTGTAGGAGGCATTTGGGACGCAGCTACGCCTGAGCACTGCCTTTCACCAACAGATGGATGGTCAGACGGAGAGGACCATTAATACTCTTGAGGACATGCTCCGTGAATGTGTCCTTGACTTTTTTCGTAGCTGGGAGGATCACCTACCCTTGGTGGAGTTTTCCTACAACAACAGATACCACTCCATCATCGAGATGGCACCATACGAGGCATTTTATGACCGACGTTGCAGATCACCCCTATGCTGGACATACCTTGGGGAGTCAGCACTTGTTGGACCAGAGATGGTCCGGGCCATGACAGAGAAGGTGCAGATCATCCAGGAGCGGATGAGGATTGTACAGAGCAGATAGAAGTCATATGCTGATAGGAGGCAGAGACCACTGGAGTTCAAGGATGGCGACCACGTATTCTTATGGGTCTCACCTGGATGTGGATTACAGAGATTTGGCCATGGCGGCAAGTTATCTCCGTGCTTTATCAGACCATTCCAGGTTCTCAGAAGGATATGCGAGTTGGATTATCGCCTGGCCCTACCACCTCAGTTGCACCAGGTGCACGACGTCTTCCATGTATCTCAGCTAAGGAGGTACGTGCATGACCCGACTCATATCGTCGATCATAGGGAGACGGACATCGATGATGGGGCTAAGTTTGCGGAGGTTCTGGTGGAGATAGAGGATCTACAGGAGAAGGTCCTACATGGATGATCGATTCCTTCAGTGCACATCAGATGGAAGCACGAGAACCTTCAAGAGAGAACTTGGGGGCGGGAGGCTCAGATGCGTGCACAGTACCCTCATTTGTTCTCCTAGGTTGTGATGTATCTTAATGTGGACATAAAGCCCTGAGGTGGGAGTAATGTAAAGACCCGTAAATTTCAAGGAATTTTTTTTCTTAATTTCTTTGAGATTTTACAGGTATGCAATTTCTGACGACACCTGATTCCGGGGCCCGGTGTGCCCAGAATCAATTTCCGAAGTTTAGCTCGGGTATGTTCAGTGAACGAACGAGCGGGTTTTTCTATCTTTTGAACCGGTGCTTGGAATCAAAATCCTAGGGCACCGATGAAACCGTAGTGGCAGTATTTGCTTAAGAGGACCTTTTCCGAAGGTGCGTTTGCTTGAGGGATGTTTTTAAAAATTGAAGATTAAATGTGAAGTAAATAAAATTTGTGGAACAAATTTTACTTCTAACCTAAGTGGTTTTATCCTAAGTATGGGAGTTGGGGTAGGACCCACTAGATCCTAACTCCACTTGTTAGGATATTTGTGAGGTGGGGCCCACACGATCCCCACCCTTTCAAATTCCTCTAACCCCTCTTAAAGTTGGTAACCTCCCCCATTAATTTGTAACTCGCCCTATCTCCCTCTTTATTTCATGCCAACACTCACATTAAATTAATTGATTAAAGTTATTCAATTAATTTAATTAAGAGTTTGAATTTTAGTGTTTTGAATTTCTTGCATGGGTAAATAAAATAAGGAAAAACCTTATTTTATTTTGGTTGGCTTTTTTTGTGTTCAGAAAAGGGGGGAGAGCTCTTGAGTATTCTTTTCCCTTGGAAAACTTCATCTTCTCCGGCGAAGAACATCCCCACTTCAAGGAAGAACACTATTTCGCCAAGGAAGAGAAACGACTCGGCGACCCGATCTCTTCCATTCTCTTCTTCCACCATGATAAAGGAGGAGGCATTGACACAGAAACTCTCCAATGACGTCATGCTATTCAATCTTCTCTCCGCGTCAAAGGAAGGGAGACGCCGCTTCCTTCTCTGACGTTCTCTGTCGACATATACGGAGCTTCACCCCGCAACGCCATTTCCCGCGATGATCATCATTCAAAAACTTGTGTCGAGGTAGGGGTTAAGTTCAATTTTATTTAATTAAAATTTTTCTTTGTTTTGTCGTCGATAATACTCGTTCTTTTGGCTGCTAGTTATCAACATGACAGGAGGAGGTTGGACCGCACGAACACGGCCGATTCTCCTCCCCTTCTCTTGTTGTTTATCATTGAAGTTTGGGACAATGGCGGCATGATGCTGTTGCACCACGCGGGAACGAAAAAGGGGTCACGGTAGAGGCGGGCCGTGGAGAAGGTGCACGGCGCCGTCATGCCGTGTCGGTGAGGCCGCGACCAAGAGCGGGCCACGACGAAAGAGGTGCGGCGCCGCCACGCCACGCCGGAGCACCAAGGGGCCGCGGCGGAGGGGCGTGGCGCCATCGCGCCGTGCCGGTCGGATGGGATCCATAGCCTTAGGCCACGGCGGTTCAGCAGGAGGCGGCCGGGCTCAGCCGGCCGCCGGTGCCCCCTAGAGGCGGGACCCCCTCGGGTCCCGAAGTTACACAAGGTCGACCCTAAAGGCCAGCCGTTCCAGAAAACCCAGGGGTTGAAACCCCTGACCAGCGCAGGGGGCGATGCCCCACTTTGTGCCCCCGCTTGGCCGGCGCCGATCCGCCCCACTCGGCCAGCGCCGAGCCGCCCGCGTTGGGCTGGACCACCCGTGTCGAGCCACCAGCGTCGGGCTGGACTGCCCGCGCCGGGCCGGACCGGGCCGCGCCGGCTGTGCCCGGCCGCGCCAGTTGGGCCGAGCTGCGTCCAAATGGGCCGGACCCGGACCCAGGTTGGGTCGAACCGGTTTGGGCCGACCCATGGGGTATCGGGCCGGGTCGGACCGGGCCCGAACCCCCAATTTTTGGACAGATCCGTTCAAACACCCATAACTTGGGCTATGGACCTCCAATTGCTGCACCGTCAGTTGCGTAGAGATCATTTGATCGAGACGGTCGTTTCAGTATATTATAATCATGGTTTTGGAGAACTTTTGGTACGGATGGGTTGGTTTGAACACGAAACCAACCGGGGCCTCGGGGCGGAAACACTTATAACTCGAGCTCCAGACATCCGATTGGCGTGCCGCCGTGTTTGTTGGATTCCTCTTAGTGATACGGTTCTTTTGGATTACTTAGATCGAGGTTTGGATGCAGATGGAGTACGGTTGGGTTTGTTTTAGCTTAAAAATTAACCCGGCCCCTGGGAAGGAAAAACCAATAACTCTCAGACCGAGCGTCTGATTGACGCGCCGTCTATCCCATTGAGTTCCTATTGACGAGACGGAACTTTGTGATACATCAACTCTGGACTTCGTGACAGTTGATGTATCAAACCCTTGGCTCGTGGAGCGGACCCTCCCGGAATCGAGCATGCTGTGTGCGGGAACCCTAGAGCTGGCTGCGACTGTGACGACGAAGGCAACTGTACTTGGATCCTACGTGGGTTCGGCAGCGAGGACTACTGTACTTGGATTCTACGTGGGTTCGACAGCGATGAAGATTGTACATGGATCCTACGTGGGTTCGGCAGCGGGGACGACTATACTTGGATCCTATGTGGGTTCGGAAGCGATGACCAATGTACTTGGAGCCTACGTGGGTTCGACAGCGATGACGACTGTACGTGGATCCTATGTGGGTTCGACAGCGATGGTTACCATACTTGGATCCTACGTGGGTCCGGCAGCGATGACATCTGTACTTGGATCCTATGTGGGTTCGGCAGAGGATATGATTTAGAGGCTACATCAATCATCTCCACCACTCTTCGTGAATAGTATACCTGTGTGGGTTGAGTCTTGACTTCTAATCATTATCTTCAATATGATTGACTTGCTATCCTGTGTGGATTGGGTTGTGCTTTCCTGTGTGGATTGGGTTGTACTTTCCTGTGTGGACTGGATTGAACTTGGGCACGTGAGTTAGAGTAGAACTAGAATTGAAGAATTATGTATATGTATGGTCATATACCTAAGTAGAGTTGGTTGATACTTCGTGTTTGTATCTTTCTTTTCTGGTTTATCCTTTTTGGAATCTGGGAGACCTTCAGGGGTCTTGGGGTCCCTACTGAGTATCATATACTCACCCCTACACGGGCTATGCCCGCACTACGTTGTGTTGGATGTAGATGACAGACAGCGCTGATCCAGGCGGTGGCTCGTGGAGTTGGATGGTACTTGGAGGTGGATCACAGGACGGGACGTACACGAAGCGGACAGTTGGAGCCGAGCAGCTGTGGAGACTATCTGTACCCACCCTTCAGGTGGTAATTACAGAGGACGGCTCATAGTTGGTGCTTTACTTTTCTGCTGCTATACTTTCTTTTCATTTGTACTTTACTTTCAGTTGGGTTTGTATTCTGGCCCATTTACTTTCCAGCACTTACTCTTGTACTCAGTTTACTTAGTGTTTACTTCAGCTTGCGTACTCTGTGGTGTTTGTTTACTTTATAAAGGCAATTCCTTCCCTTTTTATTGGGATTTATGCCTTTGGTGCTCGTCGCCAGCCCCTGTCCTATGGAAGGTGGTCTTGGGGTAGTCACGGCACGGGCCCTGAGGACGGGTCATGACATGAAGGCTTTTATAACAAGGGAGAAACCATGAAATGTTTTTGAGAATCAGATCTTCTTCGGTTTATCTAGATATTATCACTAGTTTTTAAAGGACATATCAGTGTTGACTTATCTGATGAATTCTCTAACTCATAAGGAATTATTTGTTTTTAGGATGAGAAATGTTATAATTCTTTTATTGATTTGAAATTTATTTTTATTAATGCAGTTGTGTTGACTCTTCCAAAGGTAGGTCAGGGATATATGATATTTTATGATGTATCAGGTTCAGTTTTGGGTTGTTTTCTTATGGAAGGTTATCATGCCATTTCTTATGGAACTCATCAGCTTAGGCCACATGAGAATAATTACCTTACCCACGACCTTGAACTTGTTGTTTTCATGCATGCTCTTAAGAGTTGGAGGAATTTCCTGTATGGAGAAAGGTTTACCATGTATTTCAACCACAAGAGCATGAGTTATATGTTCTCTAAAAAATATTTGAATATCTACTAGAGTCATTGTGTGGAATACCTATAATCATTCAACTTTAACATTTCTTATACTTTTAGGAAATGGAATATTTCAAAGAAGATGTGAGCAGGAAACTTCTAACCCAGGCCATGAAACAATCTTTGGAAGAGTGGAACTTGATGGATATTTTTGCATAGTTGCATATTCGAGTCTCGGAATCTGGGGTGGGGTTGCATTTGTTAGTGTTCATTTGACCTCCTCTCTTATAAAAATTATTCTCTAGGAATAGAATCTTGATGTTGAGTTCCATATAATTAGATGCTCTCTTTATGGTGGGGAGACCTTTTCTAACTAGTCGTTCTCCACTAAGGGAATTCTATGTTATCAAAATAACTTTTTTGTGTCATTATTGGTCAAGAAAGATGTTATGGTGGATTTATATAACCACCAATGGGAATTCAACCTAGTAATTGTGAAGAGTTTCTATGACATATAGTTTAAATTCTAGTGGCTAGGTATGAGATGGGGAATTTATGATTTTTTTTATCGGTGTTATACATTCCAACAGGTCAAGGTGGAGCACCAGAAGCCTTCCGGTTTGCTACAGCCACTTCCAGTCTATACATGAAAGCGGGATGATATCTCAATGGACTTTTTTGTTTGGTTTCTATGTACCCATGGAAAGAAGAATGTGATATTGGTTTTTATCGATAAACTGACCAAATTTTCTTACTTTATACTCATTCATGATACAACCAAAGTTAATGAGTTGGAAAATCTCTATGTGAAAGAGATGGTTTATTTTAACGGAGTTACATATTATATATTCTCTATTATAGATCATTGGTTTACTTATTTTTTTGTAGAGGCCTTCAGGAGGCATTGGGATCTCAGGTCTATTTGATCATGGCTTTTCATCCGCTGTCAGATGTCAAGACAAAAAGAACTATACAGATTCTTAAGGATATGCTTCGTGCGTACTTTCTATAATTTGGTGGGGATTGGGATGAACATATAGGGATATTTGAGTTTTCTTATAATAGTTACTAGTATACAATTAAAATGGATCCTTTTGAGTCCCTGTATGGTCAGCCTAGTAAATCTTCATTATTTTGTATGGAGATTAGTGAAAGTTACTTAGTTAGTCTAATCTTGGTTCTAGAGACAATGATAAATATTTAGTTTTTTAATCATAGAATTTTGACTGAATAAAGATGGTATAAATATTATTCTAATCATAATCACACACCATTGGAATTTTTAGTTGGTGACCAGGTGTTCTTGAAAGTTTCACCCTATTTGGTTCATCAACAGCTTGGGAGGCAAGGGAAATTTCTCCTCATTTTGTGGAACCTTTTGAAGTTGTTAAGATGGTGCCATTTAGCACTTACTCCCTAGATGAAATTGATACATAATGTGTTCCATGTATTACAACTATGAAGTCATCTATCTGATCCATCTCATGTTTAGAGCTGGAGTGATCTTTTGGTCGAACCCAATTTATATGTGACTAAGCATCCAATCAAGATAGTTGATTCTGAAACCAAGTTACTTTGTGGGAGTAAAATAAATTTGGTTCGAGTGATATGATAGGATGGTTTGGATACTCATGATAATTAAGAGAGATATACACTAATGAGAGATCATTGGCCACATATTTTTGGCTTTGAATCTTATTAATAGGATTTTTGGTAACAGAAAGTTTCTATGGTGGGGAATTTGTAACATCATATTACTATTTTCTAGAATTCCTTAAACCTCACTTTTTTTTAATCATTGGTTGGGGTTCTTATTGGTTTTTTCGTAAAAGAAGTTTAAAAGTTTGAAATTGTTTGGGCTATATAGGGTTGACGCATAATTTTCCCAAACCATGCACCCTCTTAGTGGAAAATGTGAAAACCCAAACAATGGGGTTTTTCATGGATAGAACATGTTTTGATAAAACATATTACCACATAGTATAAACCGTGAAAATTATAAAAATTTGGCACACAGCTAGGGTGTACATTTTTCTAATCGTGCTCCCCTCCCAGCTAACTGTGCATACGTGAATTAATTAATCTAAAAATTAACTTTCAAATACCAAAACCCTCAGTTTAAGTGCTTCATGGGTCTATTAAACCTGAATATGTTTTTTTCTTCTGTAGAGGCTCCCAAGAGGTGATTTTTTCCCTTCTACACCCCTCTAGACGCAAATTAAATTTATAATAATGACATTTGATCCCTTATCGATAAGGCCATTATTCCATTTTATATCTCCCGCTCTCCTCCTCTCCTCCAAGGGATTTATTATATCTCTACGTCATTATTGGAGGATATAATCCCCTTTTTTTCAGATATTGAATCTAGGTATGATTTTTGGATCTTTATTACCAACATTATTCATTGGAGGTTCCCATTTTTGGATTTTTGATTCAGGATTCTATGATCTATGGTAGGTGGTTAGGTTTATGATGGCTAATTTGATTAACCCTAAATTACTTGATTTAAATTAAATTATTTGATTTAAATATAATTTCTTTAAATTGGTTAATTAAAAACCAAACTCAATTGAATTTTTAAATTTTAATTGGATTCGGCATGAACATTGGGAACCCTCCCCCAATTCCATTGAATTGCGGTGTGTTCTAAAAATTTATGGAATATTATGAAAATTGTATGAAATTGTGAAATTTATTTTATGGAATTAAATTTTGAAATTTATTTGTGAAATTCATTTTCAATTTTTATATGAGAAAAATGGGTTAAATTATATTGATAAAAACCTGGTGGTTTTATTCTAGAAAGGCATGATTTGATTAAAACCCCATTTTGATTTTTAAATGGAAATTGGAATATTAAAATAGGAAAATGGGTTGAATTTTATTTTAAATAGTTTTAAAATAAATTTCTCATTACTGATTGTTGTTAGAGCACATGTAAGCATAGGTAGTTAGTGATTTATTTAGGATAACACTCTATTGATGCTTTATAACATTAAAAATACATATGTTGCAGGTCACATCCCTGATTGAATAGTGATGGGTTCCCATTTGACCAGTGTTTGGGGGATGATTGAACACATATTTTAATGATAACTATTTAAGTGTAAGGGAATCCAATAACATAGAACTATCATTACTTTTTGAAGATGACTATATTTTTCATTGTTTATGGTTTGATATATATTCATTTTTTTATAAAATATTTTAAAAATTTCTTGTGAATTTATATAAACTATTTTATATAAAATATTTATTAATCCATCTGTTTAATGTATTTACATCAATTAAAATGTGAATCATAATTTATTTTAAATAATATTTTGAAATACCATGCCTATTTATTTAAAATTAAAAGATTTATTTGGTTAATAATTATTGGAATCTTATTATAGAATCATTGGTGAGACCCTACTGGTCTTTTAGCTCATAGCATACCAATACCTTAGGGTATTTATAGATTTTATCCTACTAGGTTCGAGCGAGGGGAAAACATAACTTGGAGGTAGTGGTAGTTGTTGATATTTTGGCATGAGCTTCTATTTCATCTGGTATGTGGGTTGTTTATCCTATTTTTTGGCACATTATTGTAGTACCTTGGGGTTTTTTTATCCTATATTTTTGGTACTTTGTTGATGTACCTTTGGGTTTGTTTACCTTTTGGATTCTGGTACAGTTATCCCTGTGGAGTTTTATTTTGTGCTTGTTAACTTGTATCTCTTGATTCTATTGTGTTTTTAGAAAATTCATTCCTACTATAATATTGTATGGTGTCATATACTTGTCCCCAACCCATGGGGATTAGGAATGCCCTTCAGGATATTTTATGACTAGCTCAGTTATCAAGTTACTAGGGTATCTGGGCTGGTTCAGGACATAATAACCTCAACATGGGAGAGTTTCCTAACACACATAATAAGAAAAATGGAGTTTCATGGTATTTCAGTTTATAAAGAATATGTAGGAATGAATATTAATATTACAATGTTTCGATAATGTGGGAATAAACACTGAGGGAAATGTGTCAAAGGAAAAGGAATATTTATTCTGTGTGGAAACAAAGGGCATAGAGTGTCATTTTTGAGGTAAAATTATGTGTTTGATATAGGGAAATGAATTCCATCCAAAGATACCATTTATAGTTTAATTTATTATGAGTGGGTAATATGGGAATTATCTAATTCAATTCCCTAATCTAAGGACTAAATCCTTGACCAATAAAGATCATATGATATGAAAATCACTGACGTGGAATAATTAAAGTGTTTATGTATTGGGTTTTGATAATTATGTTGTATAAATGTTTTATCAGTGATATTATGGTTATAAGAATACTAAAACATCTAATTATTGTTCTATAATAGTTTATCATTAAGGATTTTCAAGCATATGTTTAATGGTACAGATAACCTAGAAAATCAATTTAGTGTTAAGGTGACATTTTTTAAAACACACAATTTAGGGATTTATAAACCTTAATATATTCATGATATTGAGATAATAATGTTTAATTGGGATAAAAATTTGATTGATATTGATAAATTAAATTGGGTAGTTTTTGTATAGTTAATTTTTGGAAGAATTTATGTTTTAATTATAGTTTTTTAGTGATTCATGTTATTTTAGTAAAGGATTAGAATGTTTTAGAAGAATATATGATCATGGTATTCACATTGTTAATATGTGAAATTATGATCTACCTCATGTTTTATGGGCATAAAATTTAAAGGTGATATTTAGAAAAAAATGTGATCAAGACTTTTGGATTTTTTGGTTTTGAATTTGGTCATAAATATTTTGGCAGAGTCTTAAGGTTAACTATTTATATAGTGGATTAAGTTTAACTTTTAGTGTTATTGTTGAGGTTTTATAGATTAATGTATTAAATTTATACATAATGTTTAGCTTGCGATAACCATTTTAGTTTTAGTAAATATTAGGAGACTTAAGGAATGACTTTTCATTATTTTATGGATCTTATGATCTGTTAAAAAAAATTAGTGCTTTAGGTATGAAAACTTCATCTGGAATATTAATTTCATGGAGTAATATATAAAGATTAAATTGATAAAAGTGAAACCAAAAGATGAAATTATGATTATTAAATAGAAATAAATCGAGTAAGTATATTTTCTCATATTATCTATCATGATAGTAAAAGAATCCACCAACATTATGAAATTTTTATTAAAATAAAAAATTTATTCTTTTACCTTTATTTTTTAAGATCTAATGATCTTTTAACCCCTTACTGATTTCTGGTTGTGTGTTCATTAACATTATCATGACAATGTCTCTATCACTATAAGTTAACCCTTAGACATTATTTTCCCCCTCCATGTCTATGTTTTAACATCTCACAAAACCTATCCTTACACGGGAACCTGATTATTGTTATTTTAGGTAGCCTTTATGTTTTTCAATTCCAATTATTAAAGGATGTTTTGTTATCCCTTTGTATGAATTGGGTTTTCAACTAAGGTATTTTAAAAATTTTAACCTTTAATTAACAAGATAAAAATTGTGGGGATGAAATTTATTTAATTTTGGTAGAATGTTACACCTAAATATTTTAGAATATATTTCTCTATAAATAAATTGTAAGTGTTCCACACCTTACATGAATTGAAACACCAAAGTTAAAATGAATTGTGATATATTTTAAAATGGTTGTTAAATTGAAGGGTATGAAAATGATTAACTATATTATCAAATATATATATATATAGTAATTTTTTAATTAATTAAAATGTATTTATCACTGCATGATACATAATTACTCAATTGTTTTTTAAAGTCATTTTCTGTTTCAAAAAAAAATTATTAAAAAATTATTATTATTGTTTTTAGTGCGTGAATATTATAATTAATTTCTAAATATTTTACAAATTGTATTTGAAAAAAATTATATAATTTTTTATTCATAATATCAAATTTATCATATATTTAATTTTTTTGGATTATTATAAATAGTTTATTTTTTAGAAATAATGAAAAATACCTATTTTGTAAAATTTCCACTTATTTTCATTAAATAAATTAATATTAAAGTTATATTATATTTTTAGTTTATATTAAATTATAATAAGTATAATTTAATTATATATAATCTAATTAATCATATAAGAATCATTATTATAATTTATTTTTGAATAAGTATATTTTGGGGCTTGAAAACACATTTTCCTAAAAACTATTTTCATGTGAGAAATTTTTTATTTTATTTAATTAATTAAATAAATATTGGTTAATTATTTAATAATTTTAAATATTCAATATTCAATCAAATTATTTACCATAATGTTTTTTAAAGGCATGGAATAAGAATAAATCAAGTCTTAAGCTTAAAAATGCATTTTTCTAAAAAATGGGTTTCATTAAATTTAACATGCTTATTTTAAAATAGATTTTGGGTACTTATAGAAATATAATCTTGTAAAATTGATTCTATATTTTGAATCAAAATTATTAATATAATTTAATAGGGTAAACATAATTTTTTCTCACAATGAATAGTAACCATAGTCTGGATTTTTCACCTCAATGGAAGAGGTAAAACTAGGTTAAAACTATAGAGTAAAACATTAAAATATCTCCAAAACTTTCCATTATACTATTTTATGAGTTTTTTTACCAAATATATGTTTAAAGATTTAAATAATTTATTTTAAACATTATTTTGAAATTGAAAACCCAGCCATGACATTTTTTAATATTGGTTATATTTTTTTCAAATTAAAAACAATTTTT
This sequence comes from Viscum album, assembly GCA_963277665.1. NCBI lineage: Eukaryota > Viridiplantae > Streptophyta > Magnoliopsida > Santalales > Viscaceae > Viscum > Viscum album. The sequence continues at coordinate 694,350,377 of OY728119.1, read as the reverse complement.
GGGTCTTTGAATTTAATTGAATGGTTGGAATATTACATTAGGTTTTTAATTTATAAGAACGTATAAAAACCTTAAATTTTTATTATTTAACCCAAAAAACATTTAAACCAACTTATTACTTGTTTTCAAGTAGAAATTATTTTTACACTTAAATCAGGTATTTTCCTAAAAGTTGTTTTCATGCATTTTACATTCTTATATTAAGATTAATTTCTTCCGTCTATATAAATTGAATCACATAAATTTAATAATAAATTTTAAATTGCTATCACCATATTAGATTATAATTAACATTTTATTTTTTCCATATAATTATGTAATCATGGTAGAAAGTTATGTTGTCATGGTTAAGGTTAAAGTGGTTTTAAAGAGGTTTACTAAGGAGATAAGACATATAATGTATACAAAAAAAGTCAAAATGTGATTTTTTGAGTTTATTTTGACCATATCACATATTATATTTTAATTCTGGGTTCCTAGGTTACTCTTTAAATGATTATTATATATATTTTATTTAATAATTTAAGTGATTCTGATTATATCTTTTCCCTCACTTATAATGGGAACCTCCTCTTCTTCATTATTCACAAATTTTGATGATTATATATTGAAAAATTTCTAACCTAATACATTTATGACTTCTTTATACACAACCTATATCTTATTTTATTTCCAAAATATCACCCTTTCAAGGATTAAGGTGTAATCCAAAATAGGTTTCTCAATGAAGTGGTCTAACTCTTAACCGAGTAGATTAAATTTTATTTACTTTATTACCTCTTAAAAAATATGTTATTGATTTTAAAATAATTAATGTATTATATTAAATATAATTAATTCTTATTATGATTATTTAATAACCATTATCCATCTATGTTCCATCAAATGGGAGATAAAAGTATCATTCATGCATACATGTGGACTTCCACCTCTGTGAAGCGATGGGTTTAATTTTTCATCATCAGTTTACATTGATAGTTATAATGATGAATTTATTGAATATATATGATATTTAAGATATTATTATAGTTCTTAAAATATTAATTAATATTTAATTTTCTTTTTCTTCAACCATCGAATAGTGTGAACATCACTCATGCGTATGTACGGACTACCGTCTCTACGAAGTGATATAAGTCTTTTTCTATCACCACTTTATAATTATAGTTTCAAAAATATATATAATGATTAAATGTGACATTAATTAAATTATTAAAGTTATATATATATATTTTAACCATGATAAATGTACAAGTACCATGACTTCCAAATTGTAACATGCATGTAAAACAAAATATTTATCACCTGGTCTAGTGATTTTAATAAATAATTATTAATAAATGGGTGATAAGATGTTATAAATAAATAATATATGGAATTATATGAATGAGTATATATTTTTAATAGATTTATAATAAATCTATATTTATTATACATGAGTTTTTAATGCATATTAAGAAAAATGGGACTTGAAATAAGGGTTTGTCATCTAAAATTGTCTTCTCTGGGACAAATGTTATGTAATAAACTTATCTTATTTTATAAGGTTTATATATATAATATTTGAAATTTTACATCATTAATCCACTTATTTTATTTATATTTAAATTATAATTGATATTTACTCTTTCATGGGACCTATGATTCAAATGTTACCAAAGTGGTAAGTGAGTTATGTTACAATCTCATTTTAATTGGGATTGTTTATGCTTGAATTTCTGTTGTGGGAAATTATATAATCTATCACTCCAAAATATAATTAATTTTATTCTCCTCAATTTATTTCATATAATTTCATGTTTTTCTTTCATTTTCCTCTCTTTTAGTACTCAAGAGACTAAATGAATGTTTTTAATAAAAAATGTCTTTATTTATTTCTTCGATTAGGAATATTTTTTCTTCCATATCCATATTTTTAATAAATAAATTTCAGGAATATTTTTAATAATTTCAAATGATTGATTAAATAATTTTTTTACATATTTTTTAACTTTCTATAAAAAATTAAAGGTATCTTCTTATATTTTTTCAAATGATTTACTTTCGATTTTGTTACCAAAAATGCTAAAAGAGTATTTGTTTTAACATAAAAAGAATAAATATAACTCCCCACCACCATGAAGACTCAATTATTTGAAGCTTACTTTTAAATATTTATGTTTATATTTATAGAAAATGTTTTCCTTAGTATTTTGGAAATTTTTAGATTTTAAATATGTGATTTCAAAAATAAAAGGGTATTTTCATCATGAAATGTTCTAGTGATATTTAAAAAGATTCTTTCCATGATAACATCCTTCGATGTTACTTATGTTTCACAGGGGATTTTATCTTATGATATTATCCACTTTATTTCTCTGGATGTCTTATGATGATAATTATTTAAGGACGATTCAATGAAACCCATTTATTTACCATTGGTTAAATATGTTATAATGAAACCTTTATAGAACCTGTTTCTTTCCACTGGTTGTGGTATGATGAAATGATAAAATGTTTCTGAATTTTTTTTTCTTTTCCATGGGTTATGATATGATTTTATGTTGAATTTTTTATGATCTTTTGGAAAGAATAAGTAGTATTTTCATTATGTGGTGGGTGGTCCTAGAATTATATATCTTCCCAATGCATTTGGTAAATCCTTATATCTCATGAGATAATTATGGGAAAGGATTTAACATGATTAATACACTATGGGAAATAGGTAGGGATTCATGATCCAATATGATATGGGAAGCAAGTGGTGATTTATGATCCGTTGTGATATATGAAACAAGTGGTGATATCTGATATGCTATGATATGGTAAACTAGTGTTTATGGTTTATCTACTATGATATGATGGTACTAATATTAAAACTTGACATATTATTTAGTTTATATGCCTATGATGGTGTCATGATCATATGACATGTTATACTTATGATTTAAACTCAAAGATCATGATTGATTTATGATGATTCCTTATTCTGATGAATAATGTCTTTTAAAATGATGAAATTGTATTCCATGACTCATGTTTATGATCTATGACAGAATGGGTATAAACTTTGGAAGTTATTATCATGATATAATACCCTTATTCTTATCTTATAATTTCATATGTTCATCTATTGATATCTCCTATGTTTACCATTACTAGCTATCTAAGCTCACCCTTTCTTATGTTTCCTTTTCCCAAGTTATGAAGAATGGGTTTTAATAGGGTATGTCAAAGAAGGGTATAATGTGAGAATAACTTTATTGGATTTGTTTAATATCTTTCATAAAATAATTTTTTTATGTATCTAGTCTCCAAGTATACTAAAAATTTTATATTTTTGGGGAATGTAATTTTATTTGATGTATTGGATATTCATCTACAAGGATGTAATTTTTATGTGTGAAATGTTTGGGCTGCTATATAAACTGCTCAACCTCATTTGATACCAAATTTTTAGGAACTAACCCAAAAAACCAATCAATCTATGTATTCATATTGGTCTATGACAAGACCTGAAGGGTATTCCTAATCCCCATGAGTTGGTGACAAGAACTCAGGAATCAAGAAAAAACTTTGGGAATGGTTTCTACCCAAATGGAAAGATAACTACTATCACAGAATATGATTTCAAGATAGGAAAAATGGAACAATAAAATATGAAATAAATAGGGTCAAATAGTATTAATGATGCATGAAGGTCTAAACAAGACAAAAATGTATATATATAATTCATAGAAAAAACCCAATGAAATCAAAACTGATGACATATAGTCTATGTGATATTTGGGAAATTTCCCACTATCTTGTCACTAGATACTCATGCCTAGTTAACCATGAAACCCACCACCTCGTTATGAATATTTTCTCATTTCCTCATATGATAAAATAAGGTTTGAACACACCTAAGGGTATGTTTAGGATGAGATAAAAACAAGCCCATTATGATCCCATAATGATTTCCATACACATTCTTTGTTAGATAAATCCATATATGCTCAAATTTAAAGAAAACATGGCATGATAAACAATTACACTGTTTACATCAATAACATGGAAATTGTTAATTTTTATCATATATGAAAAAATTCTATAAAAATAGTTTTCAAATAACATTAAATAAACCATTTTAAATTTATCAAAGCATGCATCAATATCCATATCAAAACCAAAAATAATGGAAGGTTCCCCTTGGATAACATAGGTCCATAATGGCTATATTTATTATACATTTATCAATCGTGACTAGTGTACACTAAATATTTCCAAACATAATGACCAAAAGATAATATGAATACCCTAATGTGTGATTCCATCTAAAATTTCATATAAATAAGTCCCTGACATGCCTGCTAATGGAGTATAGGAATACCCAGATGTGTGGTACCCCCATATAAAACAATAAAATTTCACAACACAAAATCCCCATCTAAGTACCCAAGTATTCCATGTGTTTCACATGTCAAAACATTTTAACGGTCTTATAATAATTCAATAAACAATTCCATAAAAAAATTCATTATCAAAACCATGCTTTGGAAACCAATTTTCATAAATAAAACATCAATGATTTAAAATCATACTTCCATTATCACTTTTCAATGGGAAAACTATTTTATATAAAAATAAATTACACATAAACTTTTAAAATCATATTTCAAAACAATTACCATTTAGAAAACGAGTTTATAACCCAATGAAAACATAAAATTCACTAAACAAATACTTTATACAAAAACACCTACCTTAATACTTGATTCTTAGAATGATAACATGGGATCTACACACTAAGAGGAAAGGGGTCACAATATAAGATAATAAAAGGCACTAAATATTAATTACATGTCATATAAATTAGATTTGGTGATTTCATAGTATATAAAGAATAAAGGAGATCACATACTTCATTGAACATGAGATATGCACCACGACCAAACAAGATCTGACCATTGAGAACCAAAAACAGAATGGATATTTGAGAAACAAGTATATCACATTAGATGATCAATATATTAGATCAAATATTCATATATATGATGTCAATAAAATAGTATAAGGAAGAATAGAATAAAATAGAGTGAACTTTCTTATTGGGATACAACTAATCGATCTGAGAACAAAACACCAATCAAAGATCACTACAACATAAATAGCCTTTCGAAACAGTTTTTTAGCATTAGTTTACTAAACCACCATTAATTTTTTTATAAATGATTTGGCAGTTGTTTATTAAAAACCACAGGTAAACTGTTTTTTTCTGTCCAGACACTTCTCCTCCCCCCAACCCTCATGAGACCCCACCCCCCTTCTCCCCCAACCCTAGCGAGACACCCCCCCCCTCCTAGAGACCCCCGCAACCCTTGAAGCCCTAGCTCACCTCCCCTCAGCGCGCCTCACCACCCATTTCCACCGACCCCCTGAAGCCCTGACTCACCTCCCGACTGCAGGTCCGGACCCATTCCCCCACTCGACCCTTCTCATCGCCCTTCAGTATCATCCTTCTTCTTCTTATTCCATCCTATAGTTATGTGTGATTTTTATACTTGAATTTATACATGTTTTAAAGTTATTCTACACTTGTAATAAAGGGTGTTTCAAGGTTTTTTTCAAAAATAATTTCATGTTCCACGTGTTCATAAAAAGGTTTTAAGGTCTTTTTTAAATGAATTTTTTGTTTTAAGGGGATTTAAACCTACTTTTGTCTTGAATTTGTTAAAGTTTTTTATGGAATTTTTTAAAAGGAAAGGAAGTTTTGGGTTCTTTAATGGTTTTAAATGAAAGGGTTTAATGTTTACAAATATTTTAAATGGGATTTTAAATGGTTAGTTTTAATGAATTATTTGAAATGGGATTTCAAAGAGGATTAAAGTGACTTAGAATTCTGATTATTTTAATAAGTCTCATTTGTAACTTTCATAATGAACTACTTATAATGTATGTAATTCCCTTAATGATTCTCCCTTCTCTTTAGATGTATTTTTATGACATGGATGATATTTTTTGTGTTGTTTATTGAAAGGGTGTTGGATGTGAGGTTAGATTTACATTATGTTGTTTCATTAATAATGTAACTTGTTTGATTACTTTTCTCATATTATTTCTATCATAGGTACACTAGGCACTGAGAGGGAGGTCTATATTTATGTTACACTAGATGGTAACACACTATTGGTGTCCCCTAGTTGTGTTGTATACCATGGATAGTGGGGAGTTAACCCTATGATTATAGGTGTAGGATAATCAAGTGACTTGGGTTGTTTGGATGAAACATATGTCAGTTGTAGGTATCATGTATTGGTAAGGTCTAGGACTATCTTACTTTATGAACTTTTTTGTTTCCCGTGATACTATATGGATTCCATTTGGGGACTCTCATTCCTTGTGTCCCCTACTTTGATTAATATGGTGGGAACCATGAATTTTTCTCCTTGTTTACTCATATCTCGTTTGTGATGTGTCGAATTAGTTTTTTATTCTTACATTTTATAAGAATGGGTTTGTTTCAATAAATTGTTTTTGAAGTATTTTCAAAAGGGTGTTTCTAAATTATTTTTAAAATCAAAACTATAATGGGTGGTTTTAAATAATGTGAGGGTTTAAAAGTAATATTTTTAAAATGGTTATTTTCATTTAAATAAGAAGAAAATATAAGTTTATAAAATAGATGTTATGGTGATATTTGTTTTTTCATGTGATTATCAATAGAAAAATATTTTCCAAATATATTTAAAACTATCATAAATGAGATGTGTTTTGAAAATACTTTCACAAAATCCTTGTTGAGATTCTACTAGGATTATTTTTTCTCACACCCTATATAAATCATTCGATATATAAAAATATTATGGTTTTATTTTTTAGGTTCCATAGCCTTTTTTAAGTTTTCTATACTTTTAAAAAACACTTGGATAAATTAAAAAATTAAAACACCTTTGTGATTTGGAAAGTGATAAATTTCTATTTTCTTCAATCATATTAAGAAGTGAAATAATAAATAAAAAAAGAACATAAAACTATAGTTAAAAATTCTAATTCATTATTGGATGTTATGTTAACAAAAAATAATTTCATTATAAAAAATAAATAGGCTCTAAAACATAAAACTATAGTAAAAAAGTAAATAGATAATAAATATATAAAATAATAGAATATAAATAAAATAATTATTTTGTATTAATAATATCTTATTAAAAATGAGTTTTGGAACAAAGGTTTAATAGGTTAAGGGTAAATATGAGAAGAAGTATTAGAATCATCAGAAAAAAATATTTGTGGTCAGGGAATCATGAATAGTTGGATGAACTACCTTTAACTCCCTCGTCAATAGTTAAAAATTTTAATTCATTATCCCATACTATTTATTCATCAAAACCATGAATCATGGAACATATCCAATGCCTCCACCAGATTTAATTTTAGAAAATTCTGAATAGTATTAGAATACTGAACATGTTTTTACATCATATCATTCATCTAGCCAAACAGAAACTATACACCAAGCTCTGTAGAGGTTAAATTCTCAACCAAAACTTTCTGATTTTCAATCAAATTTTCAAGGGTACATTATCACAATATAATATCTAAACTTTTTTTCTCATTATAGCAAGAACTTCTAGAAATGACGGAATTCATCACATGATATCTAAAAAACCCATTACACTGAAATTAGAAACTCTAGATTGACTGGTAATGGGTTTTATAGATTCCAAATTATTAGAAAAAATCTTTTTCAAATTATCAAAATCTTATTTAGAAACAATTTCACTTCTGATATTTCCAACCCAAACTTATATCTCTCTCTTAAAAGCATAAAAATATTTCTATTAAGGAAAAAGTTTGTTTCTATTTCATATTATTAACTTCTATTCAATTATTATATGATTTATCAAGCCCTTACCTTAGTGATATGAAAGTTATGACATCAGCAGTTTGTTCATCTGTTTTGGTGTAGCACGATATACAAAAAACTACAGGGATGGGATCCTTGTTCTCCTCTTCTTTTATAGATCTTTTTAATTTGCATTCATTGGTTTTCTAGTTGGTGGGTTCAATATTTACCATAAAAATTTATATGGGAAAACCTTATTTAACATATTTATATATTTTTTTCAACTAGTATATATGAATCTATTTCAATAGTTATTAATAGTTATGTGTTTTAATTTTTTTAATATTGTGTAGGCACATTGTGATATACATGGATAAAAGTTGGATCACATTACTGAGGAACACACCTCAGTACGTTAAGGGTTTGGATAAGTTTTTAGATTTTTAAATTTCCAATCATTCCATTGAAGGGGGGAAACGATGTCCATGTCCTAAATGTAAATTTAGAAGATGGTTGAAGAGAGGTAAAGTTTATGAACATTTAATATCGAAGCAATTCCATGGTCAATATTTTTGTTGGATTTCGCATGGTGAATCGAACATTACATAATGTTTGAGCACAGATTTTAATCCACAAAATGACCTCCCAACTTCGTTGACAATGGAAAATAAAATTCAAAACCATAGAAATAAATAATTTTTCACTGAAATACACCACCATCAACATCATAACATATCATAACAACAAGATTAGGGTGATACAAATAGAAATGTGAAAAGTGATGTTTTTTAGACTGTAGGACAACTATATAAAGATTATAACATATTAGTGGATCCTCTTCTTGATTATGTGGAGACTAATGTAAGAGAAAACTTCATTGTATAAAATAATTTTCATGATTTAGTTGACGATGGAAATCAAGAGTTGTATAGTAGATGTTTGAAATATTCAAAAATTTCTTTTCTACTGAAGTTGTACCATGTCAAATGTCTATGTGGAATTAAAAATAAGGAAATGTCCATGATATTGGAATTTTCGCATGATGCATTTTCTGAAGCAAACATACCTGACTCTTTTTATGATATGAAAAAAGTTGTTAACATGATTGGTTTGAATTATACAAAAATACATATGTTTCCCAATGATTTTATGCTTTATTGGCGAGAGGATTCAAGTATATAGGTTTGAAAAAAAATTCTCTTCTTTAGGATGGAAGTCAATGGGTGATGTTGGAAGTCTAAATCAACATTCTACCATGAATAAGAAGAAAAGGAACACACCTGAAAAGTTTTTGCGTTAATTTCCTTTAAATCCTTGATTGTAAAGATTATTCATGTTATCAAAAACCGTCCAACACATGAAGTGACATTCTATGGATAATAACAATGATGGGTTAATGTGACATTCATGAGATTAAAAATTGTGGAAGACATTTTATTCATTACATACAGATTTCCCAGCTGATCCTAGGAATGTTCGGTTGGGATTGGTTTCTAATGGATTCAACCCATTTGGGACTTTGAGTACCAGTTATAGTATTTGGCTAGTTGTTTTGATCCCTTACAATCTACCTTTGTGGATGTGTATGCAACAAACGTCTTCTATCATTTCAATGACTATTCCTAGAAAACAAATTCCTAGAAATGATATTGATGTATACTTACAGCCTTTAATTTAAGAATTATAGGAGTTATGGAGAAACGGTGTTGAGACATTTGATGATTCTTCTAAAATAATGCTCGAAATGCATGTTTCTTTAATGTGGACCATTAGTGACTTCCCTGGGATTGGGAATTTATCTGGTTGGAATAATTACATGGGTTTGGCTGGTCCTATTTGTAATATTGATTTTGATCCCAAATGGCTACCTCATAGTAGAAAATGGCGCTCTTTGTGCCATCAAATATTTCTCAATGCATCTCCTAGATTTCGGCTGAACATATTAAAATTTAACAATTTCTTTTATCATAGACTACATCCAAAGTTGTTAAATGGTTCTAAAATATTAACACAACTTGAAAAGGTTGAAACGGAATTTGGGAAGGTTCATCATTTGAATGATAGCGAGAAACAGGTTCGAAGTGCATCATCAAGTGTAATCGAAACTCAACAATGGAAGAAAAAAGTATATTATTCAAACTTCTATATTGGGAATTTAATTTGTTGAGGAATAATCTTTATGTGATGAATATTGAGAAGAATTTATGTGACAATATGATCTTCACATTTTTTAATGATCATGGAAAGTCGAAGGATCATCTGAATGCTCAGAAAGACTTATAAGTAAAGAACATAAAACGTGATCTCTGGCCAGATGAGAATGAAAAGTATGCACTAGGAATTTTTGCAATAAAAAATAGGGATAAAGATACATTCCTTAAAATTTTAAAGCATGTGAAAGTATCTGATGGGTATTCAAGTAACATCTTGAGCTGTGTTTACTTAAAGAATCATAAGTTACATGGATTGAAAAGTAACGATTCGCATATTTTTTTATAGTAGTTACTACCATTGGAACTACGTATATTATTTCCTGAAAAAGTTACTGCTAGTGAACTCCAATTATGAACATTTTTTAGACAACTATGTGAGAAATATCTACATCCATTTGATCATGACAACCTTCAGTAGATGTTTTTATCAACACATTGTTCAATGAAGATGATCTTTCCTCTATCATTTTTTACTATCATGATGCATTTAACTGTGCATTTGGTTGAGGAAACTAAATTAGGAGTCCCCATTCATTATCAATAGATGTATCCAATTGAGAGGTACTTTATTTATATGTTTTTCAGTTAAGTAAAAAAAAAATTAACATAATTAAATTCCTAATTATGTTTGTTTATTTTATTTCATAGATATCTTGGGAATTTGAAATCATAAGTGAGAAATAAAGCTCAACCACAAGGCTCTATTACTGAAGGCTATTTGTCATAGGAGTGTCTTACCTTTTGTTCTAGATACCCGGATGATATTGAGACAAGATTTAATTGAGTTGGGATTGTTGATGACATGAGACTCAATCTCAAATATGTGGGAAATAAAAAATATTTCTTGCTATTGGCTGATCAGTTGGGAGGACCTCAAATGTTACACTGAAAAAAATGGAATTATTATATGCACATAGATATGTGATGCTGAATACTGAAATTGCAGATCCATTTATTGAAGATTTGAGGATACAAACAAAAATATTAATGAGAGGTCAAATAAAAAATGAGAAAGATATAACAAAAGATGTTAATAAAGAGTTTTTAGAATGGTTTTCACAACAATTAAGTTCATAAATATTGAAATAAATACGAATATCAGGTTGACACATATATTTTGTAATTATAATAAAGTATATTTCATTTTTTAGATCATGAATACTGATAATCAAGCAGTGTTTTCAGAATATTTGAAGTTTCTTTCTTGATCTCCTCTAAAATAAGTTATAAAGTTCAACTCTTACAACGTGAATGCCTTTAGATTTCATACAGTCAATCGATAAGAGGGTTTGAAAACACATAATAATGGTATATTTACATTTTCTAAAGTGGGATACTATGGAAAGCTGGCCAATATTATTGAATTAAACTACCATGGTCATTTTTCAGTTGTTTTATTCAAATTCAATTGGGTCGATATTATCGGAGGTGTTAAAAGATATTCCTTGCAATTTATTTCTGTGAACTTCTATCGCTTGATGGATTTTTGTGATTGTGAACTGTATGATCCATATATCCTATAATTACAATAAAAAATGGTATATTATGTGAATGATTTTTTTGATGAAGGATGGAGTGTAGTTCATCACATGAAACAAATATATTTTTATGATATGGGCGATGAAGTGAAAGATTTGACCTCTGACATTGAATCTCATCAACAACAAGAATCGGAATTATTTGTCCATCATGATATTGAAAATATTAGTCTATCAAGGTTGAATGATGTGGATAAAGTAATGGAGTAGGAAATCGACATGATTGAAGGAGAAAATTATTTTATGTACAGTTATACATTCATTTAGTAACCACTTATTTCATTTTTGTAATCATTCATTATTGTTGTTATGTATATATATTTTTTGTTAGTATTGTGCATTTTTTGTCATTTTTAATTTTTTTTGCATAAATTTTTAGAAATATATTTTCTAAACATAATTTTATTTGATTAAATGAATGGAATTACAATGAGGAAGCGATAAATTTTTTCATCGACCACTGTGACAGATGCCGATTAATCTGTCTCCCTACCTACAGTATCTGAGCCACCATCTGCTTTCCCCCTACACTATCTCCCCCATATACCATCTTTCACACCCTCTATAAGTGTCCCTTCAGCATCTCAGTCATTGCATCCCGCTATAGGAGCCTCAGCAGTGGGGGAGAGGCGTGCCACTTCTAGTTCTTCATAGGGATACATGAGGGTGACTGTTATAAGTACAAATTTTAATATGAATAAATTTATTTCACTTTTTTTATACTAACTGTTTATTAATTAATGATGGAAACAATGAAAGTGGGAATAAAAATATAAAAATTTCAAATGTATAGAATCTTACCAGAGAGAATATATTTGTCCCATTTGATTCATATGGGATCCCTACGGATGATGCCGCAGGATTACTTGTCTAGATTTTAGGCCAACTGGCCGCAAAGCCCGTTTCCCTTCCTATTTCATATGATGATTGGTGGAATATGTCTGTAAGTTAGAAAACTGATGTTTTTTATTCCCAAATAAAGTTAATTTTAATACATTATGGGGTAATTGAAGGTCATGTTATTAATATTTTCAAATTGAATTTTTATTTACATATATTTTTCCACTTTATTGTTACTGATGTGATAGAATGAAAGTAGAGATTAAAAAACCTTGGAAAAAATGGAAAGGCTTTAAATGGATATTGTGGGGAGATGTCAACGATACTTCTCTGACCGCCCAACAAATGTATGACAAGCTACTCGATGGGGTACCCAAAGCGCAATGGAAAGTTTTTGTTCACAGACATCGTGATGAGAATCATATTGTATTTAAATATATATAACTATTTTAATCTCATTTTAAATTTATACATGTATATGAAGAGGATATGACATTGAATAAATTACTATTAAATTTTATTTTATTTATTTTAGGATCATTCAATAAAGAATTCATCAAGCCGGGCTAAGCAGGTCATCCCTCACATTGTGGGGTCAAAGAGTTTTTCTAGAAGTCGATCTACTCTGGTAATCTTATCATTAGTTTTAATATTTATAAGAAAATATTATTTTTAATATATTAAATTGTTGATTTATGTTTTTTAATACAGTCACAGAGTTTAGGGCATGAAGCATTTTGAACTGAAGTGTGGTTGAATGTTCACCAAAAACCTGAGGAAAGTTTTGTTAATGATCCTTCCAAAGAAGTTGGGGTATGAACTCGTTTTTCATTATAATAAATTATTATCATTTGTTACTATGTTAATATATATTTCTTCTAATATAAATTATATTTTATTTATAGGTAAAATTTAAAGAACTATGGGATGTCAATCTAGTGTATTCCTACTTAGTCTCCCAAGATGACTCGGTTTCTAAAGTCCTTGGGAATGAGCATCTTGGTAGAGTGTGTGGGATGGGTTTGGGACCCGTACCATATGAGGACTTTGGCAGGCGACTGGGGATTGCATATGCATCTACTTATGCTTGTAGTCAGTCCATACCCTGAGATACTCAGAGAGATATTATTTCTCTATGAAATATAGTTCAAGACTTGGTGGCTCAGATATATGCTTTTATGAAATCATTGATTGGTTTATATAAGAAGACGATCATATCTTCCCCTGATGGTATTTCATCGACTGGTTGTGAGAAGGTAAATCACAAAAATTCAAAATCATTTATATTTCAAAATTTTATTGGTTTTAAGTTTAAATATAAATATACAACAGTATTTAATTTCCAATATTATGTTCTTACACGTGGTAGTAGGAAGTAGAGATGGAGGTGGAGAGGGTGACGAGTTAAGTTCATCATCATACAATTATTAATTGTATTGTTGATATTTTGTAAAAATATGGTAATAGTCAGTTTTTATATGTATCATTTGTGGCACATAGCTTCCACCAAATATTTTCATGACCTAACATTTTTTTGATTTCTCATGTTTCCTTTTATGTATTTTATTGATTTCTGATGTTTCCTTTTATGTCTTAATTTCTCAAGTGTGGTATACACCATATATGTTGATTCTTTATTATCATGAATTGTTTTTTATGATTCATTTTCCCAAAATTTATTAGTTTTGTTACTCAAGGATGAAGGATCAACCTTTTTATTTATTTTCTTGGAAATATCCAGTTTTGTAACTCCCTTCAACTTGTTTTTAGTGGACAACCCTTCTTTCTTCAAATTTTATAGTATTATCTTCTCATGTTTTATAGTTGAAATGTAATCAATCCCACTTATGCTTTTCTCTTATTCAAAATAGTTTTTATAAGAATTTTCAAATATCTATTGAACACTTGATTGTCTTGATCCTATTAAGGTAGTGGGACTGTCCACTCCATTAATAGTAGAATTTACAAATATCTATTAAACACTTGAGTGTCTTACACTATAAGAATTTGTATATCCCTAAAAGATTAATATGGTTGCTAAAATATATAATATAATCTTAAATTATGTCATATATGGTTTGGATCATCCTTCATGACTACTCATAGATCTAAGGATAGAAGGTTATACACAACTTCAACTATCAACTCAAATACTTATATTATAATTACCAAAACAATGAGGTAAAATAGGTCGGACCTGGGTGAACATACCACTTAAACTATCAACTCTGACACTCGGTGATAATTTTTGGACAACCCAATCAATGGGAAACAAATCCTTCAATTTCTCTTACCATGGAGGGCCACTAGAACATCCACTTTTCATTATTATAAATCATGGTCGGCCCTGGTTGAACATCCCACTTCAAAGCATTACAAGATCTCATAAACTCATCTCTCATTAAATATTTGACCATTACCATGCTACAAATTATAAACACTCCATTTATATCAAAATTTAATCCTAAAATAGTTTCACATTCTTCCAACCTATCACACATCATGATACATTCCAGAATAATATTCAAACTTGTCTTCACATGTTTAACCAATGAAGACATTATCTATAAGGATACTCACATTTCTTACCATAAACCCTTAACTATACCCATCAACTAGTCTTATGGTGATGATAATATCTTCTATTCAGCTAATGAAATATGTTCTCTCATCTCCTATATTTTCTAGTCCAATGCATTTACCACTACATTTCCATTTCTAGTTGAATACTATTTATCGATGTCAAACATATAAAAGTACTCTATGAAATTCATCTAATAAATATTTTTTCCATGAATTGAGGAAATATTATATGCACTTTAGGTTCCAAAGTACCCAAAAAATATCACTCCTAAGAGGTTCTGTTGTGATCATTTCAATGCATGGACCACAAATACAAACTAAAATATAGGATTAGAGTATTTTATCTTGTGGGTTAAAAGCTGATGAAACCCAAAATGACTAATTTATCACTCTACATCATAACATATCCTAATACATAACCATATGCATCTCATTTCACTACATGTCCAATGTTAGGCTCAATAATTCTTAGGATCAAACCTGGCAACAACCACTTCTTCAACACTATGGAATCTTCCTCACACTAGTATGTACAGTCAAATGTGAATCCATTATTAGTAAATGTGGTAATTGGAAATTCTAAGTGAGAGATCTCCAAAATGATTCTCCTTTAATTGCCATACAATCCTATAAAACCTAAACTATCAATTACATTCCTCAGTTATAACAAATACACAAATACATCAACATACTCGAGATCAACTGGTATCCCAAATTGTGAAACCACTATATCCAAAAGTAAAACATCATGTACTTAGAATAAATTTTATGTACCTAAATCATACTAAATATATTATTCAAGTATCTATCATGTTATTCTTATGAAAATTTTGGTCTTCTGGTATTCTTTTGGAAGTGGGATTTATGTGCATGTGAAATTAGAATGGTTTTTAGGGCACTAGTACCGGGGTGGTAGAATCAGCTGTTTTTTTTGTAAATCTGGCTTTAGTAGTGGTTTTAAGTACTATGAAATAAATGTATTATTTTTAGCAGCTGTTTTCACCGTTGTGAAAAATTCAATATTTTGCTATCTGTGGCGGTTAAAACTTTCATTCTGGACAATAATTTAGCAGTGGTTAACCGCCACTACAGAAAATAATTTAGCGGTAGTTAAAACCACCACTACACATTTTTAATGTTCCGTTATTATTTCACAACGGTTATCTTGGTTTTAGTGGTGGTTTTCCCGGAAAAAATTATTTTTTTAGTGGCGGTTTTAACCACTCCTAAATGTCTCCACTAGGACGGTTACCATAAACCACTGCTAAATCAAGGAAACTTCTGGCGTATATTATTCCGACACACAATTTAGTGGTAGTTTTTTGAAACCACTGCAGAAGAATATGGTGGAGGTTTAAACCACTGCTATATACAAAAAAACCATCGCGAAATGGTTATTTTTCTATAGTAGATGATCGAGGGAGACAATAATTCCAAAGAGTAGCCTCTCCAATATCCCAAGTCAAATTAGGTACGGGTTAGAGTGATTATGAGATTAATTAAGCATTTTGGTGAAATTGCAAAGGTATCCATAATTAAAATTTCTGCCAGAAAACAACCAACTGGTCGGTGGCTCCACTGGTTGCCTGGTGGTGACCATCCATTTGGTCAATGGATACATGAAAAATTATTTTATACTAGGTTACCCACCAGCTGGAATGTGGCCCTTACATCCATAGGTGTCTCTGTCTAAATCCAATTGTAGTTCATGACCTTCTATGTCCACCATTAAGGACAAAATACCTATAAAAGCAACTGCACCACCTATGGCAGCTCCCAAACCGGAAAGATAACATATTAAATATTAAAAAGATATGTACCTCAACAAGTACGTGACACTTCTAAACAAAATTTAACAAACTACATGGCATGTAATATAAATAGAATTTCATTGAAAATGAAAATAATTCGATATTGGAGGTGAAAATTATTATATTTCAATAAATAGTTATACATACTATTGTACACCCAAGAAGTGATCATAGGATATTTTCCCCCATGATCCCCATATAAGGTTTGGAAATTATAAGTATGTTATGATTCCATGAGGTCAAAAGTATATTAAAGAGCTTGTGAATATACCATTGTTTTATTTTTTTAACATTACATAAGATCACATATAATATGATGGGTTGTGACTATATGTCAACATATCATAAGGAATAAGATAAATGAATAAATATCATGAGATTAATTGAGTGTGAATACTCTATGTGGATAAAGATAGAGGCTTCACAAAACCATGAGTTGAAGTATAATTTTTTTATAAAGAAGAATCTCTTGAGTTATTTGATAAAGGTAAAAATTTTGATAAAGGAAATTGACTATGAAATAATTCACAATTGATAGTCATTACAACATATTTTTGTTTATTAAGCACTAACATTTATCAATGCTAAACCAAATGAACTGATAAAGAGGATAATTTTATCTATTCTAACAAAAATCACTGATAATGGTGACCTTTATCAGTGCTGAAAAAATGGTTCCTTTTTAGTGATTTTTTTAGAATTGATAAAGGCAACCCTTTTGGAGTGTTTTTCTTATAATTAGTAAATGTATCGCCTTTAATAGTGCTAAAAAATTACTGATAAAGGGAACCATGAATAATTAAATTTATATATACATACTTATATATTTTTAAATCTGATTTATACAACAATAAATATATACATGTAAAAATTATACATAAATATAATTTATATAACTATATTATAATAAAAATATTATTATTAATATTACTTTCCAAATTTTATACATAAAAAATATCAATTTTATTTTAATCAATGAAAATGTTTACCAAATTATTCATATGCATAAATTAAAAAAGTATAGATAAATATGATATATTAATATTTTATTTAAATAATTATATTAATAAATAAATATTTATTTATTTATTTAAATATATTTCATATTTGAAATTATATATTTATATTCATATTAAATAAAATAATATGTATGTATGTATGTTTGTATGTATGTGTATTCTTGTGCATGTATGTGTTTATATGTATGCATTTTTATGTGGTGTAAGTGTATATAAGTGTTGTGTGTGTGTGTTTAGATAGATGTATGTTTGTGTATGTGAATTTTTATGTGCACATGTACCTATGTATGTGATTGTGTGTACATATGTATGTGCATGTGTACTTGTATGTGCATGTGTATGTGTATGTGTATGTGTATGTGTATGTGTATGTGTATGTGTATGTGTATGTGTATGTGTATGTGTATGTGTATGTGTATGTGTATGTGTATGTGTATGTGTATGTGTATGTGTATGTGTATGTGTATGTGTATGTGTATGTGTATGTGTATGTGTATGTGTATGTGTATGTGTATGTGTATGTGTATTTGTATGTGTATGTGCATGTGTATGTGTATGTGTATGTGTATCTGTATGTGTATGTGTATGTGTATGTGTTTGTGTATGTGTATGTGTATGTGTAGGTGTATGTGTATGTGTATGTGTATGTGTATGTGTATGTGTATGTGTATGTGTATGTGCATGTGTATGTGTATGTGTATGTGTATGTGTATGTGGATGTGGATGTGTATGTGTATGTTTATGTGTATGTGCATGTGTATGTGTAGGTGTACATCTGTATGTGTATGTGTAGGTGTACGTGTTTGTGTATGTGTATGTGTATGTGTAGGTTTATGTGTATTTGTGTGTGTGTGTGTGTGTATGTGTCTGTGTCGGTGTACGTGTATGTGTATGTGTATGTGTATGTGTATGTGTCTGTGTATGTGTATGTGTATGTGTATGTGTATGTGTATGTGTATGTGTATGTGTATGTGTATGTGTATGTGTATGTGTATGTGTATGTGTATGTGTATGTGTATGTGTATGTGTATGTGTATGTGTATGTGTATGTGTATGTGTATGTGTATGTGTATGTGTATGTGTATGTGTATGTGTATGTGTATGTGTATGTGTATGTGTATGTGTTTGTGTCTATGTATGTGTATGTGTATGTGTATGTGTATGTGTATGTGTTTGTGTCTGTGTATGTGGATGTGTATGTGTTTGTGGATGTGTATGTGTATGTGGATGTGGTTGTGTATGTGTATGTGTATGTGTATGTGTATGTGAATGTGAATGTGAATGTGTGTGTGAATGTGTGTGTGGATGTGTATGTGTATGTGTATGTGCATGTGTATGTGTATGTGTATGTGTATCTGCATGTGTATGTGTATGTGTATGTGCATGTGTATGTGTATGTGTATGTGTATGTGTATGTGTATGTGTATGTGTATGTGTATGTGTAGGTGTATGTGGATGTGTATTTGTATGTGTAGGTGTATGTGGATGTGGATGTGGATCTGTATGTAGATGTGTATGTGTACGTGTATGTGTACGTGTATATTTATGTGTATGTGTATGTGGATGTGTATGTGCATGTGCACGTGTATCTGCATGTGTATGTGTATGTGCATGTGGATGTGTATGTGCATGTGTTTGTGCATGTGCATGTGTATGTGTATGTGTATGTGTATGTGCATGTGCATGTGTATGTGTATGTGTTTGTGTATGTGTATGTGTATGTGTATGTGTATGTGTATGTGTATTTGTATGTGTATGTGTATGTGTATCTGTATGTGTATTTCTATGTCTATGTGTTTGTTTATTTATGTAAATGTATATATGTATATGTGTATATGTGTATATGTGTATATATGTGTATGTTTATGTAAAGACCCGGAATTTCCATTTAATTTTTTTAATTAAATGGAAATTTTATGAGTCTGTGAAAATTGACGGCACGTGATTCTGAAGCCTGGTGTGCTCAGAATCAATTTCTAAAGTTTTATTCTGGTACATTCAGTAAACGTACGAGTGATTTTTTATAACTTTTGAACCGGTGCTTAGAATTGAAATATGAGGGCACCGTTGAACTCGTAGCACCGGTATTTGTTTAAGGAGACTTTCACCTAGACAGCAGCTGGACGAGGGCGAAAGTTAGTCTTTGGGTTTTTCGTGGATATAATAAAATAAAATAAACTTCATTTTATTTTATTTTGAGCTTCCATGTAGATATTTCACTTGAGACCCACCAGAACTAAACCTCCATGTTAAAGTTCGAAGTGGGGACCACCAGACCTTAACCACCCATGAGAGGTTAAGGTGGCGGGGACCACCCGAACCATAACCTCCCATGAGATGTTATGGTGGTGGGGACCACTCGGGATTAAACCCCATTGAAACCCCTCTTTAATTGGGAGAAACCCTCAACTCTCACAATTAATGAGGGAGAGCCTCTTGACCTCCTCAACCTTAATTGTGCCAACACACATACCCTTAATCTTGTCAAAACACCACTTAATTGAGCCAATTTAATTTAATCCAATATGAATTGTGGCTATGATTAAATTGGGGAAACACTTTTTATTATTGGATATCTCTTTTATTTGGTGGAATTGGGGAGAGGAGGAGCACTTGTGAGAGAGCTTCTCTAACGAATAACGCTTCCTCCACCATGAATGTCGACGACTTCGACCTTCTTCCTCGGAACTTCCTTTGACGTAGGATGTGTTCGTCTACAATGAATCGACGTCCGCCTTCTCACGCCAATGTCAACCAACATCTAACAAGGTAGGGTTTTTAATTAAGTTTGATTTTATTCCCTTGATTCATTCCTTCTAAAAACAAAGAATGTGGATCAACTTTTTATTGAGTTGATCCGCGGATGTTTTCCTTGTTGGTTGGGAATAAATTGTTGTGAAAAGTTGTATGGGTTTATTCATTATTTGATTAACACTTTTCATGTTCTCTCCTCTTTTTCCTTTGCGGGGTTGGGAATAGAAATTTTTGAGAGATTATGGGAATTGATGTTTTAAAATATCTTCCATGCCCGTTGTTTGTTTTATGTTCCGGATGAACCGCTTGCTACTACTCTAAACGTGGAGGGTGCGGGCCAAACAAACATGGCCCGACCCCCCCCCCCCCCCACACACACACACACCATTCTTCTTTGTGGTGTTCTTCTAAATTGAGGAAGGCGACGATGTCAATGGTCACGCCACCTACGGCCTCTGCGACTCGCCCCACCCCCGCGATGCTCCGGTGCCCCGGCCGAACCGGCCCCTGCGCCCCGAGCCGAACCACGCTGCCCACCGGCCGCGCCACCCGCTGACCGCGCCACCCCCCCCCCCCCCCCCCCGAAAGCACCCCCCGCTCGCTCGCGCTGCCCGCTGGCGTCCTGAGTCACCCCTACTGTGCCAGCCCACCGGCATTCCGAGCAGCCCCGGTCGCGCCAGCCCACTGGCCTTCCGTGCCCTCGGCCGAACCGGCCCCTCTCGGTGCCCCGGTCGAACCGGACCGTGCCCTCGCGGTGCCCTGGCCGAACCGGCCCCGCGCCCCGGGCAGAGCCGCCCTCGCAGCGCCCTCCGGGATGAGCTACCCACGTGGCGCCCACTGGGCCGAATCGCCCTCGCGCTGACCTGCAGGGCTGAACCTCCCTCGCGCCGACCCACGGATGGTCCTCGCCCTCAGGGCCAGTCTGCGCCCTCGCGGCCGGTCTGCACCCTCTCGGCCTTCCGTAGCCCCTTGCGGCCTGCTGGGCTGGGCCCAGCAGACCAGGCCGAACCCAATGGGCGAGCCCACCCAACGGGTCAGGTCGGGTCGACCCGAACTGGGTCAGATCGAACCCGAGCCCACTACGACCATTTACTTTCTTTTGGTCATATATTTGGCACAAGAAGTCCATTTGAAGAACCGTCAGTGGTGCTGGTAATCAGGGAGCATGACGGTCCCTTTGAGTATACCCCACTAGAGTTTGAGGTATAGTTGAGATATGGTCAGGTTGGATCGTGCACAAATCCAACCAGACCCCCGGGACTAAAAGTCTAATAACTAACAAACCGGGCGTCTGATTAACGCGTCGTCTATTACGTTGAGACCCATATTAAATGACCGACCTTTGAGATACTTATTCGAGGGACTTCATGAAATTTAGGGTATCGACCAATAGCTCGTGGAGCGGATCCTCCTGGAGATGAGGGAGTGTAGTGCGGAGACATAGAAGTTGGCTAAGACTTGATGACTGCTGACCGTTTTGACTCGGAGTGACACTACTAGCCCGGTGAAGAGCGCATTTGTGTTGCGGAGGACCCACAGTGGGGAGCACCTTAGTGTCTTGGCAGACCCACAATACTCGATAAGAAGAGTACCTCAGCAGGATACGAGGGGGAGCGTGCTTGGTGACGCAGAAGACCCACGGTGGGGAGTGCCTCTATGTGATGCGGAAGACCCACGGTACTCGACAGGAGGAGTACCTCAGTAGTCCAAGGTTAGTGGGAAGTGTTCTTGGTGTTACAGCTGGCCCACTGTACTCGATAGAGTAGTAGTTCTCCAGCAGTCATGGTTTCGATAATGTGAGTGGGGATGTTACTTGATACTACCCCTAGAATAAAATCATGGTTTAGCTAAGTTAGTTTTTCTTTGTTTTCCCCATGATTGAGATGGATTACTTGATAACTTAGGTATATGTATGGGTATATACCTAAGTAAGGTTATCTGTTGATTTCATACTTTATGGTTTATCCTTGTTGGATTTTGTGAGACCTTGAGGGTCTTGGGGTCCCTACTGAGTATCGTTATACACACCCCTACACGGGTTATTCCCTCACTTGATTGTGTTGGATGAAAACGACAGATAGCACTGACGAAGGCTGAGAGTACCAGGACTGGACAGTAACCAGTGGTGTATAATACGGCGTGTTGGTACCTGGAGGAGACAGACTGGCGTGGAGTGCTGAGGAGTTGATCTGTAGCTACCCTTCAGGAAGGAACTTCGGAGGACGACCCAGTGGATGTTTTTATTTTCTTTAGTTGTACTTGTACTATCATTTTCTTTTACTTTACTATTGGGCTTATATTATGGCCCTTTTTACTTTCAACACTCTTTTGTTATACAGTTTCACTTAGTGTTTCAGATGCATCTGTGGGCTCTGTTGTGTGTGTTTAAAGGTTATAAAGGCAATGCCTTTCCAGTTTTAAGGAATTATGCCTTTTTTACTAGTCGCCAGCCTCTAGCCTATGGAAGGTGGGTTTGGGGTAGTCACGACACGGGCCCCGGGGGATGGGTCGTGAAAAATTGGTATCAGAGGAGTCAGTTCTACTGCAAAACATAGGACTCTGATCTTTCTTTTGTATTAAGTAATAGTGTTAAGTGTAGTGAGTGTGGTTTTTAGTTCAGGGAGTCCAGTTTTGGTGCGGTGGCCGACGTATCCATACACCAGGACCCTGACTTCTGATTTCTGACTCAGTGCACAAAAACACTGATTACGTGTGTGTTTTCAAAAGTTTTCTTTAAGTCAGCTCAACCAGGTCAGCTCACCAGGTATAACTTTTAACTGTAGTACACCTGTTTCTCTTTAGGATGCCTCCACACAGATAGTCGGCTAGAGTTCCGAGAGTTGTACGCACTGATATCCCACTGAGAGACAAGGCCTCAGTGCAGGGCCCTTTTTCTGGCGGAGGCACCAGCGGTACCACTCCCTATTGTTCCACCGATGCCACCATCCCCAGCAGTAGACGGTGCATGCCTCTTGAGCACATTGCATGAGTTCTAGCACCAGAGGCCACCTAGGTTCAGGGGAGAGACAGACCTACAGGCAGCTGAGGATTGGCTGGAGGCTGTGGTGAGAGTTTTCCGACTGGTGGGGACATCGACAGACCTCATGGTGATCCTTGCAGCCAGCCTACTATAGGCAGCAGTAGGAAGATGGTGGATCTTGATGCTCCGGGTTCAAGACGAGGGGACGCTTCTCTGGACAGACTTCGAGAGCCTGTTTTGGGTAGAGTTTGTTCCATCGAATCTTCGCGCAGTGAGCATTCAGGAGATACATTGTCTGCATCAGGGTAGTATGATTGTAGCACAGTACTTAGCGAGGTTCACTGAACTCTCACGCTACTCCACAGATATGGTTCGGGACCCATTCTTCAGGTCCCGGACCATCGAGCAAAGACTCAGGCGGGAGATCAGGGCTTCGGTGATCTCACTCAGCATCTCGACACAGGTGGGGGTGTTAGAGAGAGCCCTCCTAGTGGAGAGTTTTCTTGTTGAGTATTCTCCAGCAACAAGATCCACCACTAGTAGACACGTAGTGGATCCTTATGTAGCTGGTAGTAGAAAGATGTAGTATAGGTCCAAGAGGACCAAACCTACAGGTGGACAACCGCATGACTCAGGATCGGTTGTGCGGGGCACCCGAGGTGGAGACAGACCCACGAAGAGAGGGTAGTGTTACTCATGCGGTGGGAAGGTTCACATGGCTCGTGACTGTCTGACCCGCTATTCGGATGATCAGCATACGGTCGAATGACTGCCCAGGCAGAGAGAGAGATTCAACTGAGGTGGTCCACAGGGATCTGGCAGACGTGGCAGAGGAGATGGTCATGCAGCTGGTGGTGGGAAATGGTTTCAGATGTTACCACCACCACCACTAGGAGTTCCACCCCAACCACAGGGAGAAGGTGGACAGGGGAGAGCTCAACTCTGAGTAGCTGAGGCCTACAACCACGACGCTCCAGAGATGATACGAGGTACGATTTGTGTCTACTCCACCTTAGCTGCAGTACTTATAGATATAGGTTTTAGTCATTATTTTATTACCACTACCCTCATTCGGAGCTCGGAGATTCTAACAGATCTGTTGGATTGATCCTTTCATCTATAGACTCTTACGAGAGTAGATTTGATGATTACACACTAGTCTCGATAGTGTGGGCTTACTCTAGGAGGTGATAGATTCGACTAGGATCTCCTAGTAGCGGCGTTGAGGCCTTATGACATCATCTTGGGTATTTAATGGTTATCTACGGTCCATGTTCATATTGACTGTATTAGGCGCAAAGTGCGGTGTGTCCACACGGATGGGACCAGGTTTACCTTCACCAGCGAGAGCGGAGCCTTTCCATCACAGGATGGACTTACCCGGAATAGGTTGCAGTCGATCACTCATCAGTTGGCTAGCCTTACCCTTAGTGCTGTTGGTGTGCAGAGTCTGAGCTATCCTGTAGTGGTGGACCAATACATGGATGTTTTCCCTGATGATGTCCTAGGTCCACCTCCTCATAGAGAGGTGGAATTTTACATTGACTTATACCCCAGTACGGCACCGATATCTACACCAGTGTATCGGATCGCTTCTGTAGAGCTTTGTGAGCTGTGGGTATAGATAGAGGACTTGCAGGGGAAGGGATTCATCTGGCCTAGTGTTTCTTCTTGGGCATCCTCTATTCTGTTCACCAAAAAGGCGGATGGGATCTTGATGATTTGTGTTGACTATCGGCGCCTGAACCAAGTGACTGTGAAGAACATGTACCCACTCTTAAGGATTGACGACCTCTTTGATCAGCTGAAGGGAGAACGGTGGTTCTCCAAAATATACCTTAGATTAGGATATCACCATCTCAGAGTGTGATATGAGGATGTGCAGAAGACAACCTTCAGATGTCGGTACATTCATTACGAGTTCTTGGTTATTCCATTCGGCGTAACCAACACTCCAGAAGTGTTCATGGGTATCATGAATAGGATATTTATGTCATACCTTGATCACTTCGTAGTTGTCTTCATCGATGACATTCTGATTTACTCGACTTATGAAACGGATCATGCCTACCATTTACAGGTAGTACTAGACACACTTCGAGAGAACCAGCTTTATGGTAAGATCTCGAAGTTTCAATTTTTGGATCTGAGAGGTTCACTTTCTGAGACATTTCATCTCGGAGGCTGGATTTGTAGTAGAACTAGTGAAGATTGAGGTGGTAATTTCTTGGGATCCACCCAAGAGTGTGACGAAGGTACAGAGTTTCTTGGGTTTGGATGGATACTACTGGAGATTTGTGCCAAATTTCTCCAGAGTTGTAGCACCACTATCTTCATTGACAAAGAAGGAGAAACCCTTTGTGTGGTAGGAGAGATTCTAGTAGATATTTTAGGAGATGAGGCAGAGGCTTACTAGTGCCCCCATATTGAGGCTTCCAGAGGAAGTCGTAGGGTACATAGTCTAATACGACTCATCAGGGACCGGACTCGGATGTGTCCTGATGCAGGAGTGAGCAGTGATCACATATGGCTCTCAACAGCTGAGACAACATGAGAAGAACTACATTACCCATGACCTAGAGTTAGCAGGAGTGGTCTTTGCCTTGAAGATGTGGCGACACTATCTGATAGGCAAGCATTTACCATGTACTCTGATCACAAGAGTCTCAGGTATATCTTCTATCAGAAGGACCTAAATCCGAGACAACGACGTTGGATTGATTTCTTCAAGGACTATGACTTCGAGATACTCTATACTCCTGGGAAGGGGAAGGTTGTTGCATATGCACTCAGTCGGAGATCTGGTTTACAACTTCTAGGCAAAGTGAAGGAGCAGTTAGCCGCTTTGCATATATATATTTTGTGGATAAAGATGGAGCATCTTTTCTTCAGTCTCTTACAGTCACTCCCCCACTTCTTCAGTGATTTAGGGAGGTGCAGTATGGGGACACTGACTATGAGACACGACGTGCTCAGATATCTATAGGACAGACACCTGATGGATTTTTTGAATTTGGGGAGCACGTCATCCTCTTTAGAGGATGTACCATGGTACCGATGTCACTTCAGGAGGATGTGTTGAGGGAGTTCCCCACATCCCCTCTAGCGGTACATCGAGGGTGGCGAATATGTACCAAGACCTCTGACAATAGCACCGGTGGCCATGAATGGAGAAGGTAGTAGCATAGTTTGTCTCTTGATGCCTCACTTGTCAGCAAGTGAAGGCGGAGCATCAGGTACCAGAAGGCTTGGTTCAAGCTTTAGAGGTTCCAGAGTGGAAGTGGGATGGGATATCCATGGACTTCGTGATAGGACTTCCACGTACATCCATGGGATATGACTTGATTTGGGTGATCTTTGACTGACTCACCAAGTCGGCCCACTTCCTACCGATCAGGGAACAGGGTTATGTAGAGATCATGGGATGCCTCTATATGTAGGATATTTTGCGGATACATGGAGTTCCCACAAAGATTGTCTCTGATCATGAAACATGTTTTACT
Organism: Viscum album; assembly: GCA_963277665.1. Classification (NCBI taxonomy): domain Eukaryota; kingdom Viridiplantae; phylum Streptophyta; class Magnoliopsida; order Santalales; family Viscaceae; genus Viscum; species Viscum album. The sequence continues at coordinate 694,323,329 of OY728119.1, read as the reverse complement.
TCCCAGCTATGGAAGGGGTTACCGAAGGCTTTCGGAACACAATTTGTTTGTGCACTGCCTTCCATCCGCAGACGGATGGTCAGACTGAGCAGATCATTTAGTCCCTCAGGGACATGTTGCGTTCTTGTGTCCTTGACTTCGTTCGTAGTAGGGAGGATCACTTACACTTGGTGTATTTTTCATACAACAATAGCTATCACTCCACTATAGGGATGGCACCTTTCGAGTCGTTGTACGGGCGACCTTGTATATCACCTTTGTGCTGGACTAACCCAGGGAGTCAACACTAGTAGGACCAGAGATGGTACGGACTACCACAGAGAAGGTGAAGATCATCCAGGAGTGGATGAATACTGCACAGATCAGGAAGAAGTCGTATGTTGACAGGAGATGAAGACCTCTAGAGTTCTAGGATGGCGGCCACCTCTTTCTACGGGTCTCACCTCGATGAGGTTTGTGGATATTTGGACGAGGTGAAAAGTTATCTCAGAGGTTCATTGGACCTTTTTAGGTCCTCAGCAGAGTTGGCGAGGTGGAAAACCTCTTAGATCTTCCACCTAAGTTGCACTGAGTGCATGAAATCTTCCATGTATCCCAACTGAGGAGATACGTGCATGACCCTTCTCACATCATCGACCATGGAGAGCTGGACGCCGACGATGGGGCGACCTTTATGGAGGTTCTAGTAGAGATTGAGGATCAACAGGAGTGGGTCCTTTTTGGATGGTCGATACCTCCGGTGCATGTTCACTGGAAGCACAGGAACCACTAGCATAACACATAGGAGCGGGAGGCTCAGATGCGTGCCCAGTACCTCCACTTGATTACCTAGTTGAGTTGTGGCTTACAGGGACGTACATCTCTGAGCTAGGGAGAATGTAAAGACTTGTAATTTCCATGTATTTTTTTAATTAAATGGTAATTTTATGATTGCATGAAAATTTACGGAACGCGATTCCAAGGATCGGTGTGCCTGGAATCAATTTCTGAAGTTTTGTTCGGGTACGTTTAGTAAACTTACGAGCAGGTTTTTATAACTTTTAAACCGATGCTTGAAATTGAAATCTGAGGGCACTGTTGAACTCTTAGCGCTGGTATTCGCTTAAGGATACTTTCACCTCGATGAGATATGGACGAGGGCGAAAGTTAGTTTTTGGGTTTTTCATGGAAATAATAAAATAAAATAAACTTCATTTTATTTTATTTTGAGCATCCATGTGGATATTTAAGGTGTGGTCCACTAGAACTAAACATCCATGTGGAAGTTGGAAGTGGGCACCACCAGACCTTAACCTCCCATGAAAGGTTAAGGTGGTGGGGACCAACCTAACCATAACCTCCAATGAGAGGTTATGGTGGTGGGGACCACCCAGGATTAAACCCCCTTTAAATTCCTTTAATTGGGAGAAACCCTCAACTCCCACAATTAATCAGGGAGAGCCTCTTGACCTCCTCTACCTTAATTTTTCCAATGCACATACCATTAATCTTTCCAACGCACCACTTAATTGAGCCAATTTAATTTAATCCAGTATGAATTGTGAATACGATTAAATTGGGGAATAACTTTTTATTATTGGTTATCTCTTTTATTTGGTGGAATTGGAGATAGGAGGAGCTCTTGGGAGAAATATTCTCCAATGAAAACGCTTCCACCATGAATAATGTCGACAACTTCGACCTTCTTCCTCCGAACTTCTTTCGACGTAGGACGTGTTCGTATACAACAAATTGACGTCAACCTTCTCGCACCAAATTCATCCAACATCAAACAAGGTAGGGTTTATAATTCTGTATGATTTTATTCCCTTGATTATTTCCTTCTAAAAAAAAGAACGCGGATCATCTTATTATCGAGTTGATCTGCAGATGTTTTTCTTGCGGGTTGGGAATAAATTATTGCGGGAATTTGTAGGGGTTTATTCATTATTTGATTAAAACTTTACATGTTTTCCCCTCTTTTTCTTTTGTGGGGTTTGGAATAGAAATTATCGAGGGATTATGGGAATTGATGTTTTAAAATATCTTCCATGCTCGTTCTTTGTTTATGTTCTTGATGAACCGCTTGCTACTTATAACATCCCAGGTAAATAAAGAATAATAAATATTTATTATTTATTATTATTTTTGATTTAAATATTAATTTTACTTTAAATGGGTTGCTATATTCGATAGCGTACCCAATATGCAACAACGGGTTTCATTGAAATCTTACGTTGCACACTAATAATGTAATATTATTATTTTAAATGGTAGTTAACTCCTAGCCATTATATTGGCGGGAATGAACAAAACTAACTACAATATGATTATACATTATTGTTAAATGTATTTACATTTATACAATTAAAATTTAGAGTCTTAAAATGTGAATGAATCTAATTTTAAGCATAATTTACATTAAAAGGCCGATTTACAACCTTTTAATGGAAAACCCTCTTTAAATATAGTTTTGGTCACTTTAATATATTATATATGACCAAATAAAATCTTTCTTTAGAATGTGGACATGAAAACTTACTTTGTGTAAATTTTTGGAATTTTTCCGAGAAAGTTCATTTTTTAATGAATAGTTAAAAATACTGTATTTTAATTCAAAAATATGTTTTAATCTAATTTATTTATATGGTTATATTATCTTTTTAATTGGTTTTAAATTTTAATTAGAATATATTTTTACAATTTAATCCAATTTTGGTCATTGGAATTAATTTCACTTTGAATTTGGACATAAACAAGTGTCAATCTTTTGATAGTTATTGTTTCTTAAAAACACGCTATTTGTTTTAACAGCAGAAATTAATTTTAAATAAATTAATTCCACTTTTATGTTTATAATTTGGTAAAATAGACATCATTTTTGAATTCGGAATATCAAATATATATTAGGCTGAATTTTTGGTATTTTTCTGAAAAACTTCATTTTTTGATGAATAGTGAAACCAATTAGTAGTAGTTAAAAAACTGAATTTTTCATTTAAATGAAAATTTACCACTTATTTGAATTGAATTTTGAAAATCCGACATACATGGTTGTTATTAGTAAGTACAATTTTGTTCTATAAGATGAAAATAATTTTTGGTGAATAGTAACTTTTGACTTTTATTTACCGCGGTTAAAGGTAAAAAAGGTAATTCATGGTAAAAAAATATTATAATAATTCAAAATTACCTTAACACTTGTTCAAACCTTATTTTTTGATACATTTACGAACATGGGAATATTTGGGTCGATTTTGGGACCCCATTGAGCCACTTGGGAGTGATAATGATAATTTAGATAAATTAATTAAGTAAAGACAAAGATGACATGAACAAATATCTATTTGTAATTTAATTTTTACATGGTTTTATATATAAAATTTTTTCAATTATAAATATTCATTGGAAGGGTCAAAATATTTCCTACATCATGGTATTTTTTTTATAATTTTTAGACATCAAATAAATTAAATTATTTATGGCACAATAATGATGCAGTATTTACCTCATTAATAAATGATTTAAATAAATAAGATTATAATGATTAAAATATTATCCAAAACATGTCCAATTCTGATTGGATGATTTTATTCCAAATATGAGTCATCTTATCTTCGACTTTAATGATTTTTGGACCTTTTGAAACCGAATATCATTATATAATAAAATAATATTTTCACACTTTCCTAAAGAGCCCCTCCTCTCCCTTATAAAAGGAGACCACTTATAACCAATTTCTCATACCTATCAAGCCTTTTGGCTCATCCAACCTCAGACCAATTAATCACCCTAAATCCCTCTACTCCTACTATAAGCATTACCTTAGGCATAAGGCACATCAAGAAGTCATTTGGTTCAAACCAAAAGGAGTTACCCAAATTAAAGGTAATTGTTTCTCTTAAATTGTTTTCTTTTATTTTAATTATCCAACCCCTAAAATCTTTTTATTCATTTATTTTGTAACAACACCAGTATCCTCAATATACTAGGATGTTTTTATGATAATTATTTTAACTAAACTTACACACACCTCCATCTAATTTGTGAATAACATAATGTTTCTGTGGATGGAAAACTAACACCTCACGAAATGATGATTGTTCAATTACCTCCTACCGCCTTTCATGGTGGCCATTATGATGGAAATTTATTTATATATGATATATATTATATTTAAGTTTTCATTATGCTTCTGTATTTTCCATTTATTATCATGCCTTTATGGTCTCCATAGTGGGTAAATACGATAATCTCATTTGAGGAAGTCACTAGTAGAATACTAACATATACCAATGGTTTGGAACCGTTGGTATAGGCCTCCAAACCGTTGGTATAGACTATACCAACGGTTTGGAGAACCGTTGCGAAGTAAGCCGTTGGGATAGGTCTATACTAACGGTTTTCCCAAAACCGATGGTATAGCCCTATCCCAACGGTTTTCAAAACCGTTGGTATAAGTAATATGAAAATCTATTCCAACGGTTATAAAACCGTTGGTATATATATTTCAAAAAAAAACATGTGGTGGGATTTGATCCCACAACCCCCCGTTTATAATTAAACGCCTTAACCACTAACCTAACATAACTTTTATAAACATAACTTCATAAATATATATATGTATTATCATAATTATTTAAAATTTATATTTATATAATGTTCTCGGGTAGTAGACCTGGAAGAAATCAAAGAATCTATCCCAACGGTTCTCAAAACCGTTGGGATAGGTGATAATTTCCAGGGGTGAATGCTGGATTTTGGGCTGAGTTTTCCCAATGGTTCTCCCAAACCGTTGGGAAAGGGGGGTTTGGGGAAGGGGGGGGGGTCTTGGGGGTCGTTCCCAACGGTTCTCCCAAACCGTTGGGAAAGGGGGGGGGTCTTTCCCAACGGTTCTCCCAAACCATTGGGAAAGGGGGGGTCTTGGGAATGGGGTTCTTTCCCAACGGTTCTCCCATACCGTTGGGAAAGGGGGGGTCTTTCCCAACGGTTCTTCCAAACCGTTGGGAAAGGGGGGGTCTTGGGGGTCTTTCCCAACGGTTCTCCCAAACCATTGGGAAAGGGGTGTTTTGAGGCCCCTTTCCCAACGGTTTGGGACAACCGTTGGGAAAGACCCCCCCCCCCCCCCTTTCCCAACGGTTTGGGAGAACCGTTGGGAAAGGGTGTATATAAGTGTTGGGAAAGATCCGATTTCCATTAGTGAGTGCGGACTACCGCCCCCTCAAAGTGATGCGACTCGTTAAGGCCTTATGTGGGATGTATAAAGGATAGAGTTAATGATATTATATATGATATTATACTATAATTATAATATAAATATTTATCATTATGTTTTAATTCCATTAAAATAAGAAATATAAATGAAATTAGTGTTCATGCGTACATACTGCTTACCGTCTCCATGAATGGTGCATTTCATTTCATACCTCCAAATGTTATGTACTATTATAAATACATGTATATACTGGATATATATGATATATATGATATCTAAATCCTGAATATAATTCTAGATATAATGGACTATTGACCACATGGACAACTTGTAAATATAAGGTGTTCATTTTTTACTGAAGTACCAAATATCAACAAAATGGACGTTATTAACTTAAAGGATTACATAAAATTTATAACATGGTAATAAGTGATATAAAAGGAATAATAAACTTGAAAAAGGATCTTAAGAAAGTAGAAATTAACTTTAGTTTATTATTCAAGAGATTAAAGAACGGTCGAGTCAAGTCGGACATGAGGTAAGGGAATTCCTCTCAATCTCCTTTAATTGAGGCATATTTCATTTTAATACATGATTTTCTTTTATACGATGTATAAACACCTTTTACTTTTCATTTAATTCAAAGGGAATATTTTTATATGAATTTTTTTACTAAACGACAAAAAGGAATGTTTTTTTACGTAAGCGGTGAAAATGACCTTTCCGCCGCTGTGAGTATTATTTGATCTTTGGCTCCCTTAACAAGCCGTTATGTTTTTAAAATGAAAAATAAATACCATATACTCTTTTTATGTATTTTGGTATTTAAAATGATTTTGAGAATGGATTTATTATTTCAATATCTTGAAATTATATTTTGTTATTGCAATGTGGAAATGTTATCTTTCCTTTATGCTTATGTTATGTGTTATTATCATGTTATGGTTCTTGGGCATTATTTATGTATACATGTGGTTCCGTGATAAACCTAGGGTGGGTGAGCCCGAGATAACTCTCCAATGCATTGGGTAATGTGACAGAGGTAAACGTGAATGTTTATCCTAAGAGATTTAAGGAATATACTATCATGGGTATTCTAAAGTAACTTCTTATGTAGATGTGATAGCTACAATGTAAGTATGATATGGATGCCACAAGTTACCTTTATGATATATGATTTCAATGTGTTATTTATAAAATCTTATGATTTCATGAGGTAAGTAAAAGAGTTCATGTTTTTTATGTATTTATGAACAAATGTTTTCTTTGTTTGTTTTATAACCCTTATTGAGGTTTTTAGGCTCATCCCATGTTTTGAAATGTTTTCACAAGACTTAAAAATAAATAGGGTCAAGGATGGGATCAAGGAAAAGTCATGCTATCTAAAACCTGGAACTATACATGACTCTTTTTTCAAGAGTTTTTATTTTATGGAAAAAAAGGATATTGGGTAGAATTGTCTACATGTAATATTCATGTTGTTATGTAAATGTAATGTCCTAAGTCTCTAAAAGTCTAAACCTGAAAAGATACTCAATGTGAATTATTCATTTAATTAAATATTATGTAATGTTTAAGGCTGGGTCCTTATACTACCACTCTAAATGCGGAGGGTGCAGGCCAAACAAACATGACCTGACCTCCCGCCGTTCTTCTTTGTGGTGTTCTTCGAAATGGAGGAAGGCGACAATGGAGATGAAGGAAACGGCTGCTCCACCTGCGGACTCTACAACCCGTGTCGCCGCCGTCCGCACCACCCACCGACCGCGCCGCCCGCCTGCCTCCCGAGCTGCCCCGGCCGCGCCAGCCTGCCAGCCTTCCGAGCCACCCCAACCACACCAGCCCACCAACCTCCGAGCCCTCGAAGAACCGGCCCCTCGCGGCGCCCTGGCCGAACTGGCCCACGCCCTCGCGGTGCCCTGGCTGAACCCATCTTGCGCCTTGGGCCGAGTCGCCTTCATGGCACCCTCCGAGCTGAGCCGGCCACACAGCCCCCTCTGGGACGAACCGCCCTCACACCGACCCACGGTCGGTCCATGCCCACGTGGCTGGTCTTCGCCCTCTCAGCCCTCCGCAGCCCCTCACGGCCTGCTGGGCTAGGCCCTGTGGTTCGGGCTGAACCCAATGGGCTGGCCCACACAACGGGTCAAACTGAGTCAAACCGAACTGGTTTGACCCATCCTGGGTCGGTCCGGGTCGGTCCAATCGGGTCGGATCGGAACCAGGCCCACTACGAGCTTTTACTTTCTTTTGGCCATATCTTTGGCACCGGACATCCATTTGATAAACCGTCAGTGACACTGTTAATATTAGAGCATGAAGGTCCCTTTGAGTATACCCCAATGGAGTTTGGGGTATAGTTAAGATACAGTCAGGTTGGATCGTGCATGAATCCAACCATCCCCCGGGACTAAAAGGCTAATAACTAACAGACTGAGTGTCCGATTGACGCGCCATCTATTACGTTGAGACCCATATGACATGGCGGACCTTTGAGATACTTCTTTGTGGGCCTTCGTGACAATTGGTGTCTCAAACAGTGGCTCATGGAGTGGATCCTCCCGGAGACTAGAGAGCGTAGTGTGGAGACCTAGTAGTTGGCTGAGACCTGACGACTGCTGACCATTTTAACTCGGATTGACTCTACTAGCCTAGTGAGGAGTGCCTTGGTGTCATGGAAAACCCACAGTGGGGATCTCCATGGTGTCGTGGCAGACCCATGGAACTAGACAGGAGGGGTACCTCCGCAGGCTATGAGGGGGAGTGCGCTTGGTGACACGGCAGACCGGTGGAGAATAGCATCTTTGTGTGGCACGACATACCCACAGTACTCGATAGGAAGAGTACCTTAGCAGTCCATGGTTAGTGGGAAGCGCGCTTGGTGTCGTGGTAGGCCCACTGTACTCGATAGGGGAGGATTTCTCCAGTAGCCCTGGTTTCGATATTGTGACTAGAGATGTTACTTGATACTACCCCTAAAATAAAATCCTGGTTGAGTTGAGTCAGTTTTCTATGTTTTTCTCATGATTGAGATGAATCACTTGATAACTTAGGTATATGTATGTGCATATACCTAAGAAATGTTATCTATTCATTTAATACTTTGTGGTTTATCCTTGTTGAATTTTGTGAGATCATGAGGGTCTCGGGGTCCTTACTGAGTATCATTATACTCACCCCTTCATGAGTTATGCCTGCACTTCGTTGTGTTGGATGCAGGCGATAGACAGTTCTGACGAAGGATGAGAGTACCAAGACTGGACGGTACCTGGAGGTGGACCATATGGTGTTTTGGTACCCAGAGGAGATGGACGGACGTGGAGTGATGAGGAGGCGATCTTTACCTACCCTTCAGGTAGGAACTTCGGAGGACGGACCAACAACTGTTTTTCTTTTCTTCAGTTGTAATTGTACAATTAGTTTCTTGTACTTTACTGTTGGGCTTGTATTATGGCCCTTTTTACATTCAAGACTCTTTTGTTATATAGTTTTACTTAGTGTTTCGGATCCAGTTGTGGGCTATGTTATGTGTGTTTACATGTTATAAAGGCAATGTCTTCCCATTTTTAGGCAATTACGCCTCTGGTGCTAGTATCCAGCCCCTGGCCTATAGAAGGCGGGCTTGGGGTAGTCACCGCATGGGCCCTGGGGGACGGTTCATGATAGTTTATGCAGTATGTGTATGTAATTATATATGTTTTTGTGTATATGTGTGGGTGCGTGTATGTTTGTGTATATCCATGTATGTGTATGTTTGTGTATATGTGTGTGTATGTGTATGTGTATGTGTTTTTGATTGTGTATGTGTGTGTATATGTATGTCTATGTGTATCTATGTATGTATGTGTATGTATGTAGTGTGTACATCAGTTTATTCATTTAATATTATTTATTCATTTTTAATATTTTTTTTAATTTATTCATTTTTAATATTTATTCATTTATTATTTTTGTAATATATTCAATTATGATAGTTTTTTATATATTTTTAAATAATAATATTCTATTTTTTTAATATATATGTAATTTCTATAATTAATATTTATTCATTTTTATTTTAATATATTTATATTTAACTCTTTAAACTATCATTATTTATTCATTAATAATCAATAATTTAATAAAAATCCCTTGTTTTTAAATTTAATTTTTATTGTTTTTAAAATTTACTTTAATATTTATCATTTTAAATATTTCATTAATTTATATATTTAAAATTATTAATTTATTTTTTTAATATTATTTTCAATTTTTTTTTATAATTATTAAATTATATTCAATTTTAATATTTATACATTTTTCATTATCTATTCATTTTTAATACCTATTCACTTTTAATATATTTATAATTTATTCGTTTCTAATATTTATTCATTTAATATGTAATTTATTCATTTTTAATACTTATTTATTCATTTTTATTTATTAATATTTAATGTTTTTAATGTTTTCGTAATATACATAATTAATATTTATTCTTTTTTATTTTAATATTTTTTATTTAAACTAGTGTGTAGTTATTATATATTCATTTTTATTTAGGAATTTATTTTAATTTTTTTATTTAAATGCAAGTTTTGGTATTTATTTATTTTTATTTTAATATTTATTCATTTTTATTTTTTGCATTATATATAAATTATATAATTTATTCATTTTTAATACTTTTTTGATTTACATAATTAATACAATTTATTCTTTTATGATAATATTTTCACATTTATTAATACATTTAATGTAAAAAATATTGTTTATTTATTTTTAACACTGTTTGTGATTTATTTATTTTTAATGTTTGTTTTTTTATTGTAAATTAAGTTTTAATATTTGATTTTATATAATTAGTAATTTATTATAATTTAAAAAATATCTTTTCCACTAGTATTTATCCGTGCTATATGAAGTTTCGATAAAATAATTATTTATTAGTGCTAGTAAAAACGTGCTAATGAAACCCATTCCCTGATTTTCAAAAAACCCCAACCAAGATCGACATTGCCTGCATCATTCAATATCTCTTGGAATCCAAATTTTTCAATTGCCTCCTTTGAATCATTCTACCAAATCAAACATTAAATAGAATTTATGTTATTTCTTACTCATTTTTAATCAATCTTTCATCATTTTATGTGATTTTTTTATTCTTCTCATTGGGTTTTTTTTCTGCGTGATGTTTTGGAATAGATTTTGTGATTTTTTTATTCTTATTCATGGTTATTCAATTAAAATAAAATTTTGGCCCCTTGGTCGGATGATTTTTTGTTGTTGTTCTTCTAATCGATGTTTGGCCCCTTGCTTTTGTGATTTTTTGTTCTTCATGCTTTCACAATTTTTGGTTTTTCATTACATTGACTAACCCAAATAGCTCGGTCATGGGTTCAGAAACCAAACCCATGATTCTAAATTTATTAATAAAACAAAATCATACAAAAAATTAAAGGTTCAAACAATATACAAAATTACAATATTGAAAATAGGAGATCACTTCCTGCAAGTCCATCTATTTCTCATATTTCTTGGATATTTTCCTCTACCCATTGGATTTTGGCCTCTCATTCATGTATTATCTATTTTTGAGGGCTCATATTCTACATATTATGATGATTTTTAAGATTCCTCTAATATAGAGAAGATCCTAAATTTCCAAGATAAATGCTAAAATTCTATCTCTGAGTTGGATTGATAGTAACCTCTGGACTATAAGATAATCACTATAATCGAATACATATGGCTCCATCATTGAAAAAAGTGAATTTAAGTTATGATATAAATCATTATGTTTCCTCCTTACTAAGGTCTTTGACCTTCTTGGACCACATGAAGAATGATACTAGAGTTTTTGTCTCGTGTAATGTCACATTATTCATTCAAGAACTTTCCAAAATAGGCATATATGTTTTTTATAAGATCATAAAAATTTTATGGACAGTTCCATTTAACATTCTTAAGGTTATTAACATTTCTGTATTGATATTCCACCTACAAGGGGGGGTGATATTCTTTCAATAACTCATATGTAGTCACAAAAACTTAAGATTTATGTGGGGTAAACAATTGGGAACCCTCTTCATCCAGTAAAATTCTCTTACCTTTGATAAACATTTATTGCTTAGTCATGAAATTCATCAATTCTACTTGAGGTCCCCTCTTAGGTTTGGAATCCTCCTTCTCTAAGGCACTATTATTAAGGCCACCCCCTATGGGATAACCCACCTTGGACTCCATGTATTATTAATTCAAAATAAATATGAAAACATAAAGGCATTCAATGTGATCGAAATAAATTATGAGAAACCAAAAAACATGGTTATTAAGGTTTATATGTTGGGGGTATTAACAATTTTGATTTTATGGATTTTGGATGTCATTTGAGTATCATGCATTTTTTTTGATGTAAACTATTTGAGAAGAAAAATGAAATTTTTTAAAGGAAAAGATCATCTTCATGTGGAAAATAGAGTAAGGATTTTTTTAACCATGGGAACCTACCATCTGGAGTTTTCTAGTGGATTTATTATGGTATTATACAGTTGATACTAAGTTCCTACCATAAGTTTTTTTTTTGTTTTTTGGAATAAAAATCATTTTTTAAGGATTAATAAAAAAGAATAAATTTATATACATGAAATTTTTTGTGTTGGTATACATGATTTTTAATTTTTATATATCCTAAACATTAAGATATGACTATAATGAATGGAATACGATGATCAAAGTTAACAATTAAATATCACTTTTATCATTACCATCTATAATATAAAAATTAAAAACACATAAAATGGCCCCGTAAATATACATTTTCATAAACTTTTCTATGAATAATTTGATATGATTTTGTCTTTTTAATTGTGAAAAACAACTAAAATTCATTTTAAAAAAGTAAAATTTATATATTTAGATATTTTCCCTCAAACATATATATGTGTGTGGATCAATAATTACATAATAAAGTGGTGGTTTATGGTACTTTGTTACCTTCATGTATGATTTTAGTATATATAAATATGTATTCTGATGAAACACAAATATTAAGTCATTGAAATGTTCCAAAATATTCAATAACTATGTAAAACAAATCTTGGAAATGTTATTAATTTTTTTAACTTGATTGACGGAGTGATTACCTAAGTGAATATTTTACTATTTAAGGGGGTGTGGTATTTTATCATAACCCGCTCATTTGAAAAGATCATAATATAATGGTGTATTAAAAAAAATTTAAAATTGTTTCATCTAATGAAGATTTAATATTAATATTCTTATATTAATTTGATATTATGATCTAGAAACAATAAAATTCATAGTTAACCACGTTCTATGTATGAAAACTCAAATTACACTATATGAGATATGGACTTTAAATAATATAATTTTTTTATAAGTATTAGTTCTTAAAGGTGTCCTTCAATGACTTTTTATGACCTTGATGACCTTTAACAAAGTGAAATTTATAGAAATGTTGATCTCAATTTTAAAATTTTACATTATTATCTCCCTTGTTGAATCAGCTTCAAAAAAGAAGGATTTATGATATGTGGCTTCTTGTAATAAAAAATAAGATTTATAATAATTCAAATACATTTAATTATTTGTCTTTATATGTTTTAACAATTTGTTAACATGATAACAATTTATATAAAATATGATGACTACATGTTTGTGTATATAAAGATTAAACTTGTACGATTATAAAATCATTCATTTTTTGTATTTGTTTTTTTTAATATGAATATTATTGAATCAAATAGGATATATATGAATCAAAAATGGATGGATGTTAATCGTATGACAAAATATTATATGCATGGGGTTAAAGATTTCATAAAGTATAAAAAAGATCATTAATATAACCATTCACAAATCTTATTCTTGTATTTATGTTGTTCTTATTCAAGGCTATTTAGTCTAGAGGAGTTGGGAGAATAATTTATCTATCATAGAAAAGATAAAAGTTATAAATGTTTGGCTAAACATGGGGAAGAACTAAATGTATCTAGTGACTGGGAAATACTATGTTTTATGGGTCATATGATATTATTACAAGTGTGAACAATGATAAATATATTATCAAGGATATGATTACAGTTCTAAATGATGATGGATATCATATTGAGAAAATGATAATAATATTTTAAAATGAACTTCGTGATTTTATAAAACTGTTTTAGAAGTAAAAGAACTATACAAGGACGTCATTATATGCTAGTTTTACTTAATATACAACATTGTTATTAGTACTGAAGCTATATCATGTAAAATATGAAAATAAATGGAGTAACACAATACTAAACTACTTTATCTCTTTAATTATATGCTACCAACAGATAATGAGATTCCTTTCTGAACATATGATGCTAAATGAGTGTTATGTTCAATGGGAATGTTCCCTAAAAGAATACATATCTCTCCAAATGATTTTATATTGTTTAATAAGGACCATTAATCTCTTAAAAATATAAATCAAGTCCTTTGAAATTTGTAAAGTAATTTATAATCATTCTATGGTTTAGTCACCTATATGGAAGTGGGGAGAATATAAGGAAATTAATGGGGCTTGCAGATACAATAAATCACGATGGGAAACATTTTCACCTGAAAGACTCTCCTCAGTGGAAGAAAATTGATCGTGGGTATCCTAAATTTGGAAATAATCAAAGAAACCATCATATTGGTATATCTAAATATAGATTGAATCCCTTTGGTTTACAAAGTAACACTCATAGTACATGGATAGTTATTTTGGTAAATTATAACCTTTCACGATGTTTATGAATGATGAAAAAATACATTATGTTGTCATTTTTTATATCAGGACCAAAACAACCATATAATGATATTGATGTTTATTTCTCCCCTTTTATGGAATATCTGAAATTAATTTGGGATTCTAGAATAATGTTGTATATTATCTATAGAAATTAATATTTCACATTTAGAGGTATGTTGTACGAGATGATAAATGACTTTTCTTTTTATAATTTTTTTTCAATATATAAATTTAAAGGAACTTAAGGGCATAGAATTTGTGGAAAACATACACAATAGGTCAGGTTGAAACATTTTTCAAGACTATGTTTCAAGGACATTCAAAAATTATTACCTAGTGACATAAATATTAATCTTGGATGATATATTTCAATGGAAATTCAGAAGAAGGTACACCACTATCTCCACTAATAGGTGATCAATTGTTTTAGAAACTAAAGGATATGGTCCCCATTTTTATTAGACCTTCTCTGAAAAACCTTATGATTGGAAAAAGATATTATTATTTTTTTGAATTATTATACTAAATTTGTTTGTAAGCCAGAAATTTACTTGATATCTTGAATATAGAAAAAATGTATGTTATAGTGTCATTGGAATGTTACTAAATTCACCTAACAAAACAAAGGTGGGAATTAAGTATAGGTTATATAGTATTGACATGGGGATATAGGAAGAATTGTAATTAGTGAAGTGTGAAATATATAATTTTCTTCCTCTAGCTGCTTATACTCTATCTAGGCAAAAGTGATATCAATTTTTCAACTTCCTGGACGATTTAAAGGTTCTAGATGGGAATTTATCAAATATTAAGAATATCATGTTAATAAATGATTTAATGTTAAAGGGAATGAAATCACATGACCATAATGTTTTGATGTAAGATTTAATACATGTATATTTACATTTATTTTTTACTAAAAATGTATGTCATATATTAACCATGATTTGTTTCTTTTTCAAAGCTATATGTAGTAAAATTATAGAACTAATGAAATTACAAAATATGGAAAAGAAATTTTTTATCATATTAAGTAATAAGATATGTTATTCCCATCATCATTTCTTTATATGATGGTTCGCCTAATGGTTCTCTTGTTTAGAGAGATCAAACTATGTGGTTTTGTACATTATATATGGATATACCCCCATTGAATGATATATGATGATTTGGAAATGTTGTTCCAAATATTGAAGTCATCTATAAGGTTGTAATGAAGAGATATATATTTTTTAGGAATCTATTGAATTTTGTATTGATTACCTTTATTATGTGGAGAGTATTGGTCTACCAAAATCATATCACAAGATGCAACTTATTGGTAAAGGAATTTCTATAATAGATGTTGTCACAATTAACATTAAAGAGTGTGTGTATATGATCTCATTTATATTTTACATAACATTTTCTAGGTTTCACTATTTTTTGAAACCAATAAAGAAATTTGTAGGCATTTGAATTCATAAAGGGATGAAATATGGATATAAAATACATATGATCGATAGTTTATAGGAGGTTTCATGATCGTAATTTTGAGGAGTAAACTGAAAATATGAAATTAATATCAAAATAACTTTGATGGATAGATATTGTAGCATGATCACAAATATTATCTTATATTGGTTATATAATTAATGATTGTACATTCTATATAAAGTAACAAGATGAATGAAGTACAATTCAAAATAGTTGAGTTAATCCTATAGTAGGAGCAATGAAAGTATCTAGTACCAAGGAAAAAATCAAATTTATGTGAATACGTCATACTTTGGAATCATTGAACAAATATGTTAGTTTTATTATAAAACATTAAAAATATGTATTTATAATGAAAGTGGGTTGATAGTATTAGTATTGTTAAAATCGGTGAATTAGGATTCGTGAAAGTGGATTTCAGTAAGGAAGGGTAAAAGGAAAAACTATTCATAGTGGAATCATAGGTAGTATGATTATTTTATATCTCGGATCTTACAAATTGAAAGTGGCAAATTATTCTATTATCGACCAAAACAACTATAGGGTCAGATTCCAATACAACATAAGATAACATTTTTATTGGGATATTGAAATTATTTCATAATGTTCTCAATGTAGATGAGGTCTTTTATGTCATATGGAATTAGGCTTTATCAGCGCTAAAACCCATTGATAAAGGGTAACCATTATCAGTGCTTTTCAGTAGTACGGATAAAATCTCCCCTTTATCTGTGCTTTATTTTTAGCACTGATAAAAGGTACCATTTATCAGCACTTTACTTTTAGAATTGATAAAATATATCCTTTATTAATGATTTTTAGTGCTCATAAAGATCCAAAATAAAATGAAATAATTAAATAAAAAATTTAAAATGAGTAAATTAAAAAAAATGTTAACAGTTTTATTAATTAAATATGTATTAATAGAAATGAAGAAATTTAATATATATATATATATTATAAATATTAATAAATAGTATATATTAAATATTTAGATATATAAAATGATATAATTGAAATAATTAAACAAATAAAAATTAAAAATGAGTAAACTAAGAAAAATATAAAAAAAATTATTAATTAAATAATTATTAATAAAAATGAATAAATTTAATATACATATATATATTATAAATATTAATATATATTATATTATATATATATATAATGAATAAATTGTAATAATTAAACAAGAAAATTAAAAATGAATAAATTACAAAATTATAAAAAAAATAACAAAATAATTATTAATAAAAATGAATGAGTTTAATATATGTATATTAATTATAAACATTAATTAATAACATATATTAAATATAAATATATATAAAAGTAATAAAATGTAATAATTAAAAACATATTAATGTCTTATTCATTTTTAATGGTTTTTATACAATGTAATTCATTAATACATTTAATATAGAAATATATTCATATATATATATATCAATGTATATAATATTTCATAAAATAGGATTTATATAATACAAAATATTTATTCTTATATTAAATAAGTCTTATATTTAGTGAAAAATGGTTTATAATTAACAATTATTATTAATTAAAAATACTGAATAATTACATCGAGTAATGGAAATAATTTAATCTTTGATTTTTCAATTTAACATATATCAAAGTGTGTTACATTTATTTCACATACATATACATAATTAATGAATTTTTATATACAATTCACACACACAAATATTTATACAATTAGTGAAATCTTATATAGAAACACATACACCTAATATTTATGTAATTTATTCAAATTTTAGTATTCATTTCAAAATTTGAATATAACATAATAAAATTAATATATTAGGTTCTTAATAAGAAAATGTTATTTATTTATTTTTATTATTATTACATTTAGGTATTATTTATTCATTTTTTAATATTTTTTTTAATTTAGTCATTTTCAGTTATTTATTTTTTGTTTATTTATTTACTACTTTCTAGTATTTTAAATAGGTATTTATCTTTACTTAAATATATATCCATATTTTTTTTATAATTTATATTTAATTAATAAAACTTATCCATTTTTTCAATATTTTTAATGTGTACTCATTTTTAATTATTCAATTTCACCCATTTTTCAGATGCAAGAATTTAATACTATATATTCATTAATAATGTTAAAAATATATTTTTAAATAAATATTTATAAATAAATATATTTATAAATGTATATTTACTATATTTATAAATTTATAAATTTATAATTATAAATAAATAAATATTATATTTTAAAAAATTATTTATATAGTTATAAATAAATAATTATATATATTTAAATAATTATAAAGTTATAATAAATTTATTTAAATAATGAATATATTTATTATATTTTTATTTTTATTTATATTTATATTTACATTTATATTTATTATATATTTATATTTATTATATATATATATAATTATATATATATAATGATATAAATATATAGATATTATTTTTTAAAATTATTTATATATTTATAAATAATTAATTATATATTTAAATAATTATAAAATTATAATAAATATATTTGAGTAATGAAAATAATTACTCTATTTATATTTATATGTATATTTATTTATTAAATATATATATATATATATTAATACATATAACGATAAAATAAATTTATAATTATAAAAATATAATTAATATATTTAAATAACTAACATATTTTCTATATTTATATTGATATTTAATTATTAAATATATTTATAATTATATAAATATATATAATGATATAAATATATTTAAAATTTTATATTTACTATATTTATAAAATTATATATTTATAATTATAAATAAAAAATATAATTTTTTAAAAAAAGTATTTATATAATTATAAATAAATAATTATAAATTTCAATAATTATAAAATTATAATAAATAAATATATATATATAATTATATAAATATATTTACAAATTTTTTATTTATAATTATAATTATAAATCACTTATCAATGATAAAATATTTATGTTGATAAAGATGGTTTTTATAAGCCCTTATTAATTTAGTGTTGATAAAAGGCGTCTTTATTATCACTTTTTTGGAAGCACTGGTAAAAGTGTCCCTGGTCTATTTAAAATAACATTAATCATAATTGATTTAGTCATGATTCTCAATCTATCGTGGGACTCCTCTACTGCTGGTGCTCATCTACGTTCTCTGGGATGAATCAAGGATAGAATCCAAGGTATGTTGTTTTATCCTTCACCTCTCTCATTGATTTCTTGTTTGGGTTCTACATTATGTTTTATTGCGGTGTTCTCTACCATGATAAACCCTACTTCTCTTCTACCATAACTCTCATCATGATTAGTCTCCCTCATTCTTCCCCACTATTTTCATTCTTATCACCACCTTCACTAACGGATCTTACCATTGTTATAACTATCGTTCTCACCATCACCACTATCTACATTGCTCCATTGATTGTTTCTTCCAATTATTCCCCTTATGCTACATAGTTACTACATATAATAAATATTTTATTGGACAATAATAGATCTTTTAGTGATGAAAAATTGAGATGGGTTGTGTGCTTCACATATAGTTTTGGGGACTCATTATTTCCATCATTACACTCTTTGTGGATTCCCAAGGAGCGAGATATTCTAATATAAAGTAACTAAATGATGTTTAGTTTTGAATATTATTGTGAATTGATAAGGGAATCATCCCATCAATTGTTTTAATTGACTCTTCATTTTTATAAACATGTTCCTATCACAAACTACAACCAATTATCCAATTACCTAAATAATTTGTAGTTAAATGGGATATATTATAATTATTTGAGTTTCCCCAAAAATATTATAGAACAAATGGATTTGTAGATTTTATCTTTAGTTGGAAGGACCAAGTTCTCCGTGTATATTTTTGTGTATTTATGTCTCTTTGTGATGTCTGTTAGTGATATAAGATTCATAATTACCACAAACTACACTATTATAGGCCACCAGGATTTGTATTTCACATGTGTTGGTTCTGAGCACAACAGAAGTACGTTTAGGAGTATGTGTTTCTGTATAAGATTTCATTAATTAACCTTTGTGCTTGATACATCATTCTTTGACTACCTGAAATAAATGTTTCGTTACACCATGGCCATAGAATTTCATGCGACGGTTCTATTTCAATCAAAGGGATGAGATATCAACTTCCATAAAAGGATGGGAAAATCCTTCATCAATTTATCCATTAATAACATGTCATTCATGACGTATTCAATGTATCATACTTCCCGAAAGCTATATGCGTGATAGTTTTCATCAGAAATCAAAGTGCGCGAGTCATGACATGTATTAATGATAATCATAAAGTCTAAGGATCATTATACATGCTCGTAGATATGAATATATGATGACACCAAAACATGTGGAATTCCTACCGGTGGGTCTATTCTCATAATCTCCCATCTCATATATTACCAAGTGTGAACTTCATGAGAAGAAGTATTGTCTTCTTATGAGTAATCGCACCTGATATTCACTATATTATGTGTCCCATTATAGTATGTCATCCAACCACATAACTGTATTTAAGAATATTGTCATATCACTTCAAGGTTCCCATCATAGTGGGGAAATTCTATGACCTTGTCAATATAAAAAATACTCCTGGAAATTATTAGAATATAGTCATGCAGAACAATGAAAAATATGTAATAAGATGTTTAATATTTAAATATATTAAATATTTATGAAATCAGAGTACAAACAGTTGGTTCTAGGACACCATATCTTACAAACTCACACTTGTACTAGAGCCAACTGCCTATGACTTTCAGTCCGCTAAACCTCATAGGATGATCATGTTTTTGTTGAGTCAAGGCTTTAGTCAAGGGGACCGCCACATTGTATTCCATGGAAATATTTCTCACTGAAACTTCACCTCTCTCATAAAAATCCCTCAAGAGATGATACTTCAAATGTATATTCTTCGTCAGCTGATGTTACCTTGGATATTTTGCGAGAGCCACCACTAATGTATTATCACAGTACAATGTGATGGGATATTTACTGATAGGTATCGCAAAAAACTCTTGGATGAAGCATCACATCTAAACTACTTCTTTAGGTGCCTCAGAAGCTGTGATATACTTGGAATCTGCTGTAGAATCAGCGACTACACTCTTCTTTGAGCTCTTCAATATCACTACACCTCCATTCAAAGTGGAGATGTATCCTATTTGCAACTTCATGTCATCCTGTTCAGTCTAGAAACTAAAATCTACATATCCACTAATGACTATTTCCTCATCTCATCCCTAAAATAGGAACATATCATTATTACACCTTAGATACTTTAGGATATTATTGACTTCATCCAATCGCGGTCACCTGTGTTAGCTTGATATCTTCCTACCGCACTCAATACGTAGGTGACATATATCTTAGTACATAGCATGGCACACATGATTGAACCTATCTTTGATGAATATGGAGTCCTTTACATTCTCTTTATTTCCTCATGTGTTTGAGGACACATTTTATTGTAATAATGAATGCCATGTGATGCTGGCAACAATCCCCTCTCGGATTGTTCCATACTGAATCTCTTCAATATCTGATCAATGTATGAACTTTGACTTTGGCCCATAAATCTCTTAGATCTATCATGATGAATCTTGATCCCATGAATATATACTTCCTCATCCAAGTCCTTCATGGAGAAGCATTGATTCATCCATGCCTTAATATACTATAATACTGGAATCTCCTTTCCAATAATTAATATTTCATCAACATATACTATTAGAAAAATGATTGCACTCCCACTAAACCATTTGTAGACACTAGGCTCAAATTCATTCTTAATAAAACAAGATTTTGTTATGGATTCATCAAAAATGTTCCTTGACCTAGATTCTTAGTTCAATCCATAAATGGATATTTGTAACTTGCATAAATTATTGGAATCCTTTGGAGTCATAAACCCTTCATTTTGTATCATGTAGACATCTTCTTGAAGGTTCCCATTAAGGAAGGATATTTTAACATCAATTTCCCAAATCTCATAGTCATGGTAAGAAGTAATTTCCAATAGAATTTTGATGGATTTCATCATTTCAAATGGTGAAAAGGTCTCATCATAGTCAATGTCTTGATGCTTATTAAACCCTTTTGCAACCAGTCATGCCTTATAGGTATTGACTTGTCCTTTCATGTCCAGTTTCTTCTTGAATACCCATTTGCATCCAATAGGATTTACATCAACTGAATTATCTACAAAAATCCAGACTTGGTTTTGGTACCTGGAATCCATTTCAAAATTTCATGGATTCTTATCACTTGGTAACATATGTGACACTTACTGATTCTTTGTAGGTTAGAGGATCATTATTATCAACTAAAAATTAGTCACCATCCTCAGTAACTATAAAACCATACCATTATGGTTCTCTAACCTCTCTTTTACTCCTATACAGTTCTTGTATATTTGGAATAGTTCTATCTTCCATGGGGCTTTGTGGAATCAGTTCTTGTACCAACTCATGTGTACCTTGAGCCTCGACTTTATCAAAGTCTATCTCTCTCCCATTATCTCTTTTGGATATGTGCTCCCTCCCAAGGAATATGAAATTTATTTCCACTATAACCTTTTTGTCTGAGGGGTTGTATACATAATATCCCCTTGTTTCCTTGGGGTATCCTATAAAGGTACACTTTGTCCCTCCGAGTGCATGTTTGTTACCATAAAAGGCCTTAACAAATTCATAACTTCCCACACATATAAATTTGATAATATGGATTTATTTCCACTACATAACTCATATGGAATACCATTTATCAATTTAGTTGGTACTTGGTTTAGTATGTGCACTGCTGTTTGTAACAGATATCCCCAAAAGGATAATGGAATATTTTCATGAATCCTCATTGATCTCATAATTTCCAAAAAGGTGTGCTTCCTTTTTTCACTCACACCATTCCCCTGGGGAGTGTAAGGAGTAGTGAGTTGGGATAGGATCCCAAACTCCCATAAGTAATCAATGAAGTTTTGATTAAGATATTCTCTACCTTGGTCTGAACAGAGTTTCTTAATCTTCTTACCAAGTTGGTTCTCAACTTCATTATTGTATTCTTTGAACTTATCAAAAAAATCTGAATTATAACTCATTAAGAAGGTATATCCATACCTAATAAAATATTTATTAAATGTTATGATGTATGATTACCATCCCCTTACTTCAATTGGAAATATCCCACACACATCGGTATGGACCAATTCCAGAAGCTCTTTGTCCCTTTCACCTTTCCAACTAAATGGGGATTTGGTCATTTTTCCTTGTAAACATGCATGACATACTCCAAGTGTTTTTAGTTCAAAAGATTCTAAATATCCATCTTGATATAACTTTGTCAAGAGTTTATCATTTACATGACCTATTTAGTGAGTCCAAATTTGGGTGTGGTATGATTCATGTGAAGTATCGTTGTTATCGATTTCCATTACTTGTTTTGTGTAGTACAACATGTAAAGATTATTGTATAAATGTTTCATACCAAATTTTTTTTATCTTTATAAATTAAGAAACATTCATTTCCAAACTTGAAAAAAAAAATTAATCTATGTCTAATCTGGATATTGAAATAATGTTTTTAGTAACAAACGCCACATAATAACAACCCATTAACACCAATATCATCCTAATTGGAAACATGAGGTGGTATTCCCTGATAGCTAAACTAGAAAATCTGTCTTCGTTGGATGCTCATATATCTACCTCCCCTCAGTCAATATTCATTAATCTACTTGGTTCTTGTATTTGGATACATATGTGAGCCCCAAAATCAGTATCTAATAACCAATTTGTATAAACAAAAAGATTTAATTCGATAACAAATTCACCTGAATCTTCCCCTTACTTCTTAGGCTGGGTTCAGCTTTTCTTCTAGTGGCACTTCATTCCACAATCAAAACAAATATCCTCATGTTCCCTAGCCTCTCCTTTGATATTCTTTTTCTTATAAGGGAATGAAGAAGCTTTGGTCTTAAATCTATTTTCCTTAACATTCCTATTATTCAATGTAAGGATATAAGTCTTTTCGCGCTTCATATCTTTGTACACTTGGAGAATATGGATAAGAAAATCAGATAGAGACTTCTCAGTTTTTTCATATTGAAATTAAAAACAAAGCTGTAGAAGCTCTAAGGGAGTGATGCAAAAATGAGATTGGTGCCCAGTTGTTTAGGGATTTGAAACCCTAGAACCTTCAGGTGCTCAATGTATCCCATGATCTTGACTAAATGATTCCATGTTGGGTCACCCTCTCCAAGCATACTCTGAAAGAGTTCCTTGGAGATACAAAACCTTTTTTTTTCTTTCACTATCCTAGTAAATACCATGGAGGTACTCGAGCATGCTATAATCATCCATGTTTTCATGAGTCTTCATGATCTCAGTATACATGGATGATAGCATCAAAGATTGAACATTGACCTCTTCATTCATATGTTTCTCATAGACTATGAAATCCTCATCACTCGCCTCTTTAGAAGGAGGATCAGGTAATGTTTACTCCAACATGTAAGAATTCCTTTCATGGCATAGGATAACCCGAAGGCATCTAAATCATTCCTAGAAGTTACTGTCGATAAGGATGTTGTATTTATCCAGAATTGATCACAAGAATAGTATGGTTGATGAGATTTTAATTTTTATTCTAAAATTAAAATAGCATACCATCAGTAATTTCTTGAATACATTTTATGAGAAATAATAAATTAATTTTATTAGGTCTACCAATATTTTATCAAGTCTCAATGTCCCTCACCATTGAACTCGGAATATCCAGTTACCATGACATTCTAGTGAAAAAGATTCATATGCCTCTACGCATAACCCCAAAAAGGGTTCGTTAATCTATTTAATGGTATTTAGGTAGGTAGGTATTTTCTAATAGTAGTTTTGCATCTCCTTGATCTATTGAGTAGACTCCCTAATCCTAAAATCCTGACTTTGGATTTCCTCAACTCTTGCCTCCAATATTACACCAAATCTAGAAAGGGCTACTCCTATTGATGTAATATGGTTAATTCAAACCAAAACCTTTCATAAGGGATTCCTATATAAAAGTAAGTGTCCTAACAAGGGTTGGTCAAACACATAGGTTTATTGAGTTTTTCCTTTAATCGAGTAATGGAAGGCTTGGTCTGACTTAATATTTTATTTGACGGATTTTTATCTCTTATGCGTGAATTCCTTGTTATCATTATCACATGATTGTTAATATTAAGTTTAACTTAATTAATTTATTAACCATGTCTAGATAATATTTACACATAAGAATAGTCTATTTTAGTTCCATCTTGCATGCTTGTTTAATTCATTAATTATGTGATCGCGACAACACATCCATAATGATAAACCATGCAACTGACAGAAATAAAATAAAGTAAAGGTCATGATCATGAGATTTTCTGAAGGTTAGTTTATATGGTAGTTGATAAACTAACTATGAACTAGGGGAGAAACACATTGAACATTTTGGGTTTGTGTTTACAACTTTCCACCTGTCCACCTCTGTATCTCCTGGGATTGGTTTCAACTCGCCTCCAACTTGAACCGCCTCCACTAGCTTGGGAGTTCCATCCATTACATATGCTTTTAAACTCACATGAAGGTGAGGGGTAAAAGGGGGTTTACATAAAAAACCATGGGAATATAGGTCCCACATATTAATTAGGAGAGATGGATCACAAGAGAACAAATTAATTTAATAAATAAATTAAAAGGAAAAACAATCACATAAAAAGGTCTAGTCTAGCTTATGATCACCCACATACCTGAAACGAGTTATGAATTTAATAAAACTAGAATTCAATTATTTAATTGTTGTTATTAAGATAAATTGAACTTGAATAAATTAATTATTATCTTTAATTAATCAATTCTTTTACCTTAATCCTTTTATGAATTACCTTGAGATTATTATCTTTGTATATAAATGCACCTTGGAGGTATCCTGGTGAATACCTGTTCGAATCTACCCAACATGTATTATATTCACATACCGTCTTACTCTTATAACATATGGCATACAAAATGTTTCAATGCATAGTGTAACAACATGTAGTATGATTTATACATGATGTGTAGTTCTGAACATTACACAAACATTAAATTTTTAATTTTGTATAATATGGTAAAGTAAACGGTGTGTAGTTCTGAATACAAGACGTGTACTACCTTTATCATTTGTCCCAAAGTAAATTCCTAGGGACTGTGTGTGTTAAGCATAAATCAGAAATTTTGGAGTATACGGTGTGTATAGTGGGATACACATCCTGTTGTCTCCATTTTACATGTTTACCGGTCAGCTTAGCCGTGTATGGGATACATGGTTTGGCCCATAACTTGAAGGGACTACACATCGTGTGTGGTGGGCCACATGACGTGTAATCTGGTAAGTGTGTTCCAATCTGTCTCGGTCAACATGTGATATAGAATTAACTACACCACATTCAATAAATGCACACAACATGAGTAATTTCGGAATTACTTCCGATGCACTAAACATGACTACATGTCATGTAGTCCGGATTACATGGTGTGTATGGAATAGAACATGGAGTGTAAGTCTGAACACATGGTGAGTACTTTTGTGTCACCTAGGAAAAATCATCGGTTCCTCATGATGAGTTATTAAAAAATCATTTATTTCTGTGAAATTTTCGAGATAGAAAAAAGGGAGAACAGATCTCAAAATCCAGATTACAAGAACGATTAACCTTGAATTGAAAAAATAAATTATTAAACTCTAAATCATCAAAAAATTATTTAAATAATTATAAACTAGTATGTAACTGCTCTGATACCTCTTGTTGGATCCAAGAGCAACTGAAGCGTGGTTGGGTCAACATCCAACATTAATTTTTTACCATGATTAATGATTATTCTGATATCAATATGAAAATTAATGATAGTCTCTAAAAAATATAATCAATGATTTAGATAAAGAAGGAAGAGGCCTTAAACCTCTATAGAGGATCTTGAACATCATGTTTGTAATTAATTTAGTTAATTTTATAATGAAAATAGTACCTGGATCTTTGGTACTTTCTTCGTTGATGATGTTGATCATCAGGAATGATCCATCCAGATTGTCTCGTTACACTTCTGAGGATCCAAACCAAAATCCCTCTAGTGGTGATCTACACGTGATCTGATGGCCTCTGATTGATACCACTCGTTCTTCGGGTGCTAGTGCGGAGAAGCGAGTGTCTTGTGTAGGTCATTCTTGATCACTTCTTCTTTAGTCTTGAATAACATCTCTATTTCATGATAGGGGAGGTAAGAGGATTAAAAAGAGATATTTTTTTCCCAACAATTCTCAATTCACTGGGCATGTAGTTCGGCGCATGGTACAATAAACATACATGTCTATTTATCAACAAGGGGATTCTGTTACAATATATTATTATGTAATAGAAATTAAATACATTTATAACCTTACATAAAACCCATGATTTTAATAAAAATATTGTGTCATTATTTATGGTGCACCAACTTGTGGAAAATGGAATTATAAATAAAATTATGTATCATAAAATTATATAAGCATTATTATTATTTTAACTTGTACCAACTAGTTAAATAATAATGTACCATCTTACAAATAATTATTTTTCTATTAGACCAGCCTTGGTCCACTTGAACTCCACTTCCATTTATTGAACACCTGAATAAATAAATAAACAATTTATTCTTTTAAATAAATATTTTATTTACAAACTAGAAAATAAATATTTTTTAAATTTTCAATAAAATAAATAAATATATTTTACCCACAATCTGGTGAATAAATATTTACTTAATTTATGCAATAATTTTCACTTGAATAAAATTATTCCACTATCTTTGGAATAATATTTATTGAACTAATTAAATTCAAATAGAATTTAACCAAGGAAACTAGAAAAACATAGTGTGCGGCCCTCTAGGATTCTTTCTCATTGTCATTGGGAGGGATTTCCTAAAGTCAAAGAGTACTATCTAGCAATGGGTCAAGGCACCCAAGAAAAATACCTTAAATTCACAACAACGACATCCACATATGAATGCTCATTGTGTAATATAATCCCTTTATCTCAATATCTCATCAAGAAGGTTTCATGATAGTGTCATCAACCTTTGTGCTTGATACATAATTCTTTGACTACCTAAAATAAACTCGTTGTTATACCATGGCCATGAAATTTCGCGTGATGGTTTTATTTTAATTAAAGGGATGAGATATCAACTTCTATAAATGGAAGGGACAAATATTTCCTCGGCTTATCCATTAATAACATGTCATTCATGACACACACAAAGTACCCTACTTTCTTCGAACCATCTACATGACAGTTTTTCTCCGAAAATCAAAGTGCACGAGTCAGGACACATATTAATGATAATCTTAAAGTCTAAGGATCATTATACACACTTGCATATGGGAATATCTGATGACGCCAAAACATGTGGAATTCCAACTGGAAAGTCTGTTCTCATAATCTCCCATCTTAGAGATTACCAATTTCTAACTTCATTAGAAGAAGTATCATCTACATACGAGTACTCACACCTGACAGTCATGTATACTATGTGTCCCATTATAGTATCCCATCCAACCACAGAACTATATTTAAGAATATTTTCATGGCACTTCAGGGTTCTCATCATAGTGGGTAACCGTTATGACCTTGTCAATGTGACCAATACTCCAGAAAATTGTTACACTATAGTCATGCAGAACAATGAACAATATGTAATAAGTTGTTTAATATTTAAAGATATTAATTATTCATGTAATCAATGTACAAATAGTTTGGTTCTAGGACACCAACTCTTACAACATCTTCTATACTTTTTTCAAAATAATTCTACATTGATAGGTATACTGTTTTATATACATATGTTAATATTATATGAATTTCAATTTAATGATAATTTTGTTCAAATTATATTGATTTTCACCATATATTATTTTATTTTATGGTATTTTATAAAATATTTTTGTTTCTTTTATTAAAGTGATAAAAACTAAACAGTCGTGTCGTAAGAATCATATTTTTTAAATGTAATATGTTAGAATGCATATTTAAAATTTAATTTAGGTTATTTTTTAATATTAGTGGGTTTATATTTTATATGGGATAGAAATATTTTAAAAAAAATTAAGTTGTATGTTTTATTTTGTTTTTGAAACAAATTTGTCTTTGGTTTTTTGTTCTAATTAGATGTAACAGATAGTTTCTCATTAAATATATAAATTACTTCATGATTTTCTTTAAGGATAAGTTTTTCTATATTAATTTTACAATATTTAGATCATGTATGATATGTAAGAGTTTATAATGTATGCCTTTTAGAGTATTTTTTGAAAATCGATAATCTATTGTTATTTAACCAGTGGAATATCTTATTCATGGTTAAAATAATTAAATAATAATTAAATAACTCCATTGATTAGGGTTTTATATTGGTTTTGAATATAATTTAGGATATTTAATGGTTTTAATTGTGTTATATTTGATAAAACATGGTTTATATAGAATCTTGATCAGTTTTTATGTATTTTGCATGCTATAATAGAAATATTTAAGAGATTATCATGTATTATTATTCGATTAAAGAATTTTATGTTTAAGATACTAGACTAATTATGGTTTTTATATATGTATTTAATATTTTATATTTTATATGAAATGGTTCATAATATATATATATTGATAGGATAAATATATTCTTCAAATTATTTTACTATAACCATACAAAAATATGGTTTTAATAATCATTATATTGTAAAATGAACCAATACACAATTATAAATAATTTTTTGACTGAGAGAACTATATTAGTTATTATAAAATGTAACACGATTTTTTTCTATACATTATAATTTTAGGAAGTGGAAAAATTATATGACTTTTATTTAGTAATTATTCTTTTTTATCTTTATATACATTTTTTACTGATTTTTTAACTATTTTTTTGTTTACATTCCTAATAATTTATTATCTTGAGTAATTTTGTTTGAAAATTATTCTATTAAACATAATATGTAACTAATGTTTTTGTTAAATTTTGATAAATGTTTCCTTATAATATTTTCTATGAATAATCACTAAATATTATTTTAACTTATTTTTAATATACCTCTTAATGTATGATTATAATATTTTTCTCCAAAGAAATACATGTGTGGATTTGATAAAAATATTTTTTATCGTATATTATAATATAATGGTTATTATGTGAGGGATAGGTATAATATGTTATAATTTGATTTACTAAAGACATGTTACTGATTCATCGAGGGCTAGGGTGAGGTTGATGTGACATTTGTGTTTTTGTTTGTTATTTTATATGTTATTT
Source organism: Viscum album (assembly GCA_963277665.1). Classification (NCBI taxonomy): domain Eukaryota; kingdom Viridiplantae; phylum Streptophyta; class Magnoliopsida; order Santalales; family Viscaceae; genus Viscum; species Viscum album. The sequence continues at coordinate 694,293,518 of OY728119.1, read as the reverse complement.
CATAAGTTTGGTTTAACTGATATATTGTGGCACCCATTGTGTGATTCTTTCCTAAGGAAATGAATTATTAAATAAATTAGGTACATTTCATTATCATGGTGTCCTGGTTTATACACAATTACTTGACTTACATGAGTATTTTGAGTTTTACTACTTTGAACATATTCTCAAATATATACATTTTTATATATTCTATGGTCCCTGTTAGTATTTACTTATTTATTTTTATACTCACACCCTAGACATGATCCTCAATGGACATAGAGATCTTATATTTTACATAAAAGTGATGGAAAAGGACTATTAACATAGATTATAGTTAGGGAAGCTTAGTGGGAATGAGTTTATGTTACCATGGTAGTGTTAAGGTCCTTTTAGAATTTTTATATGATATTTGAAATTAGAAATTAAGATGTGGTAATTTAAAAAAAGTAAAGAGGCAACTTTCTTCTTCACCCACTTTATTTCCCAAATAGTTATTATTGCATTTTGTTACTTGAGACTCATCCCCCATCTCTTCTATGTTTCTTGAAGTGCTCTGAGTAGTAGTCATCATAAATGATCACTATTACCTGATATGGGATGACTACTACTCATAGTTGTTCAATCAACGAAGGTGGATGTCTTGAAGTGATGGAGGATGAGTCTCAAGCAACAAAATGAAATAATAACTCTTCATGAGATGAAGTTGGTGAGGATGAAAGTTGTCTATAACTTTCACCTTTGGATGAATTTAAAGGATAACACCTACCATAGTGGAGTAATTATTTTCATAAATTCAATTACCTATTTCCTTCAAAATAAATTCATGTTTATCATTTGACAAATGAGTATGAATATAGGGTTAAAGAGTTCATCAGGTTTGAAATTGAGCATGGATATAACCCTTATACACATGATGAAGTTACCAATCCCATGAAAGAACATACTATTGATGCTAAAGCTGTAGAATTATTAGGGGATCAATAGAATGTTGATAAAAAACAACAACACTACAACATCATAGAATTGAATAAAATTATCATGGAAAGAAGTGAGGGTATGAAATTTGAGGTTGTTTGGAATAAAAGTGGCCAACCTATTGACCCCAACAAGTCAATATTAATTAGTTATGATGGTGTTAAAATGAGGATGAATATTTCTATTGATATTGATTTGTGGTGTCGTGTTCAGCCTCTAATAAAGAAAACCCTTTGTAAAGATATAATAGTAATCTTATGATATTCTTTCTCTATTTTACAAAAAAATATATATATAATGAAACATTGATATAATTTTCATTATTTCTTATAGAGTTTGTTTATTTTAGAAGATTTCCATAGTAAATTTGTCTTAATGTCCACTATAAAATCCCATAGAGGCTTCTAAACTCTTCTTACTAAGTTACATATTAGGGATGTTGATAGGAAAGTAAATCCCCACCCACCAGTTAGTTATGAACACATTATAAAGAATGAAATATAGAAAGATTTCATCAGCCATCACAATGATAAATCAATTTAAGTGAATTGAAATTGATAATATAAAATTTTAAATTATTTATTTTATCAAATTTGATTCAAAAAAAATAATTTTTAAAACCACAAAAGGGTGCTAAAATTAAATAACGTGCATTAAAACCGATGTACCCCTATCGTAAAGTAAGGATAGCGTATGCTTCACTAGAGAAGAAATTGGTATGTTTTTTAAATCAATAATAAAAATTTTATGTGATATCAAATAATATATGTTTATTTTATATATAAATATTAAGGAATCAAAATCTGAATCCACATGCATCCCATGTCATGTGCTATATAAGGAGTATCAATTAAATAAGGAGGGTAAACTCATTGATCAAAACACAAAAGAAGTATGGGAAATATGTATATGTATGAAATAATGTTAATTCTTTATGCTTTATAGTAGTATTAAATAAAATATATATTTATGTTCATATTTTTTAAATGGTTTAGACACAAGAATCAGCAGTGACCGTACTGGAATAAAAACTACTTTCAGTAGCTTTAATGCATCCAGAACAATATGGTTGCATTAGAGGATTAAGTTTGGGAGTGTATCCTAAAACATACATTAAGAACATAAAACCACATGAATATACATATAATATGGTGAAAGGATGGTAGACAAAAATAGATTATTTTCAAGATATTATTCTCTGGTCTGGTTTAGTAGACCAATGTATGAGAAAGGATCAAAGTGAACCAGTGTTGGAACTAAGATTCGCACATGAACCAAATGACCCCACTAGATTTTAGTCTGTTCATTCCCCTTAACTTCATACATTACCTGAGGTAATCAATTTTTCATTATTATTTCTCCTAAAGTTGAATCAAATAACTTTAGATAATTTTATATTACTAAAATTCTATAGGGTATATTTGTATTTGATTTTTATATATGAACACCCATGCACCACCTTGTTTTTATGGGTATGGTATATAATATCCTAGGAAAAAAACTAAATTATACATAACTCAAAAAAGATCACATGAGAGTGTGGATTGTGGTATCTCATGATCCGAATTTTGAGTTACATGTTCCACTTGATGAACTATATATTAAAATGGTCAATGATGATTTTAGAGCTTTCATAGAATGGCCATTTAATTTATCAAAGATACATCAGGTATGTATTTAATAAATTTTTTCATATGAAAAAACTATAAAAGGTGATGAAAAAATTTCTGAAGTGAGGTATGATATTACATGTAGATAAAGCAGTGGGGAATGAAAGTTCAGATCAAGACAATCTAGTGAATGGACTGAGAAATAAAAATAACCTTTTGGGAGTACCTTCTCTCCAACAGTTCTAGATAAACATGTATTATCATTATAAATTCATGAAGAGACCACATTTAATGATTAAAATATTTCTTCCATTCCATATGAAAAATACATATATGGAAATTTTAGGATATACATAGTTGGTCTCGAGAGTATAAATGAGATTATAAAGCATGAATGGTTGGGAGTCTTAGTTGTGAATACATACATAAGGTAAATTTTCCTAATACGTCTATCCAAGTAGTGAGATAATATGTTTGTTAAAGTTAATAACTATTCATATTTTATATAGAAATTTATATTAATAATATATAAATGGAAGGTTGTTGGAAGAAGGATTTGGATTCATTAACCACTATATCATTTCTATATAAAAACATACTTTAGATAATAAATAAATTTAGAAGAAAAGAGATAGGATACTCAAAGAATTTGATCAAAAAATAATAGATGAAAGATCTTTTTGATGCCTAAAATTAAAAAGTAAAACTCTACAATCTAATTACATAAAATAAATTTTTATTTATTTCATTACTTATTTGTTTTTTTTTTCAGGAAGAACTGGATGATGATCGCAATTAATCTGGATATCCCAAATATTTATTTTTTGGATCCAATGCACGGATATCCAGAAAAAAAACCACACATGATGCGTATTGTGACTTTTAAATACATCAAAATGAATATTTTATACATAAAATTTTCATTATATATTTCAACCTATGTTTTAACAATAATTTTTTTATGATAAGGCGGTCTCTAAATATAGGATAAATCATGAAATTATTCTAGTTTCAGAACATTTAAATCAAATAGATTAATTCAAATCAAAAATTATTAAGTTATATATAGACATATTTAACTATCAAATAAATTTTAAAACTATTTACTTATTTTGATTAATGTTTCCGTAGTGTTTGAAGCAAGATAATGGAAATTATTATGGATATTATGTTTTCAAATTTATGCCAGAGATCATAAAAAATAAAAAGACTAGCATCACCAAATAGGTAAATTCTGAAAGTAATTATAATTTCATTAAAAATATTTCTTCATCATTTATTTTTCTATATTTTCTTAGTACTACCAAGATTTCTAACACCCTTTGTAATCAAAAGAAGTAAATTTGTTTAGAAATTAGTGGGGAGTGTAAAAATTGTTATAATGTTTTCTGACAACAAATTTGGGTGATTCCCACCTATGTTTGTGATCTATTATGGGATATGACCTTGGAAATATATTTAGGGTGTAAAGAATTAGGATCAGAATGATTATATACTATTTTTGACCTTTTTATCAATGAGAAAAGTAATAGAGGAAATAAATTTATTTAAAAGATATTACCTAGAAACAATAAAATTATTGGGAAATGGTGTAGGCAAAGGCAGATGCAGTGGCGAAGGCAGAGGCGTAGTTGAAGATAGAGACCAAGGTGGAGGAGGTGACAGAGGCAGAGACTGATGTAGAGTAGGAGACTAAGTTATGGATTGTAAACAATAAAATTATTGGGAAATATATTATAATGAGGATTATACCAAGGTTTTGTTTGATAAAAAGTTATGAAAAGTGTGTATAACACTTATCACTTAAGATAATATCCATTGTGCAAGTGTCTCAGGTTTCTTATTAAAATGTGTTTCACCACTTGTTTAAGTGATTTTATAGAGGAATTTAAGTTGAGGAATTTTTCTCAAAAACAAAACAAACACCACTAATTTTTTCAAACTAATTATCATAGGATACAATTTTATTTTCATGTTCTATGTAATATACAATATTGCTAAAGTGTGAATGAAACTCCCCACCAATAAAAAACGGAACAACAATAAAAAAACAGATGCAGTTTCATTCCCATGTATTCTCTACACTATAAAGAAAGGGTCTTAGTATTACATCCAACAGTCACTTGAGAGTCAAACAACACTAATCCAATCATCAAATAGGTATATAATCTAGATCAAATTTTTCAATAAATATGTGTGTAATAAACCACCTAAAATAGAAGGTCTATGATAGAACTTTTGTAGTACAACTTGTATTGAGAGATCATGGTCATTGAGGATGGATGGTGTCAAAGGAAACATGGAATCAAATGAAAATAAACTAATTTATGAAGAAATACGTAAAAATGAAAAACCTACTTCAAATGAAATCATGAAGCACTAAAAATCCAAATGAAGAGCCCATTGAAAAAGATTCTAGTAACTTTATCCAAGACCTCTAGAAAATAAATAAATTCAAGATTTCATTGACTCTATCATGAATTTTCTGAAAAGAAAAATATACTAGTTTCACTTTGGTGTGTGGTGGAATTATTTGGGATATTTTATCTTCAATTATATTCATGATATAATATTAAAAATTATTTTTCAATCTATACAATTAATATTCATTAATCAAGTAACATTCATTATGTAAAACGATCCATGTTCATAAGCTCATCAATAAAAAACTCATCATCATTATCAATAAAAAATACATGAGAATAGGGATATTCCCATTTTGATGAACAAATAATTGTGATGTTACATTATAGTTTATCATCACCTAAAATACTGAAAAGGTTATACTATTATGTAGTACAATCTAGGAATACTTACTTGATGCACTAAATTTTAGTGTCATTTGGATGCTATAAAGGGATATACTAATGTTTAATAATATAAAAAGGGGTAAAAATTATACAATAGTTTAGTATATTCTAAAAATATAAAATGGGTCACATGGTAGTTTTTCCATAAAATAAGGTAAATGGTTTATCATGGAGTTTGTACTCACTATATGATGGTGGATGGGAAATATAGATTTTATTTTGTTCCATAAAAACTCATATGTAAATATTTATTTTAGTTCAATAAATGAATTCATATAGGTTTAAACTAATGGTTAATGTTTTTTATTAATAAATTACTTTATAAACAATATTGATTCACTTTGGTACTATGATCATGCCCTTAACAGGGATTACTTATTCAAAATGATGCAATTTTCTTTTTATTCTCCAATATATTCAACATGTTGGGTTATCAAACTGAAATATTGTTAGACGAACCAGATTGTTGAATGTAATATAGGACCAAAAGACACAATAGAATCAACCATACCTCAAATAAATACACGGTGTACCTGTTATGACTCAAATTGTGTGGTTTTACTTTAAAATTTACATTTTATTAATGAATTGTTTCATATTTATGTTTAATTTATTTATTTATCATATTACTACCATAAGAATTATTTTATTTTGTAGGTGGATTATTTTTTGTTGAGTAGGGGTGGTTTATTTGAAGTTACTCATTCTTATGATAGATTGGACTTTGAGGTTGCAATTAAGATAACAATAATAAAGAAATAGGTAAACAATATATACAACTATCATGAAAATCTGAATTCCTACTACTTATTTAGTTAGTTTTTTCACCATTTTATCTCTGATTTTTAATTTAATTTCCTTATCATTTTTATATAATATATTTTTCACATGTATTTTAGGAAGTTATATTTTTTCTTCAATCATTGGAAACAATCTAGAAATGTTAGAACGTGGTGCTTTTAGGTGAGTCATTTTAAGAATCATGGGGATTATTCTTTAATCAAAATAGAACACTTATTTATTTTCTAGCTTGGTGTATATTGTTGAAATAAAAACACAGATCACATACTCAATCATTTGCACCTCAATCCAATACATGTGTGACTGGTATGAATTAGACTATATGTTTTTAGGTTATAATTTATATTTTAGTTTAAAACATGAATCACAAACTCAAAACTAATAAAATTAACTAATATTGTTTTTATAATTTATGAAAGTAGTTTATAATTTATTTTTTGATGTTTGTTAATAAATTTTAACTCAATATGATACACGATGTGCTCAGTATGACTGAAAGTGTCTATTATCAGTTAAAAAACATTTAAGTTAAAAAAGTATCACCCACTAAAAACTAAGAAAACACACTCAAATTGTCTTGATAATTTGTTAAAATAATTCATAATTAATTTTTGGCATGTATAAATAAGTTTTATGTAAAAATGACGCACGATGTGACCATTATGACTCAAAGTGTGTGTTTTTAATTTAAAATGATATTTTATTAAAAAACACAAGTGTCATAATCAAAAATAAGAAAAAACAATCAAGTTTTTTTTATAATTTTGTAAAAAGATACATAATTCATTTCGGATGTGTAAGAATCTTCCATACTTCAGTATAATGCATAGTGTGACTGTTATAACTCCTGTACATTTTTTATTTTAAATTTACATTAATCTTAGTTAAAAAATACATCTGACAAAATAAAAACCAAGAAAATGATTTTATATGGATTTTATACTTTATAAAAATTATCCCTAAGTATTTTTTGATATGTATGATTTATTCGCACCTCAATATAATACATGATGTATCCAGCATTACTCAAAGTGTATGTTATCAGTTTAAAATTGATATTTAAGTTCAAAAGGTGTCACACACTAAAAACCAAGAAAACATTATTATATTGTCTTGATAATTTAGTAAAATGATTCATCAGTGATTTTTTATGTGTAGGAATCAATATCACATCAAATCGAAACACGATGTGACTGGTATGACTCAAAGTGCATGTTTTTGGTTTAAAATGACATTTTAGTAAAAAAACAAAATTGAAATACTCAAAACCAATAAAAGGAATTTTTATTTTTTTATAATTTAGTAAAATGATCCATAAGTCATTTTGTATGGGTAAGAATCAAAATCACCTCATTTTGATGCATGATGTGACTGATATGACTCCAAGTGCATCTTTTTTTTTAAATTAACATTGATTTTAGTAAAAAAGACAAATGAAATTCTCAAATTCGAGAAAAAACATTAATATTATTTTTATAATTTATTAAAATTATTAATAAGTCGTTTTTGACATGTAAGAATCATCCTCACCTCAATTTGTACATGATTTTCCCAGTATGACTCAAAGTGTCCTTTTTTAGTATAAAATTAAAATTAATGTTTAAAATGTATAACTCACTTAAAACTAAGAAACCATGCTTTTATTGTCTTGAAAATTTATGAAACTTATTCATAAGTCATTTTTTAATATGTAAGAATCATTTTCACATCAAACCAATACATGATGTGACCGGTATGACTCAAAGCGAATGTTTCCAGTTTAAAATGAAATTTTTGTAATAAAAAAACAAGTGATGTTCTAAAAAATGATAAAAGGAATTATGATTGTTTTTATAATTTATTAAAACAATAAATAGTTCATTTTGGGTGTTTAGGAATCATCCTCACCTCAATATGACACATAGTGTGACTCGTATGACTCCAAGTTCATCTTTTAATTTAAAATTGAAATTAATTTTAGTAAAAGAGAAAAGTGACATGCTCAAAAACTAATAAAATACATTCGGATTATTTTGATAATTTATTAAAATAATACATAATTAATTTCTGATGTGTAGTATTTAGACTCACCTCAATCTAATATAAAATGTTCCCATCATAAATCAAAGTATTTGTTATCAATTTAAAATTATTATTTAAGTTCAAAAAGTGTCACTCACTGAAAATAGAGAAAATGAACATGGATTGTCTTGATAATTTATGAAAATTATTTATAAGTAATTTTTGGAATTTATGAATAAATATTATGTCAAATTGACCCACAATGTGACCAGTATGACTCAAAGTGCATGTTTTTGGTTTAAAATGACATTTTAGTAAAAAATACAAGTGACATACTCAAAATTGATAAAAAAAACATTCGAATTGTTTTTATTATTTAGGAAAACAATCCATAAGTCATTTGTGATGTATAAAAATTTTATTCACCTCAATATGATGCATGATGTGACCGATATGACTCCAAGTGCATCTTTTTTTTTAATTGAAATTAATTTACTAAAAAAGACAACTGACATACCCAAAAATGAGAAAACACATTGGTATTGTTTTTATACTTTAATAAAATGATCCATAAGTCATTTTTTATGTCTATTAATTAGCTTCACCTCCATATTATGCATGATGTTCCTGGTATGACTCAAAGTGTCTTTTATTAGTTTAAAATTGACATTTAATTTTAAAAATTGTCACTCACTGAAAACTGAGAAAACTCACTCAGATTTTATTGATAATTTAGAAAAATGATTCATAATTCATTTTATATGTTTAGGAATCACTCTCACATAAAACTGACACATGATATGATTGGTATAAATCAAAGTGCATGTTTCTAGTTTAAAATGGAATTTTAGTAAAAAAACACAAGTTATGTAATCATAACTAAAAAAATGAATTATTATTATTTTGAAACTTTAGGAAAATGATCCATAAGTCATTTTGGACAAGTAGGAATCATAAAAACCTCAATCTGATGCACGATGTAACCAGTATGACTCCTAGTACATTTTATTAAATTGAAATTAATATTATTAAAAAATTAAAGTGACATACTCAAAACAATGAATACACATTCTTATTATTTTTATACTTTGGTAAAATGATCCATAAGCCATTTTTTACATTTAATAATCAGTAATACCTCAATCTGATAAATGATGTTCATGGCATGACATAAAGTGTTTGATATCAAATAAAATTAACATTTAAGTTCAAAAAGTTTCACTCATTGAAAACCAAGAAAATTCACCCAGATTGTCTTAATAATTTAGTAAAATTATTCATAAGTTGTTTTTTACCTATAGGTATCAATATCACATCAAATTGACACACTATGTGACCGGTATGACTCAGAGTGTGTGTTTCTAGTTTAAAATGTCATTTTAGAAAGAAAAAAAATAAGTGACATGACCAAAATTGAGAAATTAAATTCAGATTGTTTTTTATACATTAGTAAAAAGATTCATAATTCATTTATGACATGTATGAATCATTCGCACCTCAATACAGTGAATTGTGTAACCAGTATGACTCCAAGTGCCTCTTTTTATTTAAAATTGAGATTAATTTTAATAAAAAATAAATCTAACAAACTCAAGATTGATCAAACACATTCAAATTAATTTTAAAATATATTAAAATTATCCATAAGTTATTTTTAATATATATTAATTATCCTAACCTCTATTTGATACGTGATGTGCCCAACAGGACTCAAAGTGTCTGTATCTATTTAAAATTGACATTTAAGTTCAAAAAGTGTTACTCACTAAAAACCATGAAAACGAACTTATATTTTTAAGATAATTTAGGAAAATGATTAAAAAGTTATTTCTAAAGTGTTGGAATCAGTATCATATCAAAACGGAACAATATGTGACCATTATGACTCAATGTGTGTGTTTCCAGTTTAAATTGACATTTTAGTAAAAACCACAAGTGACGTACTCAAAACTGAGTAAACACATTCTGATTATTTTTATACATTAGAAAAAATATCCATAAGCCATTTTTGAATATTTATGAATCATTATCACCTCCATCTGATTCTTGGTGTGACAATTATGACTCTAAGTGCATTTTTTAATTTAAAATTGACATTAATTTTAGTAAAAAATACAACTAACATTCTCCAGACCAAGAAAATGTATTAGTATAATTACGATATTTAATTAAAATTATCCATAAGTCATTGTTTATGTTTAAAAATCATCTAAGCCTTAATATTAGACATGATGTTTCTGTCATGACTCGAGGTGTCCCTTATCAGTTTAAAATTGACATTTAAGTTCAAAAAGTGTCACTCACTAAAAATCAGGCAAACATGCTTAGATTATCTTGATAATTTAGGAAAATTATTCATAATTCATTTATTATGTTTAGTAATTAATCTTATGTTAATATGACACATTATTTGATCGATATGACTCAAAGTGCACATTTCTAGTTAAAAATGGCATTTTACTAAAAACACACAAGTGGCATACTCGAAACTAATAAAATGCATTCATATTGTTTTGATACTTTAGGAAAATTATCCATAATTCATTTAGGATGTTTAGAAATCATCTACACCTCAATCTGATTCATGGTGTGACCGGTATGACTTCTAGTTCATCTTTTCAATATATAAGTGTCATTTTAGTTAAAAACACGTATCATATTGCCAAAAGTGCGAAAATGAGCCTAGATTGTTTTCTCATCATTCAATATATTACTACTTAATTAAATTTCATATCATTTTAGTTTATACTTATTTAGTTAATTTTCACATAGATAATGCTTGAAGATGAAAAATAAATGGTGGACATGCAAGAATAAACTACAACTCAATTTGATACATTGTTCTCAATATGACCCAATGTTTAGTTTAAAATTAACACTTTTTGTTTAATTTATTTAATTATATTATTACTAGCATAAGAATTTTTCCTTATATATTTTTATTCTTTTGATTGAGGAGGGTTGGTTTGTTCTTTTATATAGGTGTGTTCTTTTTCTATATAATAGTGTTTTCTTCTATTTGTGTTGTAAATATTATTTCTTTTAAAATATTTATTTTTATAAAATTTTTCTAATTTATACTCTTTTTATGGTGTTTTAGTGTGATATTATAGAATACTATAGTATGCCCAATTTCTGGTACTACAGTGTGTTATTACAACACACTGTAGTATTCCCATTTATCAGAGCTACTAAATTCACTAATAATGGAATCATTTATCAGTGTTGATAATGGATTCCTTTACTAGTGGTTCTAAAGATGTTGATAAAGTTTCCCTTTTTTGATTTCTTCTAAAATCTATAATAAAGGGTCCCTTTTTTATCTCTTTTAGAAACATTTATAAAGTCATCCTTTATCAGTTCTTATAGAAGCACTGATAAAGGGGTCATTTATCATTACTAAATAAAATCACTGATGAAAGACAATTATAACACTATTAAAGGTGGGTTTTGTAATAGTGGAGGTTACCACAATGATGGTATTTGGATACTGAATAGAGGGGTCAAATCTGTTCAACATTTAAAGAAGAAATTGAGTTTAATAATCAGTATGATGTTTTTTTAATATATATTTCATCACCTTATAGTAATATGTGTTCACTAATAAATTTGTTTAATATCAATTAAATATTCCACCATTTATTTAGATAATTATTTCTCTCTATGTTTATGCTCCCAATATTGAATTAGAATAATTTTCTCAACATGTTGATGATCCCAATATTGAGGAACAATAAGTTTCTCAACATGTTGATGCTCCCAATCATGAGGTACAACATATTGATAATGTTGAAACCAAGGAAATGGTGGAAGGTGAACAATCCATATCTGGGAAAAAACAAGAGTATCATAGTGTGACATTCTTAACAAAACATATTAAGGCAGTAAGTAGTGGTATAAAATTCAAGGTTGGATAGAATTCATATAACTTGCATGTTAACCCTAGAAATTTCATTTTCATTAGTCGCATTGGGGTCACCACTCTAATCCACAAGTCGATTGATTTTGAAATGTCTCATAATATTGTTCCCATAATAAAATCACTAATTTTGGAAGATATTTGGGTAACATTATGATATAATTTAATTATTTTACCAAAAAATAAAATAATGAAACACGGATTTACTCTTAATTATACCTTATAGAGTGCATTTATACTAGATGAATATAGAATGAAATTTGTATTAATGGTTTATGGAAAGAATCATAGAGGATTTTAGACAATTCTTATAAAGCATCATCTTAGGGATACTAAAGGGAAAGCAAACCCTCACCCAACATAGATATATGAACACATGATAAACTAATAAACATGGAATTAATTTATTATCCAATGTGAGGAGGAATCATTTCAGGTACATTGTGATTGGTAATACTTTATTTGGAAATATATGTATTATTCAATTTGATTAAGAATTATTAATTTATGAAAAATTAACTGAATAAAAAAAATAATAAACATTTATCAAAACCAACAAACCCCAACCATAAAGCAAGGATGTGGTATGTTTCACTTGAAATTTTTTTTATGAGTTTTAAATCTATGGTAATACTTTTATGTATAATGTAACAACAACATAATTATGTTTCTTTTTTATGTGTATATAAATGAATTAAAATATATATCCACATCCATATTAAGTTATGTGTTATGGGAGGAGGCTTGTGTAAGTAAACAATGAATACTATTAGATGAAAAGATAAAAATTTCATGGAAATCATGTGTATGTTTGACATAATAATTCTTTTACTTTAAATTGGTACGACATAACAATGAATATTATTTTCCCTATATTTTTTATTTGATTTAGAAAGAATAATTTCTATCAACTATAACTGGTAGACAACTAATTTTAGTAGCCTTGAAGTGGTCATAACAAAATATTTATGTCATTGGTGTAGGCTTTAGAGCGTAGTTTCTAACTTGTTTTGAGAAAATAAATGAAAAAGGTGGTAAATATAAGAAAATGGATGAGATGTAAGCATGAATAAATATTCTATTAGAAAAAATTATTAGCAGTCTAGGTTGTTAGTGTAAGATATTAGGTTTTCCTTTCAGGTACGGATATCTTTTTTTAGTTAAAATTCTTGGTTTTTACCTAATGTAAATTCCTAATGTGGTTATGGGAGTTTTGGGGGTATTTACGGATTGTTCAAAGACTGGAGACCCTATTTTTTAAAAAGGAAGTTGGGCCATATGGTTAGTAGAAACCATCCAACCCAGGCCACATAGTTTTACTAAATTGTATAGGTCATTTTATAAGGTAGAAGGGGACATACGGTTTACCTTAACCATGTTCCTAGTGCCATATTCTCATGTGTGGGAACTTTCGATTTTTAACATAGGCTAAATGAAGGGTTGGCACACAGTTTGTCTAAATATGTACCATGATTGTGCGATGGATGACAGAGGAAAAAGGCATATGCTGTTGTTTTCACACGGTTTTCCAAACTGTGTGCATATACCATGTGAGGTCCCTCTTGAGGAAGATAGGGGTGCACAGTTTGCACATGGTTTGTCTAATCATGCATCCAAACCATGCATCCCACTTAAAAAGGGTGAAACGTATATTTTCACATTAGTGATTTCTAATTTCTAAAACCCCTCTCCTCTTTTTTCCAGCATATAGGGATCTCATATGTTCTCCCATGAAGAGCTCCTAATCTAGGGTTTTCTCCCAATTTTCTATCTGGATTCAGAATCAAACATTGATTGTCTCATTGGATCCATGATGGTGATTTATTCATTCATATTGTGTTATTATTTTTTTATAACAAAGGAGTTATTTTAGTGCAAGTTAATTTTACCTATTTTCAGGGTTTTTGTTCATTCGTTTTTTCTCTAAATCTATATAAAATCCTAGGTTGATACGGGATGAATATTCTACCAAGGGTATACGGTAGGTGGTCTATAAATTTAACATATATTTTGGTGTTCTATATACCATATTGTTGTTGTGTCGTATTCCTGAACTTTTGGTATTTTCCCTAAAATTAAATGAATGTCTAGATTAAATTTTTGGGGCCCTTTTTAGGTTTCCCACTAATATTTTTATATGGTTAGAAGTTGTTATCACCAACTTAGACCACCCTTGAAGTGTGTTATTGTATGTTCCCTATGTTATACCACATCATTGGGTGAGTGTGATCTCTCCACTTATTTTTAGAGCCTTATTGAATTTAATGATAATTAAATTATTAATTATGAGAGGGATTATTCCTCCTTTGAAATGTAATTACATGATGTTTAAATGGTCAATTTTTTTTAAATGGAAATTGTTAAATGGGTTAGATGAACTCATGGATTGTGAATGGTTATAGAAGGATTAATAAATTGAGTGATATATTGATAATGATAGTGGATTTCTTGGATGATATCCTTGGATCCTAATTCCATTGGATTCCATGTACATTTCTACTCTATGGATCTGTATAGATAATAGTAGTGGATTACTTGGACATTTATACTCTTTGGAACATGACTCCATTGGATTCCTTGGACATTTCTACTCCATAGATTCATATTGATTATGGTAGTGTAATCCAAGGAAATTTATACTCCATGCATCCTGATTATATAGGATTCCAACTACATTGTGACTCCATGGATCTGGATTTATTGGACTCACATTGGATATGCTCCTTAGACTACACCCAAATCATTACCAAGTATCCATTAAGATGGTATGTGGAATCAACAAGGATGAATTGTTATTATATACCTTGTATATGGTCCATTGTGATCTGAAACTGGATTACACGGCATAGGCCATTGTGGATGTTATACACATTATTACTTGGTATGGCTATTGTGCACATTTTTTATGCTTACATATAGCCTTAGTATGAGTATTTGACTACAGTTGTTAGACTACATTGTATCATAAATTATTATTTATGATTTTTTGTTAGTACTTTCTTAGTGTTTATTGATTATTTATCATAGGTATCCTTTTTGTATGGACATTATTTTATATACATTTGAAACTTTACATTTATTACTGTTATACATGTGATATTCTGCACAGTGCTTCATTATTATACACAGATTGGACTTGTTATAGACACCTTTAGTGTAAACTTACTCAGATTTATCTTTTACCATGTTTGGGAAGTCATTGGGTACCTTTAAAAGCTTAATGTATATAGGCAAGGACTGGGAAAAGTTCCCACTTTATGATACTTGATTTGATCATTACTTAGGAACAGGGGAGCATAAGACCAAGATATGCTCGTGATGCTAGCTAGAGATAGTTCATCTTGGTATTTTTGTTCTTTTAATACAAGTATTGTACTAGATACTTGTTTCCATGTATTTAATTCCCTTTTTTATAGATACATGACATGATAATAATATTTTATATGACACTTCTTTTGGATTATTTATTATAACATTCACTTGGATGTTATTTTTTTCTATTATTCGGTTATGTTATCTCATTTTTCTAACTTATTGTTGTGATTATTAAAGATGTGGTTCACTCTTACATGATTGAATATTCTCCCCATGGACACACCCTAGTCCCTTACTACTAGTTGGTATCCTCTGGTGTATGGGAAGGTGTGCTTGATGCCATGTGACTCACCAGCTCAGGGCACCGTTCAATGGCTCCCAGGTCAGGATGTTACAGTTAGAGAATGTTATGGGAATGAATTAAAGATATGAAACAAAAAAACACTACATGAAGATTCATCTCCCCCCAACTTTGAGGCTATCCATTCCCCTAAAAATTCTACCTTAATAGAGGTAATTGATTTTTTTATAACTATTTCTGACTTAAAATCCTAAAGGATATATATTTTTATTTATTTTTGGATAATCTCCTTTCAAATTGGGTTGAGGGGGAACCATTACCTGGCATGTATTCTCATAAGTAACATGTCCTGACTACGTTACCTTAAAGGTCCCAAAGACCTAACACCCCCATTACAGACCCTCCCTATCATATTTGACAAATTTTGAAATACCACCCAACCTTGTAAGACTGCACAGCTAGCATTACCCTTTGTGGAGTGCATACTTTCTGGTACTGATGGAGAATCAATACTCTCTTTTCATTCAAAAAATAGTATCCCTACAAGGTTAGGTCCAAATAATCTAAAAGCTCATCCAATTAGAATTTAGGGGGTGGATCATATTTTTTCCCTCTAGAATCGCCACATGCACCACTAACTCCATGACGTTATAATGGACCTATTGTCACCGTCTAATATAGACACACCAGGAACCACCATTTGATAGAACCATCATTCCAATTAGTCATCTATATACACTATGCATAGTCTCATATCCACTATAGCTCTTCCAAAGAAAGACCACCCCCCATTGTTATTGACACCATGTGGACCCCATCCAACTAAGCCTGACACCCGTCATGCACCATCCAGTCATCATCTGAGAACCACCCATCAATACCCACATTCATTGAGGATCTATCTCCCCTCCAACATATACACCACCATTGGAATGTATTATTCCCCACACACTGATAATGACCTGAAATTCACCTAAATATTTTAATTAAGAAGATATTGATACCTTTCTTGTACTAATATTCTATAGGGTAAAATTGTTTAGGATTTATATCTATCAGTACCTACATATCACCTTGGTGTTCAAGGTATAATGTATAATATCTAAGAAGATATTCGACACACTAAACAACTTCCAAAATGCCATGTGAAAAGAGGGATTCATGTAGCTCATGAGCTGAGTAAGGAGCTATATCCTCCCCTTGATAATATGGATATGCACAGAGTCAAACATTCTATTGGAACATTTATAGCATGAATATTTGATCTTTTAAAAATTCATTTTAATAATGACTTATGTCCTTTCCAATTTATATTTATATAAAACCATTAACATTTAAAGAAAAATATCCTAAATTAAGGAATGTTAATATATATAGGGAAAGAGAATAGGAAAAAAGGAGTTGAATTAGGACAATCTAAAAGGATCACCCAATCAATAAAAAGGACCTTTAGAGTGTACCTTTACTCAGACAGCTCAACTACCACATTTACTAATATTAAACGCTCATATAGATAAAATGTTCAAAGATTGTAATATGAACATCGATTATTTTGAAGAAAAATGTACATAAAGTCCATTATAGACTATCTTGGTCTTGAGGGTATATTTAGAATCATCAATCATGTATAGCTTATAGTATCAGTATTAAATTTATGCATGAGGTTTGTTTTTAAAATCCATCTTTCCAATATCTTATTTATTAAGTTAATTATAGTTAAATACTATTTATCTTTTTTCAGGCATATATATGAGTATTTTGAGAAGGAAAAAACCATGTGAATAAAAATTTATACTCATTATACCCCAAATCACTTCTACATAAAAAACAAAATTAGTATAAAATGAATATTTGTAAATTTTGGACTAATTGTCTATAATGTTAAAAGGGAAACATAAAGAAGAAAAAATCTTCTTAATACCTATGATATAGGGGTAAAACTATAAAATCTAATAATATTAAATATATTTTCATTTATTTAATTACTTGTACCTTTATATTTTTTATAGGGATCATTGGTTTCTCATTGCAATCGATTTGGATTCTCTGGAGATTTATTTTTTGGATTAAATGTATGGATTACCAAAAAATCGACCATACATAATAATTTTTATCAATTTATAATACACTATATTCAAGATTTTACAAATAAAATTCAATTTAGAAATTTTATATTACCTTTTAATGAAACTTTTTTATGATAGGGTTGTGTTTAAATATCATCAAAACCATGGTATTAGGATGGTTCATGATAACAAGAAGCTTATTGCATTCTAAAAATAATTTAGTATTAGGGTATATATAATAATATTTCATTATTGAAACATATATCAAAACAAATTATTTATTTTACTCATTTTTTTCTACAGTGTCTAAAATAAACTAATAAAAAAGATTGTGGGTAATATGTTTCTAAATTTATAAAAGATTTCAGATTCCATTAACAAACTAGCATCCCCAAAGAGATATTTTTTATGATAATTACAATTGTATTTATAATATATTTCAAAAATTTGTTTATTTATATTTTTCTTGTAATACAAGTACTATCCATAGTCCACATATTCAAAATATAAAATATATTTTCTTAAAAATGAGTGGGAGGAATACATGGAGTCTGAATGTATAGAAACATCATGAATAAGTGACTTCCTACTATATACAAAGTTAATTTTCTAATCATTTTATATGCATCCTTTTTAGTTTATTTTATTATAATTTTTATCTACTAATTTAGTTAATTTTCACATATATCATGAAGAAATTACTTCATTGAAAATTGATATTCTCCAAACATTTTTTACTCTATAAATAGAATAAAATTATTGGAGGAAAATCAATTCCTAACAATGCCTTCGATAAGGAAGATGAAATAATGTACTATTTGTTCTCTTTATAGATATATTTTTTCTTTATTTGATATTTTTATCTTTATTAGTATGTTTTTTTAATTTTACAAATGACTCAATGTGGGTGTTTTCAATTTAAAAATGAAATTTTAGCTAAAAATGTGAATCACTCAGTGAAAATTGATCAAACACAATCATATTGTCTTAATAATTTAAAAAAATGACCCATAAGTCATTGGAAATGTGTAGGGATTTTTTGAATGTCAATCCAGCACACAGTGTACCTAGTATGACTCAAAGTGAATTTTTTCAGTTAAAAAGTAATATTTTAGTTAAAAAGAACATCACTCACTCAAAACCATGAAAACATTATCAGATTACCTTGATACTTTAGTTATATGATCCAAAAGTCATTTATAATGTGTAAGAATTAGTCTCACATTAATCTTACACATGGTGTGGTTGGTATGATTGAAAGATAGATTTTTATTTAAAAGTGACCTTTCAGTTAAAAACATGCATGACTCACTAAAAATCAAGAAAAAATGATTGGATTATCCTGATAATTTAGGGAAAAGATAAATTAGTTATTATTTATGTTTATAATTCATTTTCACATTAATCCAACACATTGTGTAGTTAATATTATTGAAAGTGCATGTTTTTGTTTAAAAGTGACATTTTAGTTTAAAATAAGAATCATTCATTGAAAATTGAAAAAACACACTCAAATTTTCTTGATACTTTAGGAAAATTATCCATAAATAATTTGTGAACTATAGGAATCAAATTCATATTAATCTGATACATGTTGTGGTCGACATGACTCAAAGTTCATGATTTCAATTTAAAACTAATGTTTTAGTTTAAACCATGTGTCACTCATTGAAAATTAAGAAAACTCACTCGATTTATCTTGATATATTAGAAGAACGATCCATACATCATTTTTAACATGTAAGAATAAACCACACATCATTCTATTAGGACAAGTATAAATTTAAATGTGAGTTTTCAATTTAAAAATATAATTTTAGTTAAAAATATGTGTCACTCACTAAAAATAGAGAAAACACACTCATATTTTCTCAATATTTTAGAAAAATTATCTATTAGTAATTTGTGACATGCAAGAATTTATCACAAGTTAATATAATACACAAAATTCCTAGTATAAATAAAAGTACATTTTTTTAGTTTATAATTGACCATTTATTTTAAAACATTAATCAAATACTCAAAATTTATAAAATATGCTCATATTTTCTGGATATAACACCCTAAGATTCTAAAAGAATAACATTTTATTCAATATCATGTATAACACACAACACCAAGAATAAAAGGGAATATAATATTCAGACACATTATAATATATTTACTATTTTAAATAAATTCAATATATGATATACCTTTAAATGCATGCAACACATAGTTAGCTTGTGTTACATGAAAGAACGAGTTTCTTCTTAATATTTCATTACACACAAGACAGGGTTTTACCAACCAACAGTGTTCTATTAATATTATTATCTAATATGATAGTTATCACCTAGCCATTTGAATAGTGGGAATTAATTTTATTAACTAACTTATGAAAATATATGGTTGAATTTAGTGGTTACCAATTAGTTATAAATGAATTTAAAAATCAATTGAATATAAAGGAAATGTTTTTATAGAAAACTATTTTTATGCACCAAAGTAATTTTACCGTAATAAAGTTAATTAATAAATATTATTTAAATCATATTAATGAAATGAATATATTATATATTCAATCAAATGTTTTTAAATTCATCCAATATTGTTGATAGGAATAAGATGAGAACAAATCCAATTTTATGCATAAAACATTTGTATTTTTCTTAAGGTTCTTTTGCATCCTTTTAATGGTGTACTTATTTTAAAAATAAATTTTTAAATTTCTATAAATTTTATTTGAAAAAAAATCATTTTTTAAATAATAATTTCAAAATTATCTTCACATGAATTGTTTTTATTTTACTGAGAAGTTTCATTTTATTTAGGGATAGTTTAAAATACTGAATTTTAATTGAAAACTGACTTTTCATCTAAATAATTTATAATGTTAAATTATACTTTTAATAGGTTATAAAGTCAAAATAGTTCAATTATACATCCATTAATCTAATTTAGGTCATGTTAATCAATTTCATGTTGAATTTTGATACAAAAACATTGTAAACTTTTGATCATTTTCACTTTAAAAACTCGTTTTCTCATTGCATCTGTAGGGTTAATTTTAAGTTAATTTTTTCCAATTATGTGGATTTAATTCTGAAAAATGGATTAAATGTAACATCCCAACCCCTCTAGGTAGGAGCTGGTGCATTACTTGTGATATTGGCATGGTTATAAGGAATGAAAATCCCGAAGGAACGATCAGTTTAGTAGTCTTGAAAAAACTAGATACATAGATGTAACACAAATTAGATTGAAAAAGGATACAAGATACAATACATAATGAAAACTAAAAACTACATCCACAAAAGCTCAATAAATGATCTCCTCTTTGTCACCTGTCGAAAGTAAAAAATGAAATGGGTGACCTTAAACGCTCAGTAAGGGTTACAAATAGTAGAAGTATGAGTACAATAATAAGTGAATCACAATCAATCTGACATAATCAATATGGAATAGTGAATAAATGAGTAACTAATTCCATTAACAAACTATGAATGAAACTGCATCCAAAGATTTCTTCATAGTGAAAACCTCATGGATAATAATAATAACTAATAATGAATAAAGATAATGCTTATTAACTAGACATCATGTATCTAGAACATGAAACCATAACACCGTAAAAATGGTTTAGTTCTGTGGGTAGAAACCCGTATGATTTTTGGAAACAAACTTGAAGGGTTTGTCGCCAAACTGTTTTGTCTCATGAGACATACTGATGCATCGAGGGGCTATAGCGGGCCCTACCCGCCACTGCATTTCCAAATAAATCTTTATACATTGATTCAATACAAGATAAATATTCCCTTTCAATATCCGTATAGAGTAGAGTATACAGATTCATCAATATTACCATAATTAAAATATCTTTCCAAATAAACACCGTATCTAAAATGGTATACTATTTAGACAAAAAACATATCCATGACATGAGATTATGGATATTTAATATAAATATAATTTCAAATTAAAATTTATCTCAAATGGGTAGTAGTTACACCATATAATGATTATTAGGTGAACAATACAAACATAGTCACAATGAAAAGGTAGTTGTGACAATGTCCCTTACCACAATGTAATCGGTTGAACCGTATGACCAGAACTTAATAACCAGCAAATGAATAAATTAATAACATGTATATAAATATAATCATGTCATTATATATCAAATTCAAGTACACATATTCAAAATATAAGTAATAATAGGCAAACAATGGAAATATCATCGAAATGAAAGTCAGATGAGAAACCCCTTAACCTTTTCTCTAATGTGTTCTTGATTGTTCTTAATGACCTGAATAATCAAATTTAGATTCATTAATTAATAATTCCAGAACTTAATAAACATGTAATTGATATGATATAACCTTATTAAGTTCATTAATGGCCTCTTTTATGGGTTTAAGAGATTAAATCTTATTGTTTTGGAAGCATTTTCTTACTTGGTTTTCATGGTTCGTTTACTTGTTTCCATGAATGGAAGTTCATTTGAAACATGGGTAAACATCCATAATTGTTAATACATATTATTAATGAAATTATGGATATATAAATGATCTTATAATTATTTTGGGTTATATACCATGATGATGATTCATTAGTTAAAAAATTAATGATGTTTGTTTAGATCGTTTTAATGGTTTTTTGATAATATCAACCTCATTTTGTATTATAAATTAGAACCATGAGTAAAAAATAATTCTAGAACCATGGGTGAGTCATAACACATATATTATAACCTGGTTCAACCATATAAATGGTTTCATGACCAGACTTGAAAGAATTAATGGAAATTGAGATTACAACATCTACGATGTCGGTATTTTGATACATCACGAACAATGTTTTTAATTCCTTGAACAAGTGGGGGAAAAGAAGAATATTGATGATGAATTTCGAATTAACATGAGAAAATACAGAATATAGAATATTTCAGAGATTTCATTCCTCTTGGGTAAGAAGATATGAATAAATAATAAATAAAGAACTCAAAATAAAAGAATAATTCTGAAATCGCTTACAAATATTCGGCAGCCTAACGTCTACGCAACATGGTTTTAGAAAATATTTAAAAAGAGAGGGTACAAGGGTAACCTGTCCAGAAATGAATAATAATATAGTTTATATCATTAATAAGAAGAAAAATAATAACATGGTATGGAAACTTGAAAGATATACCACATAAAAGAGATCTTGAAAGGATAAAAAGAAATTGAGAATTTTCTTACCTAGTAGAATAACCCTTAGAACATGATGGTTGGGACCTTGGGGGATTGAGGAAACCTTGGGAGTACTAATATGGAGGTAAGGAGTCCATAACTTAGTTGATGTATAATTGATAATTAATTCAATGAAGGTAAGAGTTGGTATTTATAGGAAAAGTGAGGGATTATTTTAATAATTTCCAAGGGACACCTCATGGGTGGTATTTGAAAAACCATGGGCTTGCCCATGGTATTTTCCCATGGTTAAAGACACTTGGGACACATCACATCTTATCTAACTATAGACAAGTATAACAGATTTATTACATAATTATTACATCATTAATGATGTCATTAACACACTGAAACTAGAAACTGTATTTTTTACTATTCACTGAAAAATCAACTGTTTCAGAAAAATTCCCAAAATTTACCCTAAAATTTTTTTGACGTGTATAATTAAAAAGTGAAATCCATTTTTCAAGAATAATTTTATAAATATTATTAATTTATTTTTTAATTAAAGTCATAGTATATTCAAAAAATAACAATCTTAAAGTTCAATTAGTTTTATTTCTCATTGAAAAACTAATTAAGATCTCATTATCTTATTTCCTTAAGAAAATAAAATAATATTATTATTTACTATTCATAAGGGTCATATTACTATTCATATGGGTTTGTTACTATTCATCAAAAATCATGTTTGTTCTATCATACTCCAAATGACATACTGAACACAACTCTAGATGACCATTTTTCGAAATTCAAAACATAGAAGAGGCAAAGTTCTGTTTAATGGATAGATTATAAAATTGCATTCTATATTTATTTTCCAAACCTTGGGGTTTTACATTATACCCTCCTTAAAAAAAATTCATCCTCGAATTTTACAGAATATTACCTAAAAAGATTCGGGTATGTCTTTAACATAAGATCCTCAGGCTCCCATGTTGCTTCCTCCATCTTATGTTTCCTCCATAGAACCTTTACCAGACAAGTCATCTGATTTCTCAATACTTATTCTCTAGTATCAAGAATCTTGATAGGATCTTCGCAATAAGATAGATCTGGCTCAAGTTCTACTTCTTCATAAGTGAGTACATGTGTTAGGTCTGGCATGTACTTTCTTAACATTGACACGGGGAACACATTGTGAACCTTGGAGAGACTTGGCGGCATTTCCAAATGGTAAGTTACGGCTCCAATTCGGTATAGAATTTCAAAAGGTCCGATTTACCTGGGACTTAAATTTCCCTTCTTACCAAATTGTATAATACCCTTCCTTGGAGATACCTTTAAGAAAATGATGATCACCTTCTTAAAACTCCAAATCCTTCATTCGGTTATCTGTATAGATCTTTTGCCTACTTTGAGCTATTTTGATATGGTTCGGGATAATCTTCACCTTTGCTGTTGTTTCTTCAACAAGTTCTGGGCCCACAAGTTTTCTTTCACCAACTTCATCCCAGTAAGTTGGTGTATGACATCTCCTCCCATATAATTCTTCATATGGTGCCATCTGAATACTTGAATGGAAGCTATTGTTGTAGGAAAATTCCATGATAGTTAAATACTGATCTCACATGCCTTGATAATAAAGTGAACAAGACCTCAACATGTCTTCCAATGTTTGAATAGTTCGTTCTGATTGTCCATCAGTTTGTGGGTGGTAGGCAGGGCTCAAACGAAGATCAGTATCTAGGGCCATCTGAAGACTTTTCCAGAATCTTGATTTAAAACATGGATCATGATCAGAAACAATCGATAAGGGTACTCCATGAAGTCTCACAAATTCATTAATATATATTCTTGCTATACGTTCAAGATTTAGATCTTCTCTTATAGTAAGAAAATGTGTTGAATTGGTAAGACGATCAACAATGACCCATATTTCATCGTTCCTTATAGGATTATTTGGTAGTCCCATAACAAAGTCCATCGTGATATTATCCCATTTCCACTCAGGTATGGGAATAGGTTGTAATACTCCTCCAGTTTGTTTCCTTCTAGCTTTCACTTGTTGACAAACCATACATCTTGACACAAAATCAGAAATATCCCTCTTCATTTTGTCCCACCAAAAATGTTCCTTCAAATCATTATACATCTTAGTGCTACCAGGGTGTATAGAGAAATTAGAACTATGAGCATCGTACAACAATTCCCTTTTTAGATCAGGTATATTTGGAACACAATGTCTCTTCCCAAATTTCAAAATTCCATCTTCATATACGAAGTTACTCAATATCCCATCATTTATAGCATTCATATTCTTTTGAAACTCCTCATCATCAGCTTGAGAACTTTTTATCCTTTCTAGTAAAGATGGTTTGGAAACCATTGGAAAAAGCATTAATGTTTCACCTTTCATAGTTATTCCCATATCCATATTTACTAGATCCATGAAAATAGGATCCCTTTTAACTCTCATCTTGTCCAAAACTCCATGATCCTTTCTGCTCAAAGAATCTGCCACCTTATTTTCCTTCCCCGGGTGGTAGTGTATTGTGAAATCATAATACTTGAGTAGTTCAATCCATCTTCTTTGCCTCATGTTGAGTTCTTTCTGTGAGAAAATATACTTCAAACTCTTGTGATCAGTATAAATATCACATTTTTCACCATAGAGATAATGTATCCATATATTCAAAGAAAATATTAAAGCAGCTAACTCAAGATCATGAGTAGGATAATTTTTCTCATGAACGTTTAGCTGTCATGATGCATAAGCAATAACCATATCATTTTTTATAAGGACACAACCAATTCCTTTCTTTGAAGCATCACTATAAATAACAAACTCATCATTCCCTTATGGTAGAGTCAATATAGAAGCATTGACAAATCTTCTCTTCAATTCTTAGAAACATTATTCACAATCTTTTTTCCAAACAAATTTAACCCATTTATGTGTGAGCTTCGTTAACGTGTCATCCAGTCAGGCAAAATTCTGCACAAAACACTGATAATAACCTGCTAAGCCAATAAAACTATGTAACTTAGTTATGTTTGTTGGTGTGGGCCATTCTTGGATTGACTTTGTCTTTGTAGGATCAATTGGGATTCCATCCTTAGTGACAATATGACCTAAAAAAGGAACTGAATGAAGCCAGAATTTACATTTTCTAAACTTCTCATATAATTTATTTCTTCTAAGAGTTTTCAGAATAGTTCTCAAGTGATCCTCATGGTCTTCATATCTTTTTGAGTATACCAAGATATCATCGATGAATACCACAATAAAGTTATCAAGATATTCCTTGGAAACTCTATTTATTAAATCCATGAAAATAGAGGGTGCATTTGTAAGTCCAAAAGGAATCACTGTAAACTCATAATGCTCATACCTGGTTCAAAATACTATCTTCGAAATATCTTCATTCCTCACACACAGTTGATGATATCTAGATCAACGGTCGATCTTTGAAAAGTATTGAGCTCCATAAAGTTGTTCATATAATTCATCAATCTGGGGTAGAGGATACTTATTATTTATTTTAATAGCATTTATTTCCCTGTAATCAATGCAAAGCCTCATGGATCTATCTTTCTTCTTGACAAAGAGAACAGGGGATTTCCATGGAGAAACACTAGTTTTAATAAATCCCTTTTCACTCAAATCCTCTAGTTGTTTCTTTAACTATACTAATTCCACAGTGGTCATTCTAAAGGGAGTCTTTGATATTGGTCTTGCATCCGGAATTAAATCAATAGAGAACTCAACTTCCCACTCTGGAGGATGTCCATGTAAATCCTCTCGAAATACATCAATGTACTCATTCACTGTATGCACATCTTCAATTTGAATATTTCTTTCCACTCCCATAGATATTGGTTTATCTACCTCTCCAAGTATTGCATTCAATAGAGCTACTAGGGGTGGTTCTAGATAAGAATCAGGTGGAGAAGTTTATGCCCTAAAGACAAGGGATTCTACACCATTTCCAAAAATTATGACTTCCTTTTTCTTGCAATAAATCCTCACATCATAATTTGATATCCAATCTATAAAGAGAATTATATCAAATTTAGTCATGGGTATGATGATAATACTATCAACAAAATCATGTTTTGGTGTTTGGAGGGGGACTAGTCGACATTCCTTTGTTGCAATGATACGTCCCATGGGAGTTTTGACTGATAACTCCTTTCTTAAATCAAATTGGACATATCTAATTTTCTTGGAAGACTGAGAGGATATAAATGAATGCAATGATCTAGAATCAAATAAAGT
Organism: Viscum album; assembly: GCA_963277665.1. Lineage (NCBI taxonomy): Eukaryota > Viridiplantae > Streptophyta > Magnoliopsida > Santalales > Viscaceae > Viscum > Viscum album. The sequence goes on along the minus strand of OY728119.1, from coordinate 694,266,300 downwards.
GTTGTCTAAGTTTGAGGAAACAATTAAAGTACCTACCACCACATCACTAGGAACTTCAACCTCCGCGGTTGTAATCACATAGGATCTCCCTTTCTCTCTTGGCTTTTTCTTAGGCAAGTTTCATTGGCACTTAGGACACTCATTTGCATAGTGTCCCATCTCTATGCAATTGTAGAATTGAATATCATTAAATTTTTTCTTCCCCTTTCATTCATCAGATCGATGACCATTTTCTCTGCAGTTATAGAAGACTCCCTTTCCTTTCAAGCATTTCCCGGGATGATTATTTCCACAGTTTTCGCATAATGGGAAACTATTCATTCCCTTTATCTTATTTGGTGCTTCTCCTTTTCCTTTTTTATCAGATTTCCGCTTCTTATCTTGGTTTCCTTTGAAAAACTTTGAACTAGAAAATTCATTCTCTGTTTTTATGGCACTTGATACAATTTCATCATATGATGAAAATGATTGAGAAGCTAGTACCCTTCAAAGACTTGGTTTAAGACCTTAAAATAAATGATCAATCTTGTCTGATGAGTCACGTACGTAATCCACAACATACCTGGATAGCCTTGTGAAGGTAGCCTCATACTCTGCAACACTGTCTTCTTCCCTTTGTTTCAAGCCAAGGAATTTCCTCTTCATTTCAGTTTGTTGCTCATGAGGGAAATAATTTTCGTAGAATATTTCATTAAAAGTCATCCATTCCATATCCTCTATCTTTTCTTCCTCCATGGTATTTTTAATCAAGGACCACCATTGATCAGCGTCCCCCTTGAGACAATATACTACCAGTACTACCTTTTCATTTTCATTGCATCTTAACGCCATGAATATCTTTTCAAGGGACTTGATCCATTGCTCAGCATCCACTGGATTAGTAGTCCCACTGAAAGATGGGGGATTTTACCACATGAAACGATCCAACATAGGTGTTGAATGGTTATTCGTTACAACTTGAGTAAGTTGTCCCAATATTTTCAGGATCCGATCTGCTCCAACGTTGACTGTATTGACTTGCTCAATAGGGAGATCCCTAACTTTCCCACGAGTATTGATTCCCCTTCTTCCATTAGACGCCATTTTTAAATAATGGGATACAATATATTAGTTTATGAATCTCAAATAGAAAAGCACTCAACATAGATTGAAATTCTATGCATAGATAATCTTATAAACATGGTTCATCTAAGGAAAAATTTACATTAACTCCTTCATAATGGCTTGTAAAGAAAACATGAATTATCCTAAGAATATCCCCCTGGAATGTCGTAACCAAGAGTGAAACAAGGCCCGTTGTCGTGCACCAGTTCTCGTTCGAGTCTAGCTCAAAGCAGTGTTTCCGTGTTTTGCCCCTAGATACATATGTGCCAGAGCCGCCTCTACCTGCTCGTATCCAGACAGGGACATATTGCTTAAAATATCCACATGATCTATTCCTTTCCAAAATACCAGGACGTTATTGTATGTTAATCCTCATATACTACCTTAGGGATTTTTTCCTTATTATACATTTCCTACTCTAGTTTCCATGTTTTCTACTAAACTTCCTCTGATACCAACTATAACACCCCGACCCCTCTAGGCATGAGCCGATGCATTACTTGTGATATTGGCATGGTTAGAAGGAATGAAAATCCTGAAGGAATGATCAGTTTAGTAGTCTTGAAGAAAGTAGATACATAGATGTAACACAAATTACATTGAAAACATTTACAAGATACAATACATAATGAAAACTAAAAACTGCATCCACAAAAGCTCAATAAATGATCTCATCTTTGTCACCTGTCGAAAGTAAAAAATGAAAGGGGTGAGATCAAATGATTAGTAAGGTTAAAAATATCGAAATCATGAGTACAATAATAAGTAAATCACAATCAATCTGAGATAATCAATATGGCACAGTGAATAAATGAGTAACTAATGCCATTAATAAACTGAGAATGAAATTGTATCCATAGATTTCGTCATAGTGAAAACCTCATGGATAATAATAATAAATGATAATTAATAAAGATAATTATTAATAACTAGATTTAATATATCTAGCACATGAAACCATAATACCATAAAAATGGTTTAGTTCTGTGGGTAGAAACCCGTCTGATTTTTGGAAACAAACTCGAAGGGTTTGTCGCCAAACTGTTTTGTCTCATGAGACCTACCGATGCATCGAGGGGCTATAGAGGGTCCCACCTTCCACTTCATATCCAAATAATTATTTATTAATTGATTTAATACAAGAGAAATATGTCCTTTTAATATCTTTATAGAGTATAGTATATAGATTCAACAATATTACCATAATTAAAATATCTTTCCAAATAAACACCGTATGTAAAATGGTATACAGTTTAGAAAACAAACATATCCATGAAATGAGATTATGGATATTTAATATAAATATAATTTCAAATGAAAAGTTATCTCAAATGGTTAGTTGGTACACCACATAAATATTATTAGGTGCACAATATAAAGATAGTCATAACGAAAAGGTAGTTGTGACAATGTCCCTTACCACAATGTAATCGGTTGAACCGTATGACCAGAACATAATAAGCATCAATTAAATAATTAAATAACATGTATATAAATAGAATCATGTTATTAAATATCAAATTTAAGTACAAATATACAAAATATAAGTAATAATTGGCGAACAATGTAAATCTCACAGAAATGAAAGTGAGATGAGAAACCCCTTACCTTTTGCTCTAGTGTGTTCTTGATTGTTCTTAATGACCTGAATAATCAAATTTAGATTCATTAATTAATAATTCCAGAACATAATAAACATTTAATTGATATTATATAACCTTATTAAGTTCATTAATGTCCTATTTGATGGGTTTAAGAGATTAAATATTATTGTTTTGGAAGCATTTTCTTACTTAGCTTCCATGGTTCGTTTACCTGTTTCCATGAATGGAAGTTCATTGGAAACATGGGTAAACATCCAAAATTGTTAATAAATATTATGAATGAAATTATAGAGATATAAATGATCTTATAATGATTTTGGGTTATATACCATGATTATGATTCATTAGTTAAAACATTAATGATGTTTGTTTAGATCGTTTTAATGGTTCTTTGATAATATTAACCTCATTTTGTCTTATAAATTAGAACCATGAGTACAAAAGAATTACAGAACCATGGGTGAGTCATAAAACATATATTATAACCCGATTCAACCATATAAATGGTTTCATGACCATAATTGAAATAATTAATAGAAATTGAGAGTACATCATCTACGATGTCGGTATTTCGATACATCACGGACAATGTTTTTAATGCCTTGAACAAGTGGGGGAAAAGAAGAAGATTGATGATGAATTTCTCATGAACATGAGAACATCCAGAATATACAAGATTCTGGATATTTCATTCCTCTTGGGTAATAAGAGATGAATAAAGAATAAATAAAGAACTCAATATAAAAGAATAATTTTGAAATCGCTTACAAAAATTCGGCAGCCTAACGCCTACAAAACTTGGTTTTAGAAAATATTTAAAAAGAGAGGGGACAAGGGTACCCTTTACAAAAATGAATCATAATATAGATTATATCAATAATAAGAATAAAAATAAGAACATGGTATGTAAACTTGAATGATATACCACATAAAAGAGATCTTGGAAGGAAAAAAAAGAAATTGAGAATTTTCTTACCTTGTAGAAAAACCCTTAGAACATGAAGGTTGGGACCTTGGGGGATTGAGGAAACCTTAGGAAGACTAATATGGAGGTAAGGAGTCCAGAAATTCGTTGAGGGAGAATTGGGAATGAATTCAATGAATTTAAGAGTTTTTATTTATAGGAAAAGTGAGTGATTATTTTAATAATTTCTAAGGGACAGCTTATGGGTGGTATTTGCAAAACCATGGGTTTTCCCATGGTATTTTCCCATGGTTAAAGACACTTGGGACACCTCACATATTATCTAACTATACACAAGACTACCAGATTTATGATATCATTATTACATCATTAATTATGTCATTAACACACTGAAACTAAAAACTGTATTTTTTACTATTCATTAAAAAATCAATTGTTTTAGAAAAAATCCCAAAATTCACCCCAATCATTTTTCAACGTGTAGAATTAAAAAGTATAATCCATTTTTTAAAAATAATTTTCTAAATATTATTAATTTAATTTTTAAATAAATTCATAGTATATTCTAAAAATAACAATCTTAAAGTGCAATTAGTTTTATTTCTCATTGAAAAACTAATTAAGATCTCGTTATCTTATTTCCTTAAGAATATAAAATAATATTATTATTTACTATTCATAAGGGTCATATTACTATTCATATTACTATTCATATGGTTTTTTTACTATTTATCAAAAATCATGTTCGTTCTATCAGACTCCAAATGACTTACTGAACAAAACTCTATATGACCATTTTTCGAAATTCAAAACATTGAAGAGGAAAAGTTATGTTTAATGGATAGATTATAAAATTTCATTCTATATTTATTTTCCAAACCTTGGAATGTTACATTAAATATTTTTAATAATAATAATTTATAATTTATAAAAATTTCAAATTAATATTTGACCATATTTGTTCGGGAAAATAGTTGAAATTAATTATAGCGATTAAGAGAAAAAACGAGTTTACATAGGGACTAAACATTAATCTTTGGGGGCCAACTAACCTAGAAAATTATAAAATACCCATTTCTTGATCATATTTAGAACTTATAAATTATAGGATCAGGTTTTTCCATTATTTTTTCCAATTTAATGGGAAAATTTTGGATTGAATTCACTCTTTCAAAAAAATTACAAGTGTTATAGTCACCCCATTTATAAAATTCCACCTCCTATCCTCCTCTATTAACACCTTAAAACCACTTTGGTTCATCAAATACATTACCAAATAAATTCCCAAGTTCCATCCAATAATTCTAGAGACATTATCTTCGGAATAAATCCATCCTATTGATGGTTTAGTGAAAAACAATGTTTGATACTTGAAGAATAGGTAATTTTCTTCTAAAATATTTTTTAATTTATTCCCTTCTCCACCTACATAAATTTCTATTATACTCTAATTATAAAATAACATAAGTATAATAAATATAATGATACATTTTTATACTAATGGTGTGACTTAAAACTTCACACACTTCCATCAAATGGGTTATGAAATCATTATTCATGTGTATGATGGACTACCGCCTTGCAAACTGATGTCATTCATTTTTTCCATTACCAGATTTCAAGGTTTGAATAATGGTGGATTAATAATTTATATATTATATATATGATATTTATTATTATTTTATTATTATTTTATTATTATTTAATTTTTATTTCACACATACCTCTTGCTTTCTATTTATTGGGAATACAATAACATCGCTTGTGTATACGGCAGACTACCGTCTCACGAAACGATGTGATTCGTTCACACTTTAGATGGAATGTATTAAGGATGGTTTTAATAAACATATGTGAGATATATGACATAAAAATTATACTATGATTATAATATTTATATATATAAATATATATCATTTAATTTTATTTCAATATAACAAGAAAATGGAAACAACGTTCATGCATACGTACGACCTACCATCTCCATGAACGATATATTTCATTTCATATCACCAAATTTTATGGATGACTATAATAAATATATAATGAATATATATGATATTTAAATCATTTTTTATAGTCTATATATGATTAAATCAGGATTTATTTAAGAGGAACAAAAAAATAACAAGTCAAAACATACTCGAAAAATAAGGCAATTAACACTTAAAATAGTGAAAATAATGAAAGATTATTAACAAATGGATGCAAATATGCTATAAAATAATCATATATGATTTAATAAATCTTAATATGGTTATGATATTAGTCAATAAAATGTTTAAATCCACTATATAGGAGTTTAAATAAATTGTGACTAAAAGAAAAGCACAAGGTTAGGAATTTCATCTCAATTTCATTTCATTTAGGCATATTATAATGTTATTCACCTAATCACTTATACATGGTGACTATACCACCCCTTTTACATTTAATATCATGAAGAATTTATTAATTATGGTATTTTTAGTTTCAATGTGAATTATTTCATCTAATAGGAATTGATCTAAGTTACCAAGTAGTAAATAAATTTCCTAACTCAATTAGTTTTCATTTGGTTATATTACTTCCTCATTGACGTTAATATTCTATGATTTTTTTAATAATTAATTTTGAATATCTATTATTTAATTACAAATTATTTTATATGTATTTATAATTAATATACATAATTTATTCATTGATTAATTTACACATCAATGTTATGATCATTTTAAGGGTTTATTTCACAATATCATTCTAATTAAGATTATTTATTCTTAAATTTCCATTAATATAAATTGTATAACCATTTTTTAAAAACCTTTAATTTTATTCTCCTCTATTTTTTTCGGACCTTTTTCATGTGATAGTACCATTTTCCACTCTTTGGTACTTAAAATGTTTTAGAAAATTTTTCTAATAAAATATGAATTTATTTCTCTCTTTGATCAGAAATATTTTTTCATACAAAACCAATTTTTATAAAAAAAAATCAAAAAATATTTATTTAAACTTTTCAAAATAATTTATTAATATAAATTTGAACCCATTTTGTCATTTAACAAAAATAAAAGGAATATTTTTATCACTTTCTGAACAAGGTACTTTTATAATCTTTTTACCATGAAAAAATGAATATTCTTTAGTGCATGCAAAGAATTACCTACCGACATTACCATCATTTATTTGAAGCTTCATTTTAAATTTTCAGAGGTTATTTTTAATGAAAATGTTTTTTAAAGTGGTTTTCAAAGAAAATTATTTTCAAAATGTTTTTCCAAATTAAAAGTATATTTTCCTCAATAATGTATTTAATGACATTTTTATGGAATTTGTATTAATCAATGAAAAAAATCATTACCCTTACTCCAATGGGTATATATTATAATAATATCATTCTTGTTATTTTTTTCGAGTGGTTTATGATCAGTTTAACTAGGGATGTAATATTTTGATACCATTTACTTTACTATGAATGGTTTGTGATTATGTTTATTGATTAGTGGGAGTATTTATATTTTTTATTATAGTTTTAATATAAATATTTATAATAATTATGTTTCACCACTTTCATTTGAGTAATGAATTGGATTTTGTATATGATGGGTGTGGCCCGCTATATCCCCTCGATGCATTAGTAGGTTTCTTGAGATAAAGTATATATGGTTTTGGATGAGGCATTCCCATTTATTAGATTATTGGCATAAAGCCTTGATGGTATTAGATCCTTGTCATGAAGCCTTAATATTATTATATGTCTTGGAATTAATCCTCAATGATAAGTTTTAGATATCTATCATTATGCATTCCATCATTATAAATTCAGTTATTGAAATTCTATGTGATTATTTTATTAGTTATAATATTCTTGGTAATGTTTTATGATCATGTGATTATTTATATGGAATTATTTGATAACCATTTATTCCTTCTATATTATGCTTAAGTTATTTATTTAATCAATTGTGTTTCATTTATTTACATTTCCATATTGATTATTATCATTGATTCATTATTGCTTCTATTGTACTTAACACTTGATGATCATTTGAGCTTGCTCTTATTTTGTTTCCTTTCTCTAGGATTCCATAAAGTTTACTATGACAAATATTCATGGATAATCTAGATGGAATAAAGTTATTCTCAAAATAGAAAAGAAAAACAATTATGTTGTAATTTTTATATTCAAATGTAATGTAAGACTCCTGTATGTTTCCAGTTTACCAAGACTATTAAACTGATCAATCCTTTGAGATGTGAATCCTTTTGTCTTATTTAAATGTAATGGAAGTTGGAACTGGATTTGGGATGTTGGGGTCAGGGTCACTACAGTTGGTATTAGAAAAAGTTTAATAGAAACCTTGGGAACTAGATTTAGGAAAATATATATTATGGAACATAACCATAAGGTATAATTTAAGGATAAGTATATAATCACACCATAAAGTTTTGGTAAGGTGGATATTATGTGGTTTTACTTTGAAATTCATCTCCGTCTTCATGATAAAAGTGGACGTGGTTCTAGAACAAATGTACCTATGGGTAATAAATCTGAAAAGGGAACATCAAGATTGACTTGAGTGTAACCTAGTACACAACCTCATGACTTACTACGCACCTAGTTTGACATTACTTGGTCATTTTCTAAGGATAATTCACATTTTTTACAAATCATTATAAAGTAGTTTAAAAAATGGATATTCCCAAAGAAACAATGTTTGTGATTATGATATTATATATGTTAAGTGTTTAACTAGTTTTGGGATTATATATTATGTTTCATAATTTTATAATATAATCTAATATATTCCATTATTTTGAAATGGTTCCTAATGGAAGGAATTGTAACCATATCATTTCACACACTCTATATAGGAATTTCAATTCAGAGAAAGATAATGAAGCTGGACCTGCAACTGCAGTTGGAACTGAAAAAATTATAACCATATTGAGTAAGATGATACTAGTTCTGAGTAATAACCTTTCTTGTATATAAAACCTAATAATCCACCACATGGTACAATAATGTTAAGCCATTTCATGTTCCTGAATCCTCTAGTATTCAATGGGACTACAAATCCATTTTTAGCTGAGTAATGGATAAGTTCCTAACATAATATATTTCTCATTTTGGGAAGTATTGAAATGGAGAATGTTTTGATGGAAGTTTATCATCTCTTATCAGATTTTGATCAATGATGGTTGTTGATTCCAAACACTAAGGAAGATGAAGAAATATAAAGCATAGATTGGAAGGATTTAAAGGTAATATTCTTGGAAAAATATTCTCTTACTGAATAATGAGTAGATATGGAAAGACAGTTCTTGATTCTAAGATAGAAAGAAGATAAAAATATTTTTATGTTTGAATCCAACATTATAAGGTTATCAAGGCATGTTACGGACAACGTACATAATCCAAAGAGAAATATTTATTGTTTCTTTGATGGGATTAAGGAAATTTTATGAATGGAACTAGTCACCCAAATATTATCATCATATGGGGACATGGTATCATTTTCTATTAATATGTAGAAATATTTTTCTAAGTTTTATAAATTTTATTGGAAGAAAGAGATTAAGAGGATAGTGGATAAAAATAAGGATAAAGGGAGGAATTTAAAGAACTATTTTCCAACATGTGATAATTTTGGAAGGAAACACCTTGGTACATGCATAAAAGTAAAAGGAGTTTTCATTAATTATGGAGAAAATTTTCAACATGCTCAGGGTTATAAGGGAAATAAAGAGTTTTCAAATTTTCAATGCTTCCTCTATAAGGATATGTGTCACTATTTAAATGAATGACCCAAGTTCCAAGGTAATATAAGCCAGAATAAGACAAGGGATCAAGGTAATGATTATGTTATTAATACTAATGAATTAGAATGATTATTATTCTTGTGTTTGGATTTAAGAATTATTTCATAAGAGTATATTAATCAATGATGTTTTGGTTGTAAGAATTATGAAATGTATAAGGATTGTACTGGCCAACAAGCCTATACTTGAGTATAGAGGTTCCTATTTGGAATCCAAAAGACCCAGGATCAAATCCGAGTGTGGGTGAATTTCCATGTTACTATAGAATTATTTTAGCAGTTACTATGTGGTACTATAGTAGCCGTAACTATTCAACTTTTTTGGGCCTTCGGGCAATCAGTTTGGGCCTATGGGTCTCTAGGCCTTCAGGACACTAAGGACATTAGGCCACGTGGCTTTCAGGACACCAAATAGCTTTCAGGACACTGTAGGCCTTTGGGAAACTGGACCTCTAGGCTATAAAAAAGTACCATTAAGAACCTCAGTCATAGTGCATAGGATTAGGCCTCATAAGAGGATTCAGAGTGAGTAGCATCCACTAGAGAAGAGCTAACCGTATTAAAAGAACAAAAGGGTACGAAACTTTCCTTCAATACTTTGAACTATGCATCTCTACACCTAAAATATTTTAGCCAATAATCTATGTGATGTGGGGATCTAGGAACCTTCAATGATGTATATGTTGGGGAGGGGAAGTTAAAAAAATTATAGTCAGGTCTTGGGCCTTCAAAGTTCATGTAATGAGCCATGTGCCTCTAGGCCTCTAGGTTATGTAAAGTCCATGTGCCTTTAGACCTACATGTCATGTAATGGTTCCCCCTCGACCCTTAAAAGGGGTATTATCTAAAAATTAATAAAAATACAAGGCCTTAAGTATTTCATAGTATAAGGATTATACTACAGTAATTTTCATTAAGGATTTGAAAGCGTATGTTGAATGGTACTGATGACCAAGAAAAATGATTTAGTGGAATGTTGAACTTCATGTAAAACACGTTATTTAGGGAAATATAACCCTTAATATGTTTATAATATTTATATATATATTTTGGGATAAAGATATGATTTTTATGGATAATGTTAATTGAATAGTACTAACTACCTTGAAATTGATTAATGATATGTTCATTTTTGGAAATTTGGTAACCTTATTTCTAAAGTTATGGATCTTAATATTTTGGAATTTTCATAAGGTTAACAATTTATTAAATGGTATATGTTTAAATTTGGATGAGATTTTATAGATTAATTAATTATATTAGATAAATTTTTCTAACCATATTATTTTTGGAAAATAGTTAGAGACAAATGTAAATACGTATTTTATGCATCTTAATATCCGTTAAAAGTAAATTTTAGTGATTTAGGTATAAAAATTTATTTTTTGGGTATTCATTTTTTGGACTAAAGGGATAAATTTTAATTTTATCAAAGCACAACCAAAGGATGAAATTATATTTATGAAATTGAAATATATCAAGTAATTATATTTCCCAATATTCATAAATAGTAATAGAAATGCAAAACTTTATAAAAAATATCTCAAAAAAAAATATCCTAATGCATTAATTTATTTTGAACTTATGGTATTTTATATCATCAAATATTTATTTATTTGATCCCCTTAACTTCTCATCGATCACTCACTTTCTTGTGATCAATGACCTTAATAACTCTCTATAATTATTATTATTTTCCTCCATGTCCATTTCTTCACTTTTCATCTATATTATCTTACTCAAGAACATAGTTGTGTGTTATTACATATGAAATTTTTACTTTCCTCTCTATCTTATTAAGATGACATCTTATTAACTGTAATGACCCGAATTTTTATAAATAAAACTCATCTTTTGATTTAATTAAACATATTATTAAGTAAATGTGGTTATATAAAACACATGCACTTATTTGGTTTAATTATATCCTATTTGATTTAATTTACCATTATGAATCATTTTCATTGATAATATATTCATTTAATAGTGATAACATTGTTAGTATAAATATAATGTTTTAACAATCCAATTAACATGGACAAAAGAAGTGATGATCTCAACTAGTAGAAACATACCCTATGAATCCAATTTATCGGATCTTCTAAGATATATATAATATCTTGGAGTTTCCCTTGATCAAGACCAAGTTATGATCCACCAACTTAATCATTATATAAACTATTTATAAGAGAATTTCATGTTCATTGAGATCATGGACCAAGCCATGTTCTCCAAACCGCCCCATGAAAGTCCCACCATCATGCACCTTACTCTTAGGGCATATGATGTCATGTTAAATGGATATGTATCAAGACCCTAGAAATAGGAATATGTACATTATTTTTTTAACAAATAATGAAAATATTTTCATCCTATTATAGTTAATTTTTAAATGATTTTTATTTGGAAACAATAAAGCACAAATTGTATTTTTTGTTAATAATAAATTCAATAAATGAATTTATGAAATTATTGGATTTTTTAATTATATATTATTTTAATAAAATATTATTATCAAATAATATTTATAAAATATAAATTATCATATAATCAAATGTAATTTTTATTATTGTTGGAAAACTATTATTGTTAAAAAAAACCCAGCATTTCTTAATAAATGTTGATTTTATTTTAAATATAAAAAATCAAATATTTAGAAAATTATTTATATAAAATGAATGTTATTTTTGGATTTATATCATCAAAATTATCCTAAGATGAATTTTTCATAATTTTCTGATATAGTTGAATTTTCTGGTAAAAATTAAATACCGTATAAATATACTTTGTGTTTTATGACATGATAATGACCCAAAAGTGATGTAATAATTACTATAAATTGGATAAATGAAAAAATAAATGTTTTACCTTTAAAATAATTTGATTTTAAGTTTATTTTATTTATTTTTTAATTCCATTATGAATCCTACAAAACCTATAATATATTTTAAGGTTTTAAAATCATATCTTTATGAGTGTGGATCACCTCCACATAAAAAAGGGAATTATTTTAATTATTTATTACATTTTACTTATAAAATATTAAAAACCACTCCCATTAATCATAAAACATGGTCAAAACCATGGGGTAGTTTTTGGTTTTGGATATTTTATTATGTAGAGTCCAAAACCTAAATAATAAATAAAACCTTATCTTTTCCAATATAAACTCACCCAAGATCCCATTTTTCTTCACTAAAACTCTTTATGTAACATCCTGGGTAAATAAAGAATAATAAATTTTCATATTTATTAATATTTGTGAATTAAATGTTAATTTTAATTTAAAGGGGATGCTATGTTCGATGGATTACCTGATACACAACAACAGATTTCTTTGAAATCTTACGTTGCACAATAATAATATAATATTATTATTTTAAATGGTACTTAACTCCGAGACATTATATTGGTGGAAATGAATATAACTAACTAAAATATGATTATATATGTTTTTTAAATGTTTTTACATTTATCCAATAAAATTTATTGACTTAAAATAAGAAAGGAATTAGATTTTAAGCATAAATACTCGAATATTAATTAAAGGGATAATTTACCTCCTTTTGATGGTGAACCCTCTTTAAATATAGTTTTGGTCCTTTTTATATGTTATATTTGACAAAATAAATTTCTTCTTTATAATCGGGACATAAAAATTTACTTTGGGTAAAATTTTGTTATTTTTCTGATAAAATTCATTATTTTGATGAATAGTAAAAAATACTGTATTTTAATTCAAAACTGTGTTTTAATATAATTTATTTATATGGGTAGATTATCATTTAAATTTGTTTTAAAGTTTAATTAGAATATATTTTTACCATTTAATCCAATATTTTTCATTGCAATTAATTCCACTTTGAAATTAGACAAAAACAAGTGTCAATCTTTTGATAGTTATTATTTCTTAAAAACACGCTATTTGTTTTAACAACGGAGATTAATTTTAAATTAATTAATTCCAATTCTATATTTTAAATTTGGAAACATAGAAATAATTTTTTAATTCAGAATATCAAATAAATCTTAGGATGAATTTTTGGTATTTTTCTGAAAAACTTCAATTTTTGATGAATAGTGAAACCACTTAGTAGTAGTTAAAAAAGTGACTTTTACAATTAAATAAACTTTTACCGCTTCTGTGAGTTGAATTTCAAAAATCCGAGAGACACGGTTAATATCAATAAATAAAATGTGGTTCAATAATATGAAAATAAATTTTGGTGAATAGTAACTTTTGACTTTTATTTACCGCGGTTAAAGGTAAATAGGGTAGTTGAAGGTAAAAAGTATATTATAATAATAATAAAATTACCTTAACACTTGTCCTAAACTTATTGGATGAGTCATGACTGACCATGGGCATCCTTAGGTCGATTTTCAGATCCCATGGATCCACATGAGAGTGATAATGACTCTTTAGATTAATTAATTTAAAGTAAAGACAAAAATGACACACACAAATATCTTTTAGTAAATTGATTTTTACATGGGATTATATAAGTTGTATTTTTGACTATAAATATTCATTAGAAATATAAAAATATTTCCTACATAATGATATTATTTTTATAATTTTTAGACATCAAATAAATTAAATTATTTGTGACACAATAATGATGCATGGTTTACCTCATTAATAAATGATTTAAATAAATAAGATGATAATGATTAAAATATTGTCCAAAACATGTCCAATTATGATTGGATGATTTTATTTCGAATATTAGTCATCTTATATTCTCCTTTAATGTGTTTTTGACCTTTTGAAACCGAAGATAAGTTTATAATATAATAATAGTTTCATACTTTCTTAAAGAGCCCCTCCTCTCCCTTATAAAAGAAGACCACTTCTAACCAATTCTTCACACCTCTCAAGAATTTTTTCTCATCAAAACTCTGTCCAATTAATCTCCCTACATCCCTCTCCTCCACCTAGAAGCATTAACTTAGGAATAAGGCACTTCAAGAAGTCATTTTGGTTCAAACCAAAGGGAGTTACCCAAATTAAAGGAAACAGTTTCTCTTAGATTTATTTATTTTATTTTACTTATCCAACCCCAAGAACTCTTTTTATTACTTTATTTTGTAACAACACCAGTATCTTCAATATAAAATAATGTTGTTATAAGAAGGATTTGAGCTAAACTTACACACACCTCCATCTAATTGGTGAAGAACATAATGTTTTTGCGGATGGCAAACTAACACCTCTTGAAACGATGATTGTTCAATTATCTCCTACCGCATCTTATGGTGGCCATCATGATGGCACTGTATTTATATATTATGTTTATTATGTTTATTTTTTTCTCTATTCTTATATAACTTTCATTTAAAAACACACCAATATGCTTTCCAATATGTGTGACCACGATAATTTCATTTGAGCAAGTGCGGACTACCACCCCCTCAAGGTGATATGATTCGTTCATGACATTCATGGAACGTATAAGGGATAGAGTTAATTAAATTATGTAAAACATATATCATATTATATTATACAGGAATTATAATATACCTATTTATCATTATGTTTTAATTACATTAAAATAAAAAAATAGAAATGAAATTAGCGTTCATGCGTACGTACGACTTACCGTCTCCATGAAAGGAGCATTTCATTTCTTATCTCCAAATGTTATTTCTGTTAAAAATAGATATATGTACTGGATATATAATATAAATATGATATCTAAATCATTTATATCATTCTGGAGATAATTGACTTTTGACCACATGGACAAATTGTAATTATAACAAGTTCATTTTTTACTTAAGTTTTGAACATCAATAAAATATCAAATATGAACTCAAATAATTAACCAATTATTATAGAATGGTAATAAGTGATATAAAAGGAATAATAAAATTGAAAAGTGTTCTTAATCAAGTAGAAATTAACTTATGTTTATTATTCAGGAAGAACAAGGAACACACAAGACAATTCAGACTTGAGGTAAGGGGTTTCTTATCTCACTTTTAATTCTGTGAGATTTCCATTGTTCACCACTTATTTATTGCATGTGGTGTGTGTAGTGACCATGATTGTATTAATTGTGTAATATACTTTAATTTATGGATATTTACATCATCATTGTATGATCTATCTTTCATGCGATGTATGTTTCATAAGTTACCAAATTGTGAAGGGAATTACGAATTTCAATTTCCACTCATTCGACTTTATACATATTTCATTGATTATTTTACTCCAAGATTATGTGTGAAATCACTATTCATTTTCTTATGTCAAAATTTTCACTCCCCTTTCTGTGGATATACTTTTGATACACATAATCACTCCGTTGATAGATTCTCAAGTCATCGATATGAACTTGATAAGAGTAATATTAACTCAATACCCATTTATTGAGTTAAATATCCAATTCATTGATATTGTTTTTACAAGAATATGTGTGAATGTCCTCTGATTGATTTATACTGAATATCCAATCCTATTGAGTGTATTTATATTTTTTACACATAATTGTGTCTTTGATTTATCCTTAATCTAAGGATACGACCTTTATAAGAGATTTCATCTTAATTTGCATTCCATTGAGACATCATTTTTTTCATACACCAATTTACTTTTATATGATGTATATAATGTACTTTGACATAGTATATCCTAAATCCCTTTATTATCATGATATTAGAATGTTTTTATTACCTCAATTATTTGTATTCAAGTGTCTCTCTTTTGGTTAGGAACTCTAACTAAAATATAATTTTAAATGTTTTAAATATTTATTATTCTAAATCTTTCTCATTAATGTACATATTTTAAAAATGGTTTTAACGATTTATTTATATGTAAATTAATGTTTTAAAATTAAAATTCATTTTAAAAGTTTCAAACTAGTATGGGACACTTTGATTCAAAAATCTAATTTTAAACGGCTTCTTGAAAAATAGTGTGACTTTTAAATGTTTTCAAGAAAAAGGGGGATATTTCTCTCAAATAGCTTTGATGATTATTTTCATATATGTTAATATCCTTCATTATTCTTGATTGAGATTAATCTTTTACAATACAATTTTCCAAATTTTATTGAATGAGTTATGTTTGACTGTGGATGTGCTATTTTTATACCATTCATGGTTTTTGGATAAAGTATTGACATTTCATATAATAGTTTTAATACAAATGTTCATGTTATGTTTCAAACTTTTCATATGAGGAATTAATTGGACTTAGTAAGTGACGGGTGGTGCCTGCTATATCTCCTCTATGCATCGATAGGTCTCATTAGAGAACTAGACGTGGAATTCGCTGAGGCCCTTCCCTAATTTGATATGTGGTTTTGGCCGAGGCCCTAATCATTTTTAGACGTCTTGGATGAGGCCTTGAAAAAATGTTTCAGAATGTCCGGCATTATACATTTCCTCATTATGAAAATAATATTGATTGTTCATGTGGTCATTCGACTAGTAGAATACCCATTATTATGTTTTATTATGGAAATATTTACTCAGTTCATATTCCTGTCGTAAAAGTATTCATGTTTATTATTGGTAAAGGAATGTAGTTTCAATTATTCACTATGCTAAAGATTTATGTTATCATCTGTTTTATTTCTTACTCTTACTGATCGTTTGATCTCACCCCTTTCTTATGTTTCATTTTCCCAAGATATGAAGAATTTAGTTATGAGTGACTTGCAGGCATAATCTAGGAATCTTGGATGTTCCTAATAGAATAAATTTGTGTTGTATTTCTTTTCAAGTTGTAAAGTTGAACTTATGTATGAATCTTGTTTCCAATAATAATAAACTTATTGGTCTTTCGAGACTTGATCTTTTAGGATCATGCCAATGATACGTAATAATGCACCGACTCTAGGCTTATGGGGTCAGGGCGTTACAGTTGGTATTAGAGGAATTTTAGTACAAACCTTGGGAGCTAGATTTAGATAAACTCTGATTAGATCACATATCCCTAAGATAGGCTTTGAGAATTACTATAGAAGAAATTCATAAAATATTGGTATTGTAGAGATTTTGTGAGTTTTCCAAGCAATACATCCCTTTCTGGATACGAGTAGGTTGAGGCGGCTCTAGCATAGATGTACCTAGGGGTAAAACCCGAAAACACCGCTTTGAGCTAGACTCAAACGATAACTAGTGCACAACAACGAGCCTTGCTGCACTCTTGCTTACGAAACTCCCAGGGGATATGCTTAGGATAATTTACATTTTATTTACAAACCGATTTTAAGGATTTTAATATAAGATGAGAATAAATAACCTTGGTTAATACTCGGGTGTTTTTTATTGAAAATAAGGTGTGATGATATTTTCTAAATAATTTTATGAATATTATTACTCACACAATGTTTTCTAGTTTTAGTCAATGGCTGGATTCCAAGGAAGTCATAGTAACTTTGAGAATGATGTACAAGTTGGGAACGATAGTGGAAATGAGCAACAAAAAAGGAATATTGATAGGCATAAAAGATATGCCAAATCAGTTTTACAAAAATATGATTAACAATATATATATTAACCAACTCCCAGAATCAACATTGAAGAGAAAGGTGAGGAATGATAAGATCTCCAACAGTGGAGACCATGGAGAAAATAATCCTCAATTTCCATCATGCAAGAAATGTGGAAGGAGACACCCAGGAAAGTGTCTCAATGGAATAAATAAATGCTTTAAGTGTGGGAAAGAAGGACATAAAGTGAAGAATTTCCAAGGAAAAATGAAGAGTACTATGGAAGAAAATAAAAATGGTCCCAAGAATCCATTTACATTCATTTGTCGTAAATGTAGAGGACCTGGCCATTACCCGAGTGAATTACATATTCTATATGATATTTTCTTGGTCAAAGAAGAAGCTACATGGAAATAAATGGTTGGAGAAATTTTTAAAAGTAATAGTACTCCTTGTTGATGGGATTGAATTGGAATAATTTTCTCTTGTATTTGTAACCCTGCAGTTTTTCATGCAAAAATAATATTTGAGGAAGACTTATCTTTTCTCTTGTGGATATAGTTATAAATAACCATTTGGTTTTATATGATCATTGGGTTTGAGGCAATTACAAGTTATTATATTTTGGGATGAAAATGCAAGGTATGAGATAACATTTGTGTTTAAATTATTTTATGGTTATTTTGTGGAATTAATCTCATTTTTTTAATGTTATAAAATATAGTTTTTGAAAAAGGACAACACGCAGACCGTGTGACAACCAGTCACGTCGGACAAAGCTGTGGGAATCGAACCCACAACCAAAGTGCGATTGGGATTTATCGCCTAACACTGGACTATGTGAAGTCCCTGGTTAGTGTGACTAATTATTTTTAGTTATATAATTTTAATGATCAATAATAAGTTGATTTGGGATATTATGTCTTATCAAATGAATACCCTTAGTATAGGAAAATGATTCGGTGATTAAGTGATAAATTTTATTTTTGAAGATGTTCGCTTTTTTGGGAACAATATATGCCCAAGGAAAATAGAATACTATGGGATTTTATTTGAGGAGTAAGGGTGGGTTTTTATCTATGTTTTTATTATGGATTTCTAGTGATTTGGGTTATTTATGGAAATGATTAACCTATAATAGAGAATATGTGATTAGGTTAATTACTTTTAAGCATGCGACTTTAAGAGTAGTTGATGTCATTTGTAGATACAATTTAACGTGGAAGACTACATAACCAAATTCTTCTATGTTTTGGGTTTCAATATTAGCTTGGATTATATTGAAGGATTTTAAGGAAAATTGTTTATTTAATGGTATTTATTTAAATTTGGGGTATTGTTTGTTTAATTTTATAAATTAATATTTGTGTTTCTTTCTCTATAGGAATATCATTTTGGGGGATCACCTGATCTTTTACTAACCGTTTTTGTTTTGATTAATCTCTAAAGACAAGGTAAACATATAGTTTATCCTTTTTGGATCATGTGATTCTCTAGAAGTTTATTCTATCTCTTCCGGTGTGACCAAGTCTTCTTGAATACTCATCGTTAAAAAAAAGATTTAGTGGTAGAAATTTATTAAAGAATGTAACTCGACTTAAAAAGTAAGTATATATCTTTATGTTCTTAGTAAATATCATAAATAAATTCCTCATATTTATGAAATGTAACTTAAAACAAAAAAAATCTGTTTACTTTTCTTACTGGGAAACTAATTACCATTTTTCCCATCACAAGTTTGTAGTTTTCTTGTTGTTAACTCCCTCTTGATCATGTTTTCTATCCCTCCCCATCAGAACTTGACACTTTTTTTTCTCCTCCATATCCATGTTTTCATGGAATACTAGTATCTGGTGTCTATGGTAACCTTTTTACTTCTCTTAATTTATTTTAAAGTGATAGTTTTATTTACTCTTTTTCCGATGTGGGGCTTTCAATGAAGTTTCCGAGACCAATTTTAAAATTGTGAGGACGCAATTCCCAAAAGGGGGGAAGGATGTAACATCCTAGGTAAATAAAGAATAATACATTTTTATATTTATTAATATTTTTGAATTAAATTTTAATTTTAATTTAAAGGGGATGCTACGTTTTATGGCTTACCCGATACACAACAACATGTTTCTTTGGAATCTTACGTTGTACACTAATAATATAATATTATTATTTTAAATGGTACTTAATGCCAAGACATTATATTGGTGGAAATGAATAGAACTAACTAAAATATAATTATATATGTTTGTTAAATGTTTTTACATTTATCCAATAAAAGTTATAGACTTAAAATAAGAAAGGAATTTGATTTTAAGCATAAATACTGTAATATTCATTAAAGGGCTGATTTACCACCTTTTGATGGAAACCCCTCTTTAAATATAGTTTTGGTCCTTTTTATATGTTATATCTGAAAAAATAAAATTCTTCTTTAGAATTGGGACATCAAAATTTACTTTTGGTAAAATTTTGGTATTTTTCTGATAAAAATCATTTTCTTATGAATAGTAAAAAATTTTGTATTTTAATTCAAAACTATGTTTTAATATAATTTATTTGTATGGTTATATTATCTTTTTAATTTGTTTTAAAGTTTAATTAGAATATATTTTTACCATTTAATCAAATTTTGGTCATTGGAATTAATTTAACTTTGAAATTGGACATAAACAAGTATCAATCTTTTGATAGTTAATATTTCTTAAAAGCACGCTATTTTTTTAACAACGGGAATTAATTTTAAATTTATTAATTCCAATTTTATGTTTTTAATTTGGAAAAATAGAGATCATTTTTGAATTTGGAATATAAAATAAAGCTTAGGATGAATTTTGGGTATTTTTATGGAAAGCTTCAATTTTTGATGAATATTGAAACCACTTAGTAGTAGTTAAAAAAGTGACTTTTACATTTAAATGAAATTTTACCACTTCTTTGAGTTGAATTTAAAAAATCCTAGAGACATGGTTAATATCAAAAATTAAAATTTGGTTCAATAAGATGAAAATAATTTTTGGTGAATAGTAAATTTTTACTTTTATTTACCGCGGTTAAAGGTAAATAGGGTAATTCAAGGTAAAAAGTATATTATAATAAAAAAAAATTACCTTGACACTTGTCCTAAACTTATTTTATGAGTCATGTCCGACCATGGGAATCCTTGGGTAGATTTTGGGACCCCATGGAACCACTTGAGAGTGATAATGACTCTTTAGATTAATTAATTTAAAGTAAAGACAAAATGACACAAACAAATATCTTTTAGTAAATTAATTTTTACATGGGGTTATATAAGTTATATTATCGACTATAAATATTATTTAGAAATATAAAAATATTTCCTACATCATGGTAGTTTTTTTATAATTTTTAGACATCAAATAAATTAAATTATCTCCCACACAATAATGATGCAGTATTTACCTCATTAATAAATGATTTAAATAAATAAGATGATAATGATTAAAATATTATCCAAAACATGTCCAATTCTGATTGGATGATTTTATTTATAATATTATTCATCCTATATTCTAATTTAATGTGATTTGGGCCTTTTGAAACTGAAGATAATTTTATAATAAAATAATAGTTTCACACTTTGCTAAAGAGCCCCTCCTCTCCCTTATAAAAGAAGACCACTTCTAACCAATTCTGCACACCTCTCAAGCCTTTTGGCACGTCCAAACGCTACCCAATTAATCTCCCTACACCCCTATACTCCTCCTAGAAGCCTTACCTTAGGCATAAGGTACTTCAAGAAGTCATTTTGGTTCAAACCAAAGGGAGTTACCCAAATTAAAGGTAACGGTTTCTCTTAAATTCATTTCTTTTATTTTACTTCTCCAACCCCATGAACTCTTTTTATTCATTTATTTTGTAACAACACCAGTATATTCAATATACTAGGATGTTTTTATAAGAATTATTTGAGCTAAACTTACACACACCTCCATATAATTGGTGAAGAACATAATGTTTCTATGGATAGCAAACTAACGCCTCACGAAATAATGATTGTTCAATTATCTCATACCGCCTCTTATGGTGGCCATTATGATGGCACTATATTTATATATTATGTATATTATGTATATTTTTTCTCTATTATTATGAAAATTTCATTTAAAAACACACCAATATGCTTTCCAATATGTGTGACCCTGATAATTTCATTTGAGGAAGTGCGGACTACCGCCCCCTCAAGGTGATATGATTCGTTCATGACATTCATGGAACGTATAAAGGATAGAGTTAATTAATTTATGTAAAACATATATCATATGATATTATACTGGAATTATAATATACCTATGTATCATTATGTTTTAATTCCATTAAAATAAAAAAATAGAAATGAAAGTAGCGTTCATGCGTACGTACGACTTACCGTCTCCGTGAAAGGAGCATTTCATTTCTTATCTTCAAATGTTATGTACTGTTATAAATACATATATATACTGGATATATAATATAAATATGATATCTAAATCATTTAAATCATTCTTGAGATAATGTACTTTTGACCACATGGAAAAACTATAATTATAACAAGTTCATTTTTGACTTAAGTACCGAACATCAATAAAATATCCAATATGAACTCAAATAATTAACTAATTATTATAGAAAGGTAATAAGTGATATAAAAAGAATAAAAAAATTAAAAAAATTTCTTAATAAAGTAGAAATTAACTTAATTTTATTATTCAGGAAGAAAAAGGAACACACAAGACAATTCGGACTTGAGGTAAGGGGTTTCTTATCTCACATTTAATTCCATGAGATTTCCATTGTTCACCACTTATTTATTTCATGTGGTGTCTGTACTGCCCATGATTGTATTAATTGTGTAATATACTTTAATTTATGGATATTTACATCATCATTGTTTGATACATCTTTCTTGGGATGTATGTTTCGTAATTTACCAAATTGTGAAGGGAATTACAAATTTCAATTTCCACTCATTCGGCTTTACACATACTTCATTGATTATTTTACTCCAAGATTATGTGTGAAATAACTATTAATTTGCTTATGTCAAAATTTCCACTCCCCTTTCTATAGATATACTTTTGATACACATAATCACTCCGTTTATAGATTCTCAAGTCATCGATATGAACTTGATAAGAGTAATTTTAACTCAATCGCCATTTATTGAGTTAAATATCCAATTTATTGGTATTGTTTTTACAAGAATATGTGTGAATGTCCTCTGATTGATTTACACTGAATATCTAATAATATTGAGTGTATTTATATTTTTCACACATAATTATGTTGTTGATTTATCCTTAACCTAAGGATACGACCATTATAAGAGATTTCATCTCAATTTGCATTCCATTGAGACATCATGGTTGTCATACACCAATTCACTTTTATATGGTGTATATAATGTACTTTGACATAGTATATCATGAATCCTTTTATTATCATGATATTATAAAGTTTTTATTGCCTCTATTATTTGTATTCAAGTGTCTCTCTTTTGGTTAGGAACTCTAACTAAAATATCATTTTAAATGTTTTAAAGATTTATTATTCTAAATCTTTCTCATTAATGTCCATTTTTTAAAAATGGTTTTAAGGATTTATTTATATGTACATTAAAGTTTTAAAATTAAAATTCCTTTTAAAAGTTTCAAAGTGGTATGGGACACTTTTATTCAAAAATCTATTTTTAAACGGCTTCTTGACAAATAGTGTGACTTTTAAATGTTTTCAAGAAAAAGGGGGATATTTCCCTCAAATAGTTTCGATGATTATTTTCATCTATGTCATCATCATTCAATATTCTCGATTGAGGTTAATCTGTTACAATACAATCTTCCATATTGTATTGAATGAGTTATGTTTGACTGTGGATGTGCTATTTTTATACCATTCATGGTTTGTGGATAAAGTATTGACATTTCATATGCAAGTTTTAATATGAATGTTTATGTTATGTTTCAAATTTTTCATATGAGGAATGCATTGGAATTAGTAAGTGATGGGTGGAGCCTGCTATAGCTCCTCAATGCATCGGTAGGTCTCATGAGACTACTATACGTGGAATTGGCTGAGGCCCTTTCCCAATTTGATATGTGGTTTTGGCCGAGGCCTTAATAATTTTTAGACGTCTTGTCCGAGGCCTTGAAAAAATGTTTCAGAATGTCCGGAATTATACATTTCCTTATTATGAAAATAATATTGATGGTTTATGTGGTCATTCGACTAGTAAAATACCCATTATTATGTTTTATTATGGCACTATTTACTCAGTTCATATTCCTGCCATAAAAGTATTCATGTTTATTATTCGTAAAGGAATGTGGCTTCAATTATTCATTGTGCTTAATATTTTTGTTATCTTATGTTGTATTTCTTAACCTTACTGAGCATTTGAGATCACCCCTTTCTTATGTTTCATTTTCCTAGAATATGAAGAATTTAGTTATGAGTGACTTGTAGGCATAATCTAGGAGGCTTGGATATTCATAATAGAAGAAATTGTTGTTGTATTTATTTTCAATTTGTAAAGTTGAACTTATGTATGAATCTTGTTTCAAATAATACTAAATTGATCTGTCTTTCGAGACTTGATATTTTATGATCATGCTAATGATACGTCATAATGCACCGACTCTGGGCTTCTGGGGTCAGGGCGTTACACTTTATAACACAAAAAACTCTTCCCTATACTCCCTATATTCATACCAAGTCACCTACAATCTCTTAGGAAGTCCCTCCCAAGACTTTGGAGTCACACACTCAAGTAAGGGTTTATCACCTTTTTATCTTTCTTTAAATTCAAGAACATTATTTGAAATTATTTTTTATAATATTAATTGGTTATATTTTAATTAATTTATTATCATTACCTTAATTAACAATTAATGTTATTTTAATGATATACCGTTTATAATCTCTCCTTTTTACCCTTACCTAAGCCATTACTATGCTGACATTTCATATAGTATTTATCAATTCTCATTTCTATTCAAGAACTTATTTTATGTTATGTATCTTAAATTACATTTTATTATATTGGAATATGTTCTTTAATTTTTCCATTACATTACATTAAATTTATAAATGATTATATCCTATTTACCACTCATTAATTCACCCATAATCCTTTATGTACACCCTTTACTATGGCGAAATATAATTATGATTCTTTTCTCAGTTTAAGTGTCTTCATTACCTTATGCCTTCTATTTCTAAATTTATAATGTTGGGATATGATTTTCCATGTTTCCATTACTATCAATTATATTTATATGTTATGATAAAACCCTTTATTTCTCATCAACCCATTTTTATAGATCTTTAAGTTACATTGATATGCTTCCGAAATCTCACCATGATTTTCCATGCCAAAAAAATTGTGTAGTGAATACCAAAATCATTTACTATCAAGGGTGTTCAAATTTATGCACATATAATTTTTACATATATGTATTCTATACTCCTTAATAATGTAATAAATTATGATGATGAATGAATCCATGTTGTATGAACTATGTGGTACTCTTAATCATGATAATGAAATGTACATGATGGGAGAACTCAGATAGCCCTCCAATACATTGGGTAATGTTTAGTATCATCATACGTCATGTTTGGATATGGAGTGAACCTGGTTCCATTGTGGGTCTTTTTCCACGATGATGTCTTTAAAGGATTATCCTCCACCTAATTTTACGATTCAGTGTTTTAAGTTGTTTCCACATTTTTCATGTTGCCTTTATGTTTATCATGCTATATCATGTCTCATTGTTCATGTTCATGATTCATACTCTTTTTATACCCTATTGATATTCCTATTGTATAAAATTTATTATCTTCTTCAAGTTATGACATGTTTATTCCTTTATAGGGATTTATATCTCACCCCTTTCTTATGTCTTTCCCAAGGTTATACCATGAATTTTTAAGTATGAAGGAATATTATGAACATGTTAAGGAGGTTTTTAATAAAGACAGTGTATTTCATGTTTTAGGTTGTTATTTAATGTACCTAATTACCAAATACACTATACTTATAAATATTTTTTGTTGTATTAAGTGTAATATTATGAAATAAATTAAATATTAATTTAAAATAAAGAACAGGGTTTATATAGTTGGTGTTAGAGTAAAAGTTTAGTCATTTTAGGGATTAGGATTAGAAAACTCTCACTAAAGCCTTAGGGATAAGACTAAGTATAAGAAAACATCCCTAAATTTATGTAAGTATATATTAAGTTGTTTATAAATCAAATACATCCCTTTTTTGATACTACAATTGGATTTGGTTCTAACAAAAATGTATCTAAGGGTAATAACTCTGACAAGGTGTCACGAGCCCGACTCGGGGTAACCTAGTACATGACAATGGGCTATACTATGCACTTGGTTTGTCACTCTCAAGGGATATGATTTGGTAAATTCATAATCTCATTACAAACTTTTATTAAGGGAACTAAAAAATACCATAAAAATAAATGTTAGGAAATTGATCATAGATAACATACATTGAATCCTAGAAATTAATAATTTATGTAAATAAATGTAATTTATAAGTTGTCCATTTAATGTCGTTGGATTCCCCTTCATGTGTTTAATAGTTTAAAAATAGTCATCCCTGGTTTTCTTTTTATTCTAGCCAATGGACAAAAATAGGAGTAATCGAGTAAACAATCGATGTGACAGGCAATGTGATGACTACCCAAATGAGATATCAAATCAAATGGGAGCTCAAGTTTGACATATTGTGATTATGCTAAACTAGATATCAAAAATCACAATTAGAAACTCAAAATATAGAATCCCGCCTTTTTGTCACATAAACTTCCATTACATTAAAAAAAACTGAGGATCTTTAAGGTTTAGTGTCTTGGAAACCAGGAAATTAATACATGAAACAAAAAAAACATTCTTCTTAAACACTTGAAAGGATTCTATTTATGTTCATCTTAGGTTCATTACTGCATCTCATAACCTGGGGACATACATAAAAAGAAAGGGTGAGCATAAGGCCCAGTAAGGGAAACAAGAGAAACATTTTACATGTGAACTTGAGATACTTCGATAAGGTCATGAAAAAAACTTTAAGGCATGAGAAAAAAATCATGAGGCATATCATAATAAAAATAACATTTTTCATAACTTGAAGATGTGGCTACATAATTAAACATAGAAAATCATGAACATATCCCCAAGTTCCATCCCCAAGGTGTCATTTGAAAATTACCAAGGTTATTCACCAAGATATTGTGAAAATTGTAATCTCTAGTGGTCACATCATTACCAAATGCATTGGAGTGATATCAGGGCGCACCCTTAAATTTGTATTTATCATCATTTGAGCCACATATATCATCATAAATCATTTCATAAACAACCCATATAGAATAAAATAAATGGGTTTCATTTCATAATCATAATGTTTTAAAAACTGCTTTAAAGACATGATCTTTATGTCACTTTAAACCCATGGAAAGGGAAAGTGGGTCTCATGTATGTAAATCCCAGAATTTAAAATAGAACATTTTGTTATAAATGTGAATACACCTTTATGAGAAATATCTTTGAGTATTCACTAAATAAAATAAATAAATTTGAGAATAATAGAGAGACATTTTGAGACAGAAATTCTGCAGTATAACGGCCATGTTTCGGGATTTTAGAAAACATTGAAAAGAGAGGAGACATGGGTCAAACAATCATAAATGACCCATAAAACATTATATGGACAGAATATGAAGGATATATGAACATGGTAATGAAATCTGAAAGATATGCCATATGAAATGAATAACATGAAAGGAAGACAAAAATAAGATTTCTCTTATGAAAATTCGGCAGCCTAACGGCGTCACTTAAACTTCAACAAAAATGAATTGACGAGCTCAAATAGGGTCTCTCATCATATGAACATAAAAGATCAGTATGATAGATCTAGAGATAATACCCCAACATAATACAAAAGGAACTTGAAATACTTGACATGAAAGTAGATCTTTGAAAAATAAGAAAGGCGAACGAATCCCTTAAAAATTTGGCAGCCTAACTGTGTCACTTAAACTTCAACCAAAAATGAATTGACAAGATCAAAATAGGGTCTCTCATCATATGAACATATGGGTTCAGTATGATAGATATAGATATCATACCCCAACATAATAAAAAGGAACTTGAAAGACTTGACAAGAAAATAGAACTTGAAAATGAGAAGGGTGAAATAATCCGTTACAAAAATCTCGGCAGCCTAACGGCGCCACTTAAACTTTCATAAAATGAAATGATGAGAGTAAGAGGGGGTCTCTCATCATATTACCATAAAAAGGACAATATAATGAATATAAAAGAACATCCTCCAACATAAGAACATGGAGCATAAAAGGAATGACATAAAAGAAATTACTTGAAAAGAAAGAGAGAGGTCAGATCCCTTACTTTAAAACGTAACTCTTAAAACTCAAAGGTTGGGACCTTGAGGGTTTGGGGGAACCTTGGGAGGACTCCTTGGGAGGTAATGAGACCATAACTTCATTGGGGGAGAGTATGGAGTCGAATGGATGAGAGGATGGCTTGGTATTTATAGGGAAAGTGATGGGACAAGGCATTAACGGCCAAGGGAAACCTCATTAGTGGTTTTGGAAAACCCATGGTCTTACCCATGGTATTTGCCACTTGGGACACCTCATACCTTATCTTACTATTCATAAGTCTACCAAATTGATTACATACTTAATACATCATTTAATGATTTCATTAAACACCCGTAACTTAAAAACTGTATTTTCACTATTCATCGAAAATTCAACTTTCTCAGAAAAATCCCAAAATTTCACCTTAACCAAATATCAATGCTCTGATTTCAAAAATGAACTCCATTTTATAAAAATATTTTTATAAATATTTTTAATTTAATTTTTAAATAAATAAACTATTCACCGAAAATTCATTTTTTTCAGAAAAATCCTCAAAAATTACCTTAACATAATATCGATGCTCTGAGTTCAAAAATGAAATCCATTTTATAAAAATATTTTTATAAATATTTTTAATTAAATTTTTAAAATAAAAAAAACTATTCACCCAAAAAAACTAATACTTGACTAATAATTTATGAAACCGTTATTTAACCATTTTTTTGAATCACATTACTTAATCAAGGTGCCTAGATTATTTTAATGCTTTAATTAAGTGAGATTATTAATCCATTTGGTCACATTACTAATCCTAAGCATAAAATCACTGTTCATAATTTACTATTCATCAAAAATCAAGTTGATCTTATTAGACTCTAAATTTCGTACTGGACATAATTTTAGAAGACCATTTTTTGAATATCATTACACATTTTTAATTATTTAAGGTTTTACTAAACTTTTTTAAAATATACTTTTTCTAAAATTCATAAAAAATATGCATACTATATTTATCCAATCATTTGAAAAATCATAAACTTCATCATAAGAAGAAATCCCAATTTCTATTTAAAACAAAGTATTACACAAGGTAGTTACGGTCTCCTTACATAGACCCTTATCACACCAGCATAGGACCTAAGTGTAAGGTGTGCTAAGGTGAGAGAATCCGAGGGAGGCTCGGCCAACATCGCACGAGTAGTAATTTCTATCAGTTTTAACTTCTCACGAAGGCAATTCCGTTCTAGCTTCACACGATGATGTTAGGCTTGGGTTTGGTCCAGAGCAAAGCCCAGTGGTGCTACCTCCTTCCCAAGTTTTGTGAGATGGGCTTCGATTGGTCCAAGACTACTGGGTGAGGCCATCGAATCTTCTTTCTATATTAATTAACCAAGATCACTTGTATTTAGAGACCAAAATCAAAACGTTTAGTTCACAGCGGTCATATTGACCAATGGTCATATAACAGTCAAAACCCAATGGTCTCATTTTAATTATACTAATGTTATCAAATGAAACAGTTTTGTTGAGTATAAAAAATAAAATAACACGCAAAATTAGGAAACAAGATTTATTCAAAATTTCGGGTCGTTACAATCTTCCCCCTTAAGAAATTGCGTCCTCTCAATTTTTAAAATTGGGTTTTTGAAACTTCATTGAAATTACCACATCGGAAAAAGAGTCAGTAACACTATTACTTTAAAAGAAAGAAAAGGAAGTACAAAGGCCACCCGAGTTAACCCATACTAGGACTCCATGTAGGAAAACATGGATATGGAAGAAAAAACAAAGGGTCTAGTTCTGAGGGAGAGTGATAGAAAACATGATTTGGAGAAAGTTAACCACAAGAAAATCACAAACTTATGATGTGTGTAAATAGTCTTTGATTACCCAGTAGGAAGCTTAAACCAACAATGTTTTTTTACGTTCCTTTTAATAATTTTGAGGAATTCATTCAATACATAGAATAAAAACATAAGGAAATATACCAACCTTCCAGTAGAGTTTCATCCTTTAATATGTTTCTACCAAAACTAATCTTTTCTCCAAACTATGAGCATTCAAAACTACTTGGTCTCATCAAAACACAAGAATCATCTTCTTGAGAGTCACTTAATCCACAAAAGATTAACTATCAGTTTCTTCTATCTTTAAACATTATCCCAAAAACATAACGGGTAAGATAAAACGACTCTTCAAAAAGAAAGAATCCCATAAAAAGTGAAACTACTTTTAAATATTCAAGGTTCCAGGGTACTACCCAAAGTTCATCATTGACCATTCCATAAATAATGGTTCTTAAAATTCCTCAAAATAAACCAAACTAAGATTGAAACCCAAATACAAGAAGTATTTGATAACATTGTCTTCCAAAATAAACTTCATTGTTCATCTCCAAAAAACATCAACCACTCCTAAAATCTTATACAAAAAGTAGCTAACCTAATCATATTTTACCCAAGATAGGTTAATCATTTCCATAAGTAACCTAAATTACTATAAGTTCACCTTAAATTCATTGATTATTCAAAATATAAGTCAACCTTACTCCTCAAATAAAATATCGTAGTAATCTATTTACCTCGATCAAATGGGGATCCCAAAATAGTGAACATCTTCCAAAATAATAATCATCTTTTAATCCCCTAATCATCTCTGTCATATTAATACGACAATCATCACATTTCTTATCACATTGGTTGTTGGCGCATGTTCTTCCATTTCCCACCATTAACTAAGAATAGAAAGTATAATTAGGGGCTTAAATACTTATCCAATAATCATGAAAAGGAACTTAAAGCACGAAATAATAACTTGTATAAGAAAAGTATACCCTAAATTGTGATCCCCTAGGTTCTAAAATAGGTTATCCATGATCATATATTCTTATGTAAATCTTTATTTTATTTTATCATTGTTCCTTTAATAATGGTTCATACTAAGCTTATGAATTTACCAAAGCATATCCCTTGGGAGTGTCATAACCAAGAGTGCAGCAAGGCCTGTTGTCCTGTACTAGTTCCCATTTGAGTCTAGATAAAAGCGATGTTTTCGTGTTTTAACCCTATGTACATCTATGCCAGAGCCACCTCTACATGCTCGTATCCAGACAGGGATGTATTTGCTTGGTAACCCCTTACTCAATACTCATCAAAATACCAGGAATATTTCCTATATTTATAATTTTATATAGGGTTATTCCTAGAGTTTTCATATCCTAATTTCCACAAATAACTAAACCATCCTTTGATACCAACTATAGCATCCCACCTTTTTGTCACATAAACTTTCATTACATTAAAAAAAAACTCCGGATCATTAAGGTTTAGTGTCTTGGAAACTGGGAACTGAATACATGAAACAAAAAAAAATATTCTTCTTAAACACTTTAAAGGAATCTTCTTATGTTCATCTTAGGTTCATTACTACATCTCATAACCTGGGTACATACATCAAAAGAAAGGGTGAGCAAAAGGCCCAGTAAGGGAAACAAGAGAAACATTTTACATGTGAACTTGAGATACTTCGATAAGGTCATGAAAAGAACTTTAAGTCTTGAGAAAGAAATCATGAGGCATATCATAATAGAAATAACATTTTTCATAACTTGAAGATGTGGATACATAATTTAACATATAAAATCCTAAACATATCACCAAGGTCCATCCCCAAGGTGTCATTTGAAAATTACCAAGGTTATTCACCAAGATATCGTGAAAATTGTAATCTCTAGTGGTTACATCATTACCCAATGCATTGGAGCGCTATCAGGGTGCACCCTTAAATTTGTCTTTATAATCATGTGAGCCACATATATAATCATCAATAATTTCATAAAAAACCCATATAGCATAAAATAAATGGGTTTCATTTCATAATCATAACGTTTTAAAAACTGCTTTTAAGACATGATCTTTATGTCACTTTAAACCCACGGAAAGGGAAACTGGGTCTCATGTATGTAAATTACATAATTTAAAATAGAAAATTTTGTTATATAAGTGAATACACATTTATAAGAAAGAGCTTTGATTATTCACTAAATAAAATAAATGAATTTGAAAATAATAGAGAGACATTTTGAGACGGAAATTCTGCAGCATAACGGCTATGTTTCGGGGTTTTAGAAAACATTGAAAAGAGAGGAGACATTGGTCAAACAATCATAAATGACCCATAAAACAGTATAGGGATAGAATATGAAGGATATATGAATATGGTAATGAAAGTTTAAAGATATACCATATGAAATGAATAACATGAAAGGAAGACAAAAATAAGATTTCTCTTATGAAAATTTGGCAGCCTAACGGCGTCACTTAAACTTCAACAAAAATGAAATGACGAGATCAAATAGGGTCTCTCATCATATGAACATAAAAGATCAGTATGATAGATATAGAGATCATACCCCCAACATAATACAAAAGTAACTTGAAATACTTGACATGAAAGTAGATCTTTGAAAAATGAGAAAGGCGAATGAATCCCTTAAAAATTCGGGAGCCTAACGGCGTCACTTAAACTTCAACCAAAAATGAATTGACAAGTTCAAAATAGGTTCTCTAATCATATGAACATAGGGGTTCAGTATTATAGATATAGAGATCATACCCCAACATAATAAAAAGGAACTTGAAAGACTTGACAAGAAAATAGAACTTGAAAATGAGAAGGGTGAAAGAATCCATTACAAAAATCTCGGCAGCCTAACGACGCCACTTAAACTTTCATAAAATGAAATGATGAGAGTAAGAGGGGGTATATAATCATATGAACATAAAAAGGACAGTATAATTAATATAAAAGAACATACTCCAACATAAGAATATGGATCATAAAAGGAATGACATAAAAGAGATTACTTGAAAAGAAAGAGAGAGGTCAGATCCCTTACCTTAAAATGTAACTCTTAAAACTCAAAGGTTGGGACCTTGAGGGCTTGGGGCACCTTGGGAGGACTCCTTGGGAGGTAATGAGACCAGAACTTTGTTGGGGGAGAGTGGGGAGTCGAATGGATGAGAGTATGGCTTGGTATTCATAGGGAAAGTGAGGGGACAAGGCATTAATGGCCAAGGGACACCTCATTAGTGGTTTTGGAAAAACCATGGGCTTGCCCATGGTATTTTCCCATGGTATTAACCACTTGGGACACCTAATACCTTATATTACTATTCATAAGTCTACCAAATTTATTACATACTTAATACATCATTTAATGATGTCATTAAACACCCGTAACTTAAAAACTGTATTTCCACTATTCATCGAAAATTCAACTTTCTCAGAAAAATCCCAAAATTTCACCTTAACCAAATATCAATGCTATGATTTCAAAAATGAAATCCATTTTATAAAAATAATTTTCTAAATATTTTTAATTTAATTTTTAAATGAATACACTCTTCACCGAAAATCCATTTTTTTCAGAAAAATCCCCAAAAATTACCTTAACATAATATCGATGCTCCGAGTTCAAAAATGAAATCCATTTTATAAAAATAATTTTCTAAATATTTTTAATTAAATTTATAATTAAAAAATACTATTCACATGAAAAAACTAATACTTGACTAATAATTTATGAAACAATTATTTAACCATTTTATTGAATCACATTACTTAATCAAGGTGCCTAGATTATTTTAATGCTTTATTTAAGTGAGATTACTAATCCATTTGGTCACATTACTAATCCTAAGCATAAAATCACTATTCTTAATTTACTATTCATCAAAAATCAAGTTGATCTTATTAGACTCTAAATTTCATACTGGACATAATTGTAGAAGACCATTTTTTGAATATCATTACACGTTTTTAATTATTTAAGGTTTACATAAACTATTTTAAAATATCCATTTTCTAAAATTCATCAAAAATATGCATACTATATTTTTCCGATCATTTGAAAATTCATAAAATTTATCATAAGAAGAAATCCCAATTTTTATTTAAAACAAAGGATTACACAAGGCAGTTACAATCTCCTTACATAGCCCCTTATCACACCAGCATAGGGCCTAAGTGTAAGGTGTGCTATGGTGAGAGAATCTGAGGGAGGCTCGTCCAAAATCGCACAAGTAGTAATTTCTATCATTTTGAACTTCTAGTGAAGGCGATTCCGTTATAGCTTCACACGATGAAGTTCGGCTTGGGTTTGGTCCAGAGCAAAGCCCAGTGGTGCTACCTCCTTCCCAAGTTCTGTTAGACGGGCTTCGATCGGTCAAAGACTACTGGGTGAGGCCATCGAATCTTCTTTCTATATTAATTAACCAAGATCACTTGTATTTAGAGATGAAAATCGAAACGTTTAGTTCACAGCGGTCATATTGACCAATGGTCATATAACAGTCAAAACCCAACGGTCTCATTTTAATTATACTCATATTATCAAATGAAACCGTTTTTTTGAGTATAAAAAATAAAATAACACACAAAATTAGGAAACAAGATTTATTCAAAATTTCGGGTCGTTACACAAAATTTATCGAATGACCAAATATTTCAATGAAGGGGAAGATGAAGTATCAATTTATTTCACCAGATAAAGGTGATAAGGGAAAGAATACCTAATTTTCTTTGTGTGAAAAAAGTGTTGAAAGAGGAACTAAGGGAAATGTCACAATGGGACTCAGAGATGTTTTAAGTGTGGGAAGACAAGGAAAAAAGTATCCAAATTTCATGGAATAATGGATAAGGTGATGGATAGAAATAATTTTTAATATAATGTAACATAGATAGTTCTATGTCGTGAGTGTGGAGAATTTGGGAATTATCCAAGCCAATACTCTATTCCAATGGATGAGAATCATGATGAGTGTAAACAATATCCAAGATCAAGGGAACACATAAATTCTTATACTGAGATGGATCATTATGGATAGAGTACATTTTAACTCTACTTCATAGTAGTTTATGTATTATTGTAATTCTATTCATTCCTTATTATTGTGTCTTGTACATTTTCATGGACTTGATGAATATAGTCTTTATAGATTACCTCAACAAATATTTGGTAGTATTTATAGATGATATTATAATATACTCAAAAACCAAGGAAGAGCATGAGAAGCATCTGAGCACTGTGCTAAAGACCTTACTAAAGGAGAAGCTTTATGAAAAGTATATCAAGTGTGAGTTTTGGTTGAATGAATTCTCATTATTGGGTCATATAATCATAATCAATGGGATATTGATGTATACTTCAAAGAAAAAAGAAATTGATCGATGGTTAAGGCCAACATTCATGACATATATCCATATTTTCTTTAGGTTAGTTGGATATTATCATTGATTTGTGATAAATTTATAATGGTTTTAAAACCCTCAAAGTAAGATAACTCAGAATGGAGTAAATTTTTCTTGGAATGGTGATTGTGAAGAAATATTAAATGAGTTGAAAAGTAAGATTATCACTGCCCCTGTGCTCGCACTACCCACAAGGGTAGAAATTTTCATAATTTTCAATGATGCTTCAAAAAAGGGATTGGTATGTATGTGGATTCAAAATAAAAAATTCATATCCTATACTTCAAGGTAGTTGAAATTTCATGAATAGAACAATCCAATGTATGCTCTGGAGTTTTCTACATTGTTCTTCGCTTTGAAAATATGATGAAATTATCTCTTTGGGGATAAGTGTGAAATACATACAGATCACAGAAGTCTCAAATATATATTCACATAGAATTAGATGAATATGTTCCAATGAATATTTTTAGATCTGATCAAGGACTGTGAATTCTCAATTCTATACCATCGTAGTAATGAAAATAAAGATTATGATGCTTTAAGTAGAAAGGATCCATAAATTTTATCATTGATGAGAATTGAGAAGGATTCAATCTTCTTAGAATTGAATTGGATGGACATGGGAATCATAAATTAAGGAATATCATCAATCATTTCACAAATTATTTCTCAAAAATCTCTTCTTAAAAGGTTAAATGATGCTCAAAAATATGATGTAGGAATTTACAAGAAAGTGGAAACTATAAGAAAATGGAAATTCATTGAGTTCAATATTAATGAAGAAGGAATTGTGAGATTTGGGTTAAGACTATGTGTTCCATCAAATCCCAAGTTAAAGAATGGACTATTGGATAATTTTCATAGCTTGACTTTCCGCATTCACCTAGTAAACACAAATATGTATCAATATATTCAAAAGAACTATTATTGGGACAACACGAAGAATGATATCGTTGAATATAAATAAAATTACCTAGTATGTCGGTAAGTGAAGGCTGAAAGGCAGAAGTCTAATGGTATGATGAAAACATTACCCATACCAACATGGAAATAGGGAAACATCACCATAGACTTTGTCACCAGACTTCTGAAGACATAAAAAGGAAATAATACTATCTTGGTTGTTGTGGATTTTCTTACAAAGACATCACAATTAATTACGATTCGAGGGGATTTCTCACTAGATCTACTTGCACAGATATACATCAAAGAATTGGTGAGGCCACATGTAGTACCACGATCGATTGTGTCTAATAGAGATCCAATATTCCACTCTATGTTTTGAAAAAATCTCCAGTATTCTCTAAACATTGAGTTGAAATTCTGTATAGATTATCACCCTCAAACTGATGTCTAAGTTTAATTAACTATCTAAACACTTGAGGGACTATTGATATCATGCTCAATTTAATTCAAAGGTGGATGGTACCAAAATCTTCCTCTGGTCAAGTTCTATTACAAAAATAGTTTCCAATAGAGCATCCAAATGGATACCTATGAATCTCTTTATGGGAGGAGGTGCAGAAAACCTACATATTGGGAAGAAGTTGTGGAATGAAAACTTCTAGGTCTATAAATGGTTGAGAAAATGGTGGAAAATATTAAGACCATTAAGCAGCACATCAAGGCTAGTCATAGTTTAAAAAATATCTATTTTGATAATCATCGAAGAGACCTAGAGTTTGATGTTGGAGATATGGTATTTCTCTACATATCTCCATGGAATAAAGTGTTGAGATTTGGTAAGAAGGGAAATCTTAGTCCAAGATACATCATCCCCTTTGAGATCCTTGATCGCATTAGAGCGGTTAACTATTGACTAGCACTCCCACAGAACCTAACTTAATTACATGATGTATTACATGTATCCCTATTGAGAAAGTCCATACCATACCCCTCATATGTACTCAATATATATGTGGTTCCATTGGATAATGACCTTTCCTATGATAAGTATCCGGTGATGATCTTAGATCGTAGAGAAAAATTTATACAAAATAAGACAATGCACCTTGTCTAAAGGGTTGTGGAGAAACTACATTTTTAGAAGAAATTTGGTAATCAGAGAAGGTTATGCAGCATAGTTACCTTTATCTATTTTAGTGTTGGAAAATAAAATTTCGAGGGGGAAATTTTTTAAGGGGGGAGATTGTAATGACCAGAACTATTATAAAAAAATTCCCCTTTTGATTTAATTAAACATATTATTAAGTAAATATGGTTATAAAAAACACATGAACTTCTTTGGTTTGATTATATCCTATCATATTTAATTGACTTTTATGAATCATTTTTGTTGATAATATATTCGTTGAACATTGATCATGTGGTTTGTATAAATATAGGGTTTTAACAATCCAATTGACACAGAAAAAATAAGTGATGGTCTCAACAAGTAGGATCATACCCTAAGAAGCTAGTTTATTGAAGCTTCCAAGGGAGATAGAATATCTGTTATTTTCCCTTGACCAATACCAAGTTGAGATCCAACATCTTAAGCATGAGAGAAACATTTTACGAGATAACTTCAAACTCATAGAGATCACGGCCCAAACCATGTTTGTTGAAGAACCCCATGAAATTCTCACCATCGCATACCTTAATCTTAGGTCATATTCTAGAATATTAAAGTTAAATGTATCAAGACACTACAAATAGGAATATTTAAATTCTTTTTTTATAGAATAATGAATATATTTTCATCCTATTATTATTACTTTGTCAATGAATTTAATTTTGATACAATAAAGAACAAATTATATTTTTGGTCAATATTTAAATTTAATTAAATAATTTATAAAATTATTGTATTTTTTAAATTAATAATATTTTAATAAAATATTATTATTAAATAATTTTTATCAAATATAAATGATCAAATGATCAAATGTAATTATTATAAGTGTTGGAAAATTTTTATTGTCAAAAAACTCAACATTTCTTAATAAATGATGATTTTTTTAAAGTAGAAATTAACATATTTACAAAATTATTTAGAAAAAATGAATATTTTTTTTTGGAATCAAGGTTTCAAAATTATTCAATGCTGAGTTTTTTATAATTTTTTGAGACCTTCAAATTTTTGGGTAAAAATTAAATACCATATAAATATACTTTGTTTTTTATTACATCATAGTAAACCAAAAGTGATGTAATAATTACTATAAATGGGACCCAATAAAAAATAATTGTTTTATAATTAAAATAATTTTATTTAATTTTTATTTAATTTTTTTTTAAATCCATTTTTAATCCACCAAAACCTATAATAGATTTTAAGGTTTTAAAATCATTTCTTTAAAAGTGTGACTCCCATCAACATGAGAAAGGGAATTATTTTAATAATTTCATTACTTGGAATTATAAAATACTAAAAATCACAACCATTTGGTAGAAAGCAAGGGAAAAAATCATGGTATGGTTTTTGGTTTTGGATATTTTATTATGTAGATTCCAAAACCTGAATAATAAATAAATTCCCATATTTTCCTATATAAAAACAACCAAGATCCCATTTATATTAATTCAAAATCTTTTTATCACAACAAAACTCTTTCCTCCACTCCTTGTATTCCTCCCAAGGTTCTCTTAAGCTCTCAAGAAGCCCCTCTAAAGCCTTTAGAGTCACACACTCAAGTAAGGGATCCTCACCTTCATGTTTCTTTCAATTCAAGAACCTTATTTGAAATTAGTCTTTATAATTCTAATTGGTTATATTTTAATTAATTTATTATCATTAACTTACTATAAAATTAATTTTATTTTAATTATATACCATTTATACACTCTCATTTTTACCCTTACCTAAGCCTTTACTATACTAAAATTTTATAAGGGATTTCTCTCTTCTCATTTCCATTCAAGAACTTATTTTATGTTATATATCTTAAATTCCATTTTATTATTTTGAAATATGTTATTTTATATTCACCTTATTTTCCATTTAATGTATAAATTATGAGATCACATTTCCATCTCATTAATCCTCCCATGATCTTTTATGTACACCTATTTCCATGCTAAAATATAGTTATGATTCTTTTCTCAATTTAAGTTTCTTCATTACCTTATGCCTTCTATTTCCATATTTATAATGTTGGGATATGATTTTCCATATTCCCATTACTTTCCATTTTATTTCTATGTTATGAGAGACACTTTATCTATCATCAACCCAGTTTTATAAATTGTTAAGTGGCGTTGTTATGCTGCTAAAATCTCACCATGATTTTCCAAGCCAAAACAATTCTGTAGTGAATACCACACCCATTTTCTATCAAGGTTTTTCACATTTATGCACATATAGTTTTTATTGGTAACTTACATATATTTATTTTCACACTTCTTAATTGAGGAATAAATTATGATGATGAATGAATCCATGTTGTTTGATATATGTGGCACACTTAAGCATGAGAATGAAATGTATAAGATGTGTGTGCCCATATAGTGCTTCAATGCATTGGGTAATGTTTAGTATCATGATAAATCACATTAGTATAGGGAGTAAACCTAAATAATTTATGGGAATTTTTCTACCATGATGTCTTGGTGGGTTTATCCTTGACCTATGTTTATGATTCGGTGTTTTAAGTTGTTGCCATATTTTCCATGTTGCCTTTATGATTATCATGTTATAGCACGTCTCATTATTCATGTTCATGATTACTTATCTTTTTATGCCCCATTTATATGAATATTTTAAAACATTTATTATCTTATTTATGTTATTATATTCTTATTTCATTACTGGGATTTATATCTCACTCCTTTCTTATGTATATCCCCAGGTTATCCCATGCAGTTTTAAGTAGAAAGGAATATTACGAACATGTTACTAAGGTTTTTAAAAAATATGATGTATTTCATGTTTTAAGTTGTTATTTAATCTACCTAATTCCCAAATAAACTAGTCTTCTGGATATTTTTTTTGTATTAAGTGTAATCTTATGAAATGAATAATGTATTAACGCAGAATAAAGATTAGGGATTTTATATTAACTCTTTTACGATGTGGGTTGTTAAATAATGGTATTTTCAAATATCAAACCCTGTATTACCAAGATCAAGTTTAAATTACAAGGATTCAGTTTTTTTAGGTGGGGAGAATGTAACACAATGAAATTCTAAAAGAATAATATTTTATTCAATAGCATCTATGACACAAAACACCAAGCGTAGAGGCGAATATAATATCTATATATTTTAAAATATATTTAATATTTTAAATAAATTAAATATATTATATAACTTAAAATACACAAAACAATGATTTATCTTTCGTTACATGGAATGATGAGTTTCTTCGGAGACTTTCATTACACACAAGATCGGGTTTTACCAAACAATAATATACTATTTATATTATTATTTAATATGATAGTTATTACCTATCCATTTGAATGATGGTAATGAATAGGATACACTAAATTATAAAAATATATGTTTTAATTCATTGGTTACTAATTAATTAGAAATAAATATAAAATCCAATTAAATATAATAGAAATGTTTTTAAATAAAACTATTTTTATGTTCCAAAGAAGTTTTACCATAATAAATTAAATTAATTACTAATAGAGAAATTATATTAATAAAATTTATATATTATATATTCAGTAAAAAAATACATCATCAAATATATTTTATGGGCATAAGATAAGAAAAAATCCAATTTTATGCAAAAAAATGCTGAATTTTTCTAAAGGAAATTTTTGTGCCTTTTAATAGACCACTAGTTTTAAAATTAAATATTGATAATTTTATAAATTTTGTATGAAAAAATAAAAATAATTTTTTAAATCCTAATTTCAAAATTATCTTAGGGTGACGTTTTTGTATTTTTTTGAGAAGTTTCATTTTTTATGGATAGTGAAAAATAATGAATTTTAATTTAAAACTGACTTTTCATCTAAATAATTTATAATGTTAAATTATATTTTGAATTGGTTATAAAATAAAAATAGTAAAATTATACATCCATTAATCCGATTTCATTAATTTTAATCAATTTCATATTTAATTGGGATACAAAAACATTGTAAACATTTGAACATTTTCACTTTAAAAACGTTCTTACTCGTCACATCTGTGGGATTAATTTTAAATTAATATTCGCCACTTATGTAAATTGAATTTGTAAAAATGTATTGAATATTTTGAATCATCATAATTTATAATGTCTAATAATTTCAACTTATTTTTTACCAAAGTCATTAGTGAAAAAAGTTAAAATTAATTAAGCGGTTAAGGGGAAAATTAGTTTACTAAGGGAGTAAACTTCAAACTAAAGGATTGAAATTCTATAGAAACTTTTACAAAACCAATTTTTTGGGAAACTTTTGACATTATAACTTATATTACCTATTTTGGTCAATTATTTTATCCACTTTACATGTAAAAAATGTATGTGTAATTCACTCTTTCAAAAAAATTACAAGTGTGCCACTCACACCACTTATAAAAGGCCACCACCTCTCATCCTCTCTTCACACCATAAAACCAATTTTTTCTGATATTTCCTACCAAAATAACTTATAAAATTTACTAAATTCAACCTAATATCCTTATATTGATCATAAATCCATATTTGGAATTTTTTAGTTGATACATGAGGAAGATACATGAAAACTAGGTAATATTATTCAAAAAGAATTTTAATGTTATTACATTCTCTATATCCATAAATTCCTATCATATAATTATTATATAATAAAATAAGTATCTTAAATATACTGATATGTTTTTATGATAATTGTATGAGCTATAACTTCACACGCTTTCATAAAATGAGTTATAAAATCATCGTTTGTGTGTACGAAGGACTACCGCCCAATAAACTGATTTCATTCGTTTTTTACATTACCACCTTTCTGTAAGAGTTGGTGTCCTAGAACCAAATGGTTGTACTTTTATTACATATATGTTTAATATATTTAAATATTAAACATCTTATTATATATTGTTCATTATTCTTCAAGACTATGGTTTAATAATGTCCTAGAGTGTTTGTTGCATTGATAAGGTCATGGAAGTTCCCCATTATGATGAGAACCTTGAAATGATATAAAAATATTCTTAAAAATAGTTCTATTATTAGATGGAATACTATTATGGGACACATATCATTAATAAAGTTATGTGTAAGTACTC
This sequence comes from Viscum album, assembly GCA_963277665.1. Lineage (NCBI taxonomy): Eukaryota > Viridiplantae > Streptophyta > Magnoliopsida > Santalales > Viscaceae > Viscum > Viscum album. The sequence continues at coordinate 694,223,601 of OY728119.1, read as the reverse complement.
GTAAGCATATGATACTTCCTCTCATGAAGTTTTCACTTGGTAATCTCCAAGAAAGGAGATTATGATAACAGACCCGCCAGTAGGAATTCCGTATGTTTTGGTGTCATAAGATATTTCTAACTGCGAGCATTTGTAATGATCATTAGACTTTAATATTATCATTAATATGTATCACGACTCGCACACTTGGATTTACTGAAGAAAACTATCACGCAGACAGTTGGCGAGAAGTAGGGTACGTTGGGTGCATCACAAGTGGAATATTATTAATGGATAAGTCAAGGAATGATTTGTACCTTCCATTTATGGAAGTTTATATATCATCCCTTTGATTAAAAACTGTCACGTGAAATTCTGTGGCCATGGTGTAAAAATGATTTTATTTCAAGTAGTCAAAGAATGACGTATCAAGCATTAAATTTGATGATACTATCATGAAACCTTCTTGATGATATATTGTGAAAAAGGGATTATATTATAGAGTGAACATTCGTATGTGGATGTCATTGTTGTTGTAATGTCCCAAACCTCTCTCGTCCATTCCTTTGTGAAATTTGGTGCTGGAGGTGTGTTGGGAGGTCAAGGTGACTTGGGGGTGCGTTTGGGTGGACTTTTAAGGAAAGCTAAAGGGAAATAGATTTTGCACGGTTAGCGCACGGTTTGGCTAAACTGTGCGGCCCAAACATGCAAGGTTGGTGTTGAAGGCAGTGGCTAACGCACGATTAGCGTACGGTTTGGCTAACCATGTAGACTAACCGTGCGAGGAGTGTTTGGCGAGGCAGAAGCTAACGCATGGTTAGTGTATGGTTTTTTAAACAATGTGGACTAATCGTGTGGGCACTTAAAGTTAGATCCTAAAACTGTTGATCTGAACTCTTTTGCCTCTAAATGGTTTGTTTAAGCCCCTAAGCGGCCATAACTCGGGATTACCCTTCCTTGGGGGTAGAAGAACCTCTCCCAAGCGTTTTGGAGGCGATCCGGAGGATTTTCTTGGAAAATCTAAGCTAGTTTCTTGAGGTATGTGATCATTCTTCCTTGATTTCCTAGATCTACATAGATATACTCCTCCTCTTCTCTCTATTTCTTAGATCTATGCCCGTTAAGGGTAGATCTAACTGTGTGGATATCGAATATGATGAGCTTTGGTATTAGTTGTGGGAGAGGATATCTAAAGAGGATTCATGGAGAATCGACCCGGTTTCTTGAGAATTCTTCGACCGTTGTGGTTTTGTTAAAAACCATTGAGGTAGGGATCTTACCTTCGTCTCTCTCTCACTTTTGTGCATCATGCGGGGTGGGTATCCTCATGTTTTATGAGATACGGTTGAACCAATAAATAAAGATAATAACTGGTTAAAGAATGGGTTTGGGGATATTTTTGTTGGTATTGTTGTTTTATTTCCATCAATGCTTATCCTTTGATTATGTTGTGAATTGAATGGGATTATGCCTACTAAAAATCACAGTCGTTGGGGGCCTTTGCTTGCGCCATTAGATGTTTCCTTGTTTTTCTTCATTGTTTCATGGATGGAATTCATATAATGTGGAAATTGGTTAATCATGTAATGTTGGATGATTAAATGAATACCTGGAACCCTGGTATGATCACCTGATTTAATTAAATGAAAGAATGAATTTTGTGGGTGCTGGTTGGGGTTTAATTATGTGAAGGGGTGTTTCATGGGTTGTTGTGGAATGGGTGAGCAGTGTGGCTGCGGTTGGCTTGGTTTTGGGTTGGTGTGTATCATATGGTTGTGATGGGCAGCGGAGCTGCAGTGAATGGTATGGAGGGGATAATGATGTGGTGTGGGTTTTGTTTCCGCGGTGTTTGTGGTTGTGGTGGTTGGAAGCAGGGCTGCAGGGATGGGTTGTGAATATGAATAAAAGTGTAAGAGTTAATTAATGAACTGTAGGGCATGGTAGTTGATTAAATACGGAAAATCAATGGAATTGATTGGCTGATAAAAGAAAATGGTTTTGTGTTGCTTGTGTTTTCCCTAACCTTATTTGTGGTTGGCAGGGATATGTTTTACGAATGTTTGATATAGTTTGGTTATTTTTATTTGCTCGGTAGTTAAGGAACTGATAAACCAAAACTGTTGAAACATGAAAATCTTAATGGGGTTTGGGGCTGTTCATTGTGTGCATACTTTCGTGGTAGCAGTGTCGAGGCACGTGCTCAGATATTTTGTGTTGAAGCCTTAGGATGGGCTGAGTGGTTGATATAATTATATAAATCTGTATGTTTTATGTTTCTTTACACACCCCACCAATGTTGCGCACCATGTTCCGAACACCCGTGGGACGAGAGGTGAGATTCCCAAACATCCAAAGGATGGCTGGTTACTATTCTTCCCTATGCTCCCTCTTCCAGGTTCTATATCCCAAGATCTTTCGGGCAGGTTATGACAGATGTTTCCCAAGAGTATTTGGGATGAGGATGTGATATGTTCCTAGGTGTCTTCGGTATGAGATGTGGTTATGGTCGAGGATTGAGTGTCGGTGGAATGCGGGATGAGATGTGGTTATAGATGAGGATTGTGTGCCGGCGGGATACTATGAGGTTCGTATGGCCAGGTTGTGGCACTAGCTCGAGATTCATATGGCCAGGTTGTGGCACTAGATCAAGAAGAGTGGAAAGCATCATAGCGTTAGGCTTGAGGTCTTGAGCAGTATTTAGTGGGAAGGTGGTGCGGGGTACCCATAATTTGATAATATTACTATACTACTATATTGACTTGCAATATTTGGTGAGTGTGTCTTGTAAGGTTGAGTGGATAGATTCTTTGCTAGTCTTTGGTTCCTTATGTTTTCTCACGGGGCATTAGGATGTCTCCCCACCTATGCATGAGAGCTTTAGTTTTCCCTACTGAGTATACTTGTATGCTCACCCTACGTTTACTTTCAGGTTTTCAAGAGGACTTCAGGGGCCATGCGGGGCCTTTCTAGTTGGGCGTTGGAGTTTTGCTGGTTGTAGTTTTTGCTTTCCTTTTTTGGTATCGTGCTTTGGATCTTTTCTTGTACTTGTACTTTTGTTTCAGGATTGTTTAAAACATGCATATGGGCTTGGTTTTGGGTTTATTTTCATTTACTTGTTCCCTTTTTTTGGTGTTTGACTTATATTATTTCTCGATCTTAACTAATAAAAAGGGTAATGCCTCCCATAATTGTAAAAACTCATACTCTTGGTGCTAGTCTCCACTTCAGGGCCTACTGGAGGTGGGACTAGGGGGTCATTATCTCCCTTTAACCATTTCCAGCTCAGGAGGGGCATCTTTGGTGGGAGGGGGTCGTGACAGAATGGTATCAGAGGTGATGGTTGAGAGATAGGATGGAGTCTGGAGTTAGGCATAGTGAGGATTTCATGGGATGGTAGGGCAACAGTGTCGGGTGATCGTGGATTGCAAAATAGGCTAGGGAAGACTGGCTAGGATAGGGGATTTTAGGTCCCCCCGTGATCCGATGCAAGGACTCTGGACCTACCAAATGACTAAGTGAGGCCACACTGATTGTAGGGTAGAGACCCTAGGAAAGGTATATGCATCGTTATGACTTGTGTTTTTGTGTTTCTGGGGAATTTTGGGGATTAAAAATGAATAAGGAGTCTAAGAAAATCTAAGAACAATATTCTACACTACTCAGGCTTAGGCATTCCTTGTTTACCTTGCAGTTATGGAACCTAGGAGAAGACAACGAGTAGTGAGAGCGATTGAGGCCCAAGAGGTTGACTTGGATAATCAACAAAGGGCTGACCAAGAGGAGGAGGATGATCAGTGGCAGAAGACGCTTTGATCCTTTCAGCAGTAGACTCTCGGGAAGTATGCGGGCGACATCTTGAAGACTCCCTTCAAATGTAGGTATGGGCACTTCGAGTTTGTATTCATGTCGTTCGGTGTTACAAATTCACCAGCTGTGTTCATGGGACTCATGAACTCCGTCCTTCGGGAGTATCTGGACCGGTTCTGTGTCATGTTTATTGATGACATTTTGATCTACTCAACATCAGAGGAGGATCATGCTGAGCACCTGAGAATAGTTTTAGAGGTCCTCTGACAGCACCAACTCTAAGGGAAATTGTCCAAGTGCAAGTTCTGGACGCAAGAAGTGCACTTCCTTGGGCACGTGGTGTCCGACCAGGGAATAGCGGTGGGCCCATCGAAGGTCTAGGTGGTTGTTTCTTGGGTAGCACCTAAGAACGTGGCATAGGTTCGTAGTTTCCGTGGACTGTCAGGTTACTACCAGAGGTTCGTACACAACTTCTCCCGAGTTACAACACCTTTGACAGCCTTGAAGAAGAAGAATCGAGCTTTCGTGTGGGATGAGCAGTGTGAGGCATCCTTCCATTATTTGAAGGAGAAGTTGATTAGTTCCCCAGTGTTGAGATTTCTAGAAGAAAGGGCAGTGTATGAGGTGTTTTGTGATCCTTCAGGGAAAGGCCTCGGATGTGTGTTGATGCAGCGGAAAGGGGTGATCTCTTATGGGTCTAGGCAATTATGTCCTCATGATTGTAATTATTCCACCCACGATCTGGATCTTGAGGCGGTCGTTTTCATGCTAAAGTTGTGGAGGCATTACCTCATCGGGGAGCACTTTGTGGTCTTCACGGATCACAAAAGCTTGAATCATATCTTCTCCCAGCAGGACCTGAACATACGGTAGTGAAGGTGGATGGAGTTCCTTCAGGACTACAACTTTGAAATTTCCTAAACCTCAGGAAAAGGGAATGTGGTGGTCGATGCCTTGAGCAGGAATTCACAGAAATAGGTGGTTCGAAAGTGAGCAGATGCTTGGAAGGCAATGGAGGAGTTGGCTTCCCTACACTTGGATGCAAGGATGGATGGTAGTAGAGGTTTCATGTATCAAATGATAGTGCAGTCTTCTCTACTACTGCATGTGGAGGGGTCCCAGTGGGGAGACTCAAAAAGTGAAGTGATGCGTGACCGGGTTGCCCAAGGCGATGCCCTGGAAGGGTGGACGTAGGATGGTCAGAATCAGATGCTTTTTCGAGGGAAGATGTTTGTTCCAAAGATGATTCACGAGAGGGTTCTTGGTGAGTTCCACAACTCACCCCTAGCGGTACACCCGGGAGTTTCCAAGATGTACCAAAGTTTGAGGAGATAGTTTTTGTGGCCCGGGGTAAAGCGGGAAGTGGAAGAGTTCGTGGCCAAGTGCCTAGTGTGTCAGTAGGTGAAGACTAAACACCATGTTCCAGGCAGTTTGTTTAAACCCTTAGATGTCCTCGAATGGAAGTGGGACGACATCTCAATGAATTTCATCAAAGGGCTACCCAAGTTTCAAGGAGGCTGTGACGCCATCTGGGTTGGGATGGATCGGTTAACGAAATCGGTTCACTTCCTGGTGATCAAGGAGTTGGGTGCAGTGGATGCCTTAGCACGAAGGTATGTGGATGAGGTGGTGTGTTTGCATGGAGTTCTAAGGTCCATTGTCTCGGATAGGGATGCACGGTTTACCTCATGAGTCTGGAGAGGATTGCATCATGCTTTTGGAACCCAGCTACGCCTTAGCACTACTTTCCACCCCTAGATAGATGGGCAGACAGAGCGCACCATCCAGACTTTGGAAGGTATGCTACGAGCATGTGTTTTGGACCTTGGAGGATCATGGGTACAACACTTTCCTCTGATATAGTTCTCTTACAACAATATTTATCACTCTACCATTGGCATGGATCCTTTCGAAGCTTTGTACGGGAGGTTGTGCCACTCACCCGTTTGCTGGAAAGAGGTCGGAGAAGTAGGTGTTCTTGGCCCGAAGGTGGTGCAGAGCACGACGGAGAAGGTTAAGATTATACGAGAGAGGATGAAGGTAGCTCAGGACTAGAATAAGTCATACGCTGATAATAGAAGGAGACCCTTGGAGTTTGAGGTTAGGGACCACGTATTCCTGAAGCTCTCCCCCTGGTGTGGACTGCAAAGGTTCGGCAGAGGGAGTAAGCTTTCCCCCAGGTTTTTCGGACCATTCAAAATGCTGCAGTGGGTCAGCGAGGTGGCTTATCAGCTGGTGTTTCCACCATAGCTACAAAGGGTGCATGATGTATTCCATGTGTCCCATCTCCGTCGGTATCTGCACGATGATTCAAACGTCCTTGACTGGGGAGAGCTAGATATCGGGAACAATGCAATGTTTGTGGAGCGACCAGTGATGATCGACGGTCATGAAGAGAAGTTTCTTCATGGATGAACTATTCCATTGGTTCGTGTGTTATGGAGACACCATGGGCTTGAGGAAAGTACCTAGGAATGAGAGATCAGATGCGCGCCTAGTACCCAAAGTTGTTTTAAGTTTTTTTCTGTTTTGTTTATACTTGGTTGATGGAATGCTTTACATTGCTAATTATGGAATTTGTGGTTTCTTATTCTCTGGATGTGTGTAATGTGTCTGGAGATTTGGGGAGAGGAGGACTTGATCCCCAGTTAAGACACATTAAATTTGATGCGCCTAAACCAGTGCTGGTGAGCCAGTGCCGCCCAAAGCGGATAGTATCTTAACATAGAGGAAGGGAAACCCCTCACCCACATGACCAGATGGTTTAGTCTTTTGTTTTTCTTTGTTTCACGAGGGATAAGAGTGATATGATTGTGATTTTTCAGGAGATATATTGAGAAGAGGGTGATCCTTGGTAACAAGGAGGTTTTTTTCCTGAGAGGTATCTTTCGAGGGGGAGTTGTTCGGACCCCTCTCCTTTCTTTAAGTTGGTTTTTGGATTCTTGAGGATGAGATTGTTTTGATAGGTATCTGATGTAATGTCCTGGACCTCTCCGGTCCATTCCTTTGTGAAATGTGGTGCTGGAGGTGTTCCGGGAGGTCAAGGTGACTTGGGGGTGCGTTTGCGTGGACTTTTAAGGAAATATAAAGGGAAATAGCTTTCGCACGGTTGGCGCACGGTTTGGCCAAACCGTGCAAGGTTGGTGTTGGAGGCAGTGGCTAAAGTACGGTTAGCGCACGGTTTGGATAACCGTGTAGACTAACCGTGTGAGGATTGTTTGGTGAGGTAGAAGCTAACGCACGATTAGCGTACGGTTTGTTAAACCGTGCAGACTAACTGTGCGGGCACTTAAAGTTATATCCTAAAATTATGGATCAGATTTCTTTTGACTCTAATTGGTTTGTTTAATCCCCTAAGCAGCCATAACTTGGGATTACCCTTCCTTGGAGGGAGAAGAACCTATCCCAAGCATTTTGAAGGCAATCTGGAGGCTTTTATTGGCAAATCAAAGCCGGTTTCTTGAGGTATGTGATCGTTCTTGCTTGATTTCCTAGATCTACATAGATCTACTCCACCTCTTCTCTCAGTTTCTTAGATCTACGCCCGTTATGGGTATATCTAAGCATGTGGCTGTCAAATATGATGAGCTTTGGTCTTGGTTGTGTTAGGAGAGGATATCTAAAGAGGATTCTTGGAGAATCAACCTGGTTTCATGAGCGTTCTTCGACCGTCGTGGTTTCATCAAAAACCCTTGAGGTAGGGATCTTACCTTCATCTCTCTCTCTCACTTTTATGCATCATGCGGGGTGGATATCCTCTTTTTTTATGAGATACGGTTGAACCAGTAAATAAAGATAATAACTGGTTAAATAATGGGTTTGGGGAGATTTTTGTTGGTATTGTTGTTTTATTTCCATCAATGCTTGCCCGAATAGCCTGAAGGCCTTCTTTTTTAATCATCCAAATTTAAATGATTAACTAATTTCCACATTATATGAATTCCATACATGAAACAATCCAGAAAAATAAGGAAACATCTAATGGTGCAAGCAAAGGCCCCCAACGACCGTGATTTTCAGTAGGCATAAGCCCATTCAATTAAATGAAAGAATGAATTTTGTAGGTGCTGGTTGGGGTTTAATTATGTGAAGGGGTGTTTCTTGGGTTGTTGTAGAATGGGTGAGCAGCGGGGCTATGCTTGTCTGGGTTGTGGGTTGGTGTGTATCATATGGTTGTGATGGGAAGAGGAGCTGCGGTGAATGGTATGGAAGAGATAATGATGCGGTATGGGTTTTGTTTTCGACGTGTCTGTGGTTGTGGTGGTTGGAAGTAGGGCTGCAGGGATGGGTTGTGTATATGAATAAAAGTGGAAGAGTTAACTAATGAACATTAGGGCATGGTAGTTGATTAAATGCAAAAAATAAATGGAATTTATTGGCTAATAAAAGAAAATGGTTTTGTGTTTCTTGTGTTTTCCCTAACCTTATTTGTGGTTGGCAGGGATATGGTTTACGAACTTTTGATCTGGTTAGGTTGTTGTTAGTTGCTCAGTATTTAAGGAACTGATAAATTAAAACTGTTGAAACATGAAATGCTTAATGGGGTTTGGGGTTGTTCATTGTGTGTATACTTTCGTGGTAGCAGTGTTGAGGCACGTGCTCATATCTTTTGTGTAGAAGCCTTATGATGGGCTGAGTGGTTGATATAATTATATAAATATGTACATTTTATGTTTCTTTACGCACCCCAACCATGTTGATCACCACTTTCTGAACACCCGTGGGACGGGGGGTGAGATTCCCATACATCCAAAGGATGGTTGGTTACTGTTCTTCCATGTTCTCCCTCTTCCAAGTTCTATATCCCAAGATCCATCAGGCAGGTTACATCAGATGTTTCCCAAGAGTCTTCGGGATGAGGATGTGATATCTTCCTAGGTGTCTTTGGGATGAGATGTAGTTATGTACAAGTATTGAGTGTCGGTGGAATGTGGGATGAGATGTGGTTATAGCTGAGGATTGTGTGCTAGAGGGATACTATGTGTTTCGTATGGCCAGGTTGTGGCACTAGCTCAAGCTTCATATGGCCAGGTTGCGGAACTATCTCAGGAAGAGGGGGGAGCATCATAGAATTAGGCCTGAGGGATTGAGTATAATTTAGTGGGAAGGTGGTGCGGGGTACCCATACTTTGATAATATTACTATACTACTCTATTGACTTGCGATATTTGGTGAGTGTGGCTTGTAAGGTTGGGTGGATAGATTCCTTGCTAGGCTTTGGTTCCTTCTGTTTTATCCCAGGGCATTAGGATGTCTCCCCACTTGTGCACAATAGCTTTAGGTTTCCCTACTTAGTATACTTGTATGCTCACCCTACGTTTACTTTCAGGTTTTCAGGAGGACTTCAGGGACCGTGCGGGACCTTGCTAGTTGGGTGTTGGAGTTTTGCTGGTTGCATTTTTTTATCCTTTCTTGGTATCGTACTTTGGAGCTTTTCTTGTACTTTTACTTTTGTTTCAGGATTGTTTAAAACATGCATATGGCCTTGGTTTTGGGTTTATTTTCATTTACTTATTCCCTTTTCTTTTGGTGTTTGACTTATCCTATTTCTCGATCTTAATTAATAAAAAGGGTAATGCCTCCCATAATTGTGAAAAATCATACCCTTGGTGCTAGTCACCACTCCGAGGCCTATTGTAGGTGGGACTCGGGGGTCATTATCTCCCTTTCACCATTGTCAGCTCAGGAGGGGCATCTTTGGTGGGAGGGGTCATAACAGTTGTGACTTTAAGTTATTTCTCTTGGGTTCCTTAAGCCGTTTCTAGACAGTACTCTTGGAGTTTAGGCAAGCCCACCTAATTCTAATGAGAATTAATCCTAGAGGGTCACATACTAAGTGTTTCTGGTGGTCTCAGTTAAATTATATTTGAATTTAATTAATAAATATTATTCTCAAGACAATGGAAAAATTTTATTCAAGTTAAAATGGTTGTATAAATTAAATAAATAATTATTCAATGGATTAGGGGTAAAATATATTTATTTATTTTATTGAACATTTAATAAATATTTATTCACTAGTTTTTAAATAAAATATGTATTTAATATAATTATTTATTTATTTATTTATTTGGGTGTTCAATAAATGGAAGTGGAGTTCGAGAGGACCAAGGCAATTTTGGTAGTAAAATAATTATCTACAAGACGATAAATAATTATTTAACTAGTTGGCACAAATTAAAATAATGCTGCTATTATTTTGTGACATGGAATTTAATGTTATGAATGTATTTAATTGTTGTTAATAAATTAAATATTTTAATTGAAGCCCCATTTCAATAAATAGACACATACATTTATTATTCCATGTACCGAACCACACACCCGGTGAATTGAGAATTGTTGAGCTAAACAATTTCTATCTCAAATCATCTTCTCTACCCTCTCAATAATGAGATAAATTCTTCAAGTATGAAGAACAATAGATCAAGAATGACTGACACAAGACGCTCTCTTTTCTATGCTAGCACCTGGAGAACGAGCGGTGTCAATTGGAGGCCATCAGAGCATGTGTGGATCTCCGCTAGAGGGATTATAGTTTGGATCCATGTAAGCACAATAAGATAATCTGGAAGGGTCATTCCAGAAGATCAACATCATCAATGAGGAAAATACCAAAGATCCAGGTATTTTTTATGAAATTAATTAAATTAATTATAAACATGATGTGCAAGATTCTCCTTAAAGGATTCAGGCCTATTTCGTCTTTATCTAAATCTTTGATTGTATTCCAAGGAGACTAGTATTCATCATCATATTGATCCTGGAATAATCATTGATCATGGTAAAAATCAAAGTTGGGTGTCATCCCAACCATGCTTCCACTCATCCCAGAACCTTCAAGTGGTATCATAGGGGTTACATTATAGTTTATAATTATTTAAATATTTTTTTGATGATTTACGCATTTAATAATTCTGTTTTTTCAATTCACGTTAATCGTTCTGAAAATCTGAATCTCAAGATCTATTCCTCCTATTTTATTTCTCATTCACCTTATAGAAATGATATTTTCTTTTAATTTTTATTAAAATAAAACAGAGGATCTCATCCAGGGGATCCAAAGGTTCATGTTCGTACAACACTAGAACACACAACGTGTATTTGGCAGTGCACGCTGTGTAGACAAGGTTCAATACACCGGGTTTGGTCCTCCAAATCAAGCCATGTCATTGGAGTTTTTCTAAGTCTTAATCACTCCGTGTGTTGAACAATAAAAAGTGGCATGCGGTTTATGGATTACACGATGTGTGGCCAAATGGACACGAAGTATAGTCCCTTCTGGTTAGGGTTGGACCGTGTACCCCGTACATGGCTTGCCCAGCTGGAGACCGTGTAATGAGTAACTACATGGTGTGTGGCCCACTGGAAATGTTGTGTACTCTGAATATTTTTTAATTACACTCACGCGTCGTTTCCCCAAGTGTGTACTTCGGATAGACAGTGAAAAATATTACACACCATGTAGTTGGAACTATACATCGTGAACTCATCCAAATTACGTAGATTTATTAAAATTTATTATTATATTATAAAAACCCTTGATAGATGTACCATTGTGAGGGCATAAATCTAAGGCACAACACATGAAAGGTGTTTTATATATATGTGCGTTTAATTTAACATATGTGTAGTGTTCATTTCTACTCATTGGGTAGTTATGAATAAGAATTCACTGGGTTCCCTCCAAGGTACAAGTTATGTACAAAGATAATTTTAAATGAATTTATTTTTTTATAATTATGATGGATGATAATCTCAAGGAAATTTATAAAAGGGTTTAATATAAAAGAATTAATTAATTAAAGATGATATTTAATTGATTCAAGAGTGATTTAAATTAAACAAGAACGATTAAAAAAATTAGTGATAGTTTTATTTATGTGTAAATATCATTGAATGTATAGAATATCATGAGTTATACCAAGACCTATGTATGTGTATGGTTTCTTTGAATTTATTTAAATTAAATTTGTTGGCCTACGAGCATTATCATTAATATGTATGGACTACGTGCCCAAGGTTTCTTTTATGTAAAACCTCTTTTTACCCCTCACTTGCATGTGAGTTAAAAAAAGGCATATGTAATGGATGGAAATCCAAAGATAGTGGAGGTGTTTCAAGCTGGAGCCAAGATGAAACCAATCCCAGGAGATACAGAGGTGCATAGGTGAAAAGTTGTAAACATGAACCCAAAAGGTTCAAGATGTTTCTCCCCTGGGTCAGGGTTAGTTTATCAACTTATAGATAAACTAACCATTATAAAAGATCATGATCAATCCCTTTATTTTATTTCTATCAATTTCATGGTTTATCATTATGGATTTTTTGTCACCATCACATAATTAATGAATTAAACAATCATACAAAATGGAACTAAAATAAACCAGAATTATGCATAAATATTATCATGACATGGTTAATCACTTGAGTAAGTTCCACTTAATATTACCAAGCATGTGATAATGATAATAATCAATTCACGCATAAGAGATAAAAATCCCTAAAATAAAATATCAAGTCATACGAAGCCTTCTGTTACTTGATTAAGGGAAAAACTCAATAAAACTATGTGTTTGACCAACCCTTGTTGGGACACTTACTTTTATACAGGAATCCCTTATGAAAGGTTTTAGGTTGACTTAACCATATTACATAAAGAGGAGTATCCCTTTCTAGACTTTTTTTAATATTGGAGGCAAGATTTGAGGAAATCAAAAGTCATGATTTCAGGATTGGGGAGTCCACTCAACAGATCAAAGAGCTGCAAGTCTAGAGATGGAAAATACCTGCCAACCTAAATACCTTCTAATAGCTTGACCAACCCTTGTTGGGGTTATAAAAAGGGGAATATGGGTCCTTTCCACTAGAATGTCATGGAAACTGTACATTATGATTTCAATGGTGAGGGTCATTGGGACTTGATAAAATAGTGAGGGACATACTAAAATTTATTATTTCTCATAAAACGTAATCAAGAAAGTAGTAACGATCTGCTCTTTTAATTGTAGAACAAAAATGAAAAACTTTTAAACCACATTATCCCTACAATCAATTCTAGATAAAGACAAAATCCTCACCGGTAGTAACTTCCATGAATGGTTTAAAAGCCTTCAGGTTATCTTACACCGTGAATGGAAGTCTTACATGCTGAAGTTAGCATTACCTGATCTTCCTGCCAAAGAGGCGAGTGATGAGGATTTCCTGGTCTATGAGAATCATATAAATTACGCGGTCTAAATTCAATGTTTGATGTTATCATCAATGTCTAGTGAGCTCATGAAGTCTCATGAAAACATGGATGCTTATAGAATGCTCTAGCTCCTTCGTAGCCTTTACCATGAGAGAGAAAGACATGAAAGTATTTATATCTCTAAGGAACTCTTTTAGAGTAAGCTTGGAGAAGGTTCCCCAGCTGGGCCTCATATAGTCAAGTTCATTGGCTACATTGAGTGCCTAGAGGTTCTAGGGTTTAAACTCCCTAAATAACTAGGCATTAATATCATTATCGTATCACTCCCTCAGAGCTACTCTAACTTTTTTGACAATTTCAATATGAAAAACATTGAGAAGTATCTATCTGATCTTCTTATCCTCATTCACCAAGTTGGCAAAGATATGAAGTGCAAAAATCCTTCTGTCCCTATGGTTAATAAGATGAAATGGAAGATGAAGAGCTTTAAGCCCAAAGATTCTTCACAAACTTCCAAAGAAAAGGAATATCAAAGGGGTGGAAAGGGAATATGAAGCTATTTATTTCGCATGTGGTAAGAAGGGACACTGGAAGAAGAACTGCACCTATCCTAAGAATCAAGGGGAAGCTTCAGGTATGTTTGTTATCGAATGAAATCTATCTGTTTATACAAATTGGTTATTAGATACAACTTTTGGTGCTCACATATGTATCAAAATACAGGAACCAAGTAGATTCAAGAAGTTTGACTGAGTGGAGGTAGATCTACGAGCAGCCAATAGAGCCAGACATACTGTTGTAGCTGTCGGGGATTACCACCTCACTTTTCCAACTGGGATGATCTTGGTGTTAAAGGGTTTTTATTATGTTCCATCTATTACTAAAAGCATTATTTATATATCCATAATAGATATAGATGGATTTGTTTTCATGTTTGTAAATGAATGTTGCTTAATTTACAAAGATATCATTTTTTTTTGATAGGGAACATTTATATAACGGTCTTTACGTGTTGGATTACACAAACCAAGTAATGGAAATCGATAGCAAATATACTTTACATGAATCATACCACGACCAACTTTGGAATCACTAGATAGGTCATGTAAACGAGAAACACTTGAAAAAGTTACATCAAGATGGATATTTAGATTATTTTGAACAAAAACCACTTAGTGTATATCATGCATTTTTACAAGGCAAAATGACCAAATAACCATTTAGTGGTAAAGGTGAAAGGGATAAAGAACTTCTTGAATTGGTTCATACCGATGTGTGTAGACCATATTCAATTGAAGAAAGGCGAGGGTAATCAAACTTCATCACTTTTATTGATTATTTTAGTAGATATGGATATATCAACTTAATGAGGTATAAGTTAGATTCTTTTGATAAGTTCAAAGAATACAAGAATGAAGTTGAGAACCATATTGGTAAGAATATTAAGAAACTCCACTTAGACTAAGGTGGAGAATATCTTAATCAATAATTCATTGATTACTTACGAGAGTTTGGGATCCTATCCCAACTCACTCCTTCATACACGCCCAGTGGAATGATGTGAGCGAAAGGAGGAACCACACCTTGTTGTACATTGTGAGATCAATGATGATCCATGTGAGTCTTCCATTATCATTTTGAAGATATTCATTAAAAATAGTGGTGAACATACTAAACCAAGTACCAACCAAATCGATAAATGGTATTCCATATGAGTTCTATAGTGGAAATAAATCCATATTATTGAATTTACATGTGTTGGGAAGCGATGCATCTGTTAAGGCCTCTTCAGGTAAAAAAATTTCACCCCGAGGAACAAAGTGCACCTTTATAGGATACCCCAAGGAAACAAAGAGATATTACCTATACAACCCCTTATACAAAATGGTTATAGTAGAAAGACACGCCATATTTTTTGAGAGGGAGTACATCTCTAAAAGAGATAGTGGGAGCGAAATAGACATCGATGAAGTTGAGGCTCAAGGTACACAAGAGTTGGTATATGAACAGATTCCACAATGACCCATGGAAGAAAGAACTATTCAAGAGATACAAGAGCTATGTAGGAGTACAAGAGAGGTTATAGAACCCGAATGGTGCGGTTTTCTAGTTATTGAGTATGGTGACTCATTATTAGTTGATAATAATGACCCTCTAACCTATAATGAAGAAGTAATTTTCAAAAATGTTTCCAAGTGGCAAGAATCCAAGAATTATGAAATGGATTCCATATACCAAAACCAAGTCTGGATTTTTTTAGATCCTCTAGTTTATGTAAATCCTATTGGTTGAAAATGGGTATTCAAGATCAAATTGGACATGGAAGGACAAGTCAGTACCTATAAGTCATGACTGGTTGCAAAATGGTTAAAATAATGTCAAGGAATTGACTACAAAGAAACCTTTTCACTAGTTTCAATGCTAAAATCCATCAGAATTCTATTTAACATTATCGATTTCCATGACTATGAGATTTGGAAAATGTATGTCAAAATAGCCTTCCATAATGGGAACATTCAGGAAGATTTCTACATGACACAACCTTAAGGGTTTATGACTCCAAAGGATGCCAATAAATTATGCAAGTTGTAGAAATATATTTATGGATTAAATAAAGCATCCAGGTCATGGAACATTTTTTTTGATGAATCCATAAAGAAATTTGATTTTATCAAGAATGAATGTGAACCTTATGTCTACAAATGGTTTAGTGGGAGTGCAGTCATTTTCTTAATAGTATATATTGATGAAATATTACTTATTAGAAATAAGATACCAGTCTTACAGTTTGTTAAGGAATGGTTGAATCAATGGTTCTCCATGATGGACTTGGTCAAGGTAGCATGTATTTCTGGGATCAATATCCATCGTGATAGATCCAAGATATCATTGGGCCTAAGTAAAAGTACATACATTGATAAGATACTAAAGATATTCAGTATGAAACTATCCAAGAGGGAATTGTTTCCAGCATCACATGGCATTCATATTTCCAAGAAAATGTGTCATTAGACACATAAGGAAAGAAAGATAATGGAAAAGACTCCATACACAACTGCAATTGGGTCAGTAATGTATGACATGCTATGAACTATGATAGATGTTGCCAACGCATTGAGTGTGGTAGGAAGATATCAAGCTCACCCAGGTGACTGCCATTGGATGGAATTCAAGACTATCCTAAAGTATCTGAGATATACTAAGGATATGTTACCAGTTTATGAAGGAGTTTGGGAAATAGTCATTAGAGGATATGCATATGCTAGTTTCCAGACTGATCAATATGACATGAAGTCTCAAACGGGTTACATATTCACTTTGAATGGAGGTTCATTGAGCTGTAAGAGCTCAAAGCATAGTGTGGTTGCAAATTCTATAGTAGATTACGAGTATATCTCATCTTATGAGGTAGCTAAAGAAGCAGTTTGGATGCAAAGCTTCATCCAGGATATGGATGTGATACCTAGCAATAAAGATCCCATCACATTATACTGTGATAATACTACAGTAGTGGATCTCGCAAAATAGACAAGGTCACATCAGCAGAAGAAACACATACTTTGTAAGTATCATCTCTTGAGGTATTTTTCTCATAGAGGTGAGGTTGAAGTGAGTAGTGTTTCCACGAAAGACAATGTGGAATACCCCTTGACTAAAGCCTTGACTCAGTAGAAACATGATCACCATGTGATGTCTAGAAAACTGAAAGTCATAGGCAGTTGGCTCTAGTCTAAGTAGAAGTTTTTAAGAGTTGGTATCCTAGAAACAACTGGTTTTACTTTTATTACATAGATATTTAATGTATTTAAATATTAAACATCTTATTAAATATTGTTCATTATTCTACGTGACTATTATATAATAATGTCCTAGAGTATTTATTGCATATATAAGTTCATGGAAGTTCCCACTATGATGAGAACCTTAAAATGATATAAAAATATTATTAAAAATAGATTTATGGTTGGATGAAATAATATGATGGGACACATAGTATATAGACCGTCAGGTGTGAGTACTCATAAGTAGATGAGACTTCCTCTCATGAAGTTCGCACTTGGTAATCTCCAAGACATGAGATTATAATAATAGACCTACCAGTAGGAATTCCACATGTTTTGGTGTCATCAGATATTTCTATTTGTGAGCATTTGTAATGATCCTTATACTTTTAGATTATCATTAATACATGTCACGACTCGTGCACTTTAATTTACTGACAAAAATCATCACGCAGATAGTTGGCAGTAAGTAGGGTATGTTGGGTGCGTCATGAGTGGGATATTATTAATGGATAAGTCGAGGAAGGATTTGTCCCTTCCATTTATGGAAGTTGATATATTGGTCCTTTGATTGAAATAGAACTGTCGTGTATAATTCCATGTCCATTGTGTAATAACAAGTTTATTTCAAGTGGTCAAAGAATGGCGTATAAATCATAAAAGTTGTTGACACTATCATGAAACCTACTTGATGAGATATTGTAATAAAGGGATTATATTACACAGTGATGGTTTGTATGCGGATGTCGTTGTTACGATTTTAAGTTCTTTCTCTTGGGTTCTTTGACCCATTTATAAATAGTACTCTTGGACTTTAGGCAAGCCCGCCTAATGCCAATGAAAAATAATCCTAGAGGGTCACACACTAAGTGCTTCTGGGGGTCTCTGTTAAATTATATTTGAATTTAATTAAAAAATATTATTCTCAAGACAATGGAATAATTTTATTCAAGTTAAAATGATTGCATAAATTCAATAAATATTTATTCACTGGATTGTGAGTAAAATATATTTATTTATTTTATTGGAAATTTAATAAATATTTTTTGACTAGTTTTTAAATAAAATATTTATTTAAGAGAATAATTTACTTATTCGGGTCTCAAATAAATGGAAGTGGAGTTCGAGAGGACCAATTCCATTCTAGTAGTAAAATAATTATTTTCAAGACGATAAATAATTATTTAACTAGTTGGTGAAAATTAAAATAACCCTTCTATTATTTTGTGACGCATAATTTTATTTATAATTCCATTTTTCGCAAGTTGGAACACCATAAATAATGATGTGGTATTATTATTAATAGTATGGTTTTTCTCTAAGGTTACGAATATATATAATTGTTGTTATGCAATTAAATATTCTAACTGAATCCCCATGTCAATAAATATACAAATACATCTATTGTTCCATGTACCAAACTGCACACCTGGTGAATTGAAAATTGTTGAGATAAACAATTTCTCTCTCTAATCCTCTTCATTCCCCTCTCAATAATGAGAGACATTCTTGAAGGCTGAAGAACAATCGATCAAGAATGACCGACACAAGACACTCGCTTCACTATGCTAGCACCCAAAGAACAAGTGGTGTTGATCATAGGCCATCAGAGCACGTGTGGATCACCACTATGGGGATTCTAGTTTGGGTCCTTGCAAGTGCAACAAGATAATTCGGAAGGGTTATTTGGGATGATCAACATCATCAATAAAGAAAATACCAAAGATCCAGGTATTCTTTTTTTATGAAATTAATTAAATTAATTATTAGCATGATGTGCAAGATCCTCATTAAATATTTCGTGCATCTTCCTTATTTATCTAAATCTTTTACTGTATTCCATAGAGACTAGAATTCAGCGTCATATTTATCCCATAATAATCATTGATCAAGGTAAAATTCAATGTTTTGTGTCGTCCCAACCATGCTTCTGTTGCGCCCAGAACCTTCACATTCAAGGTTGGTAATAAAAATAAATTCCTAGATTATATATAATATGTATAATTTTTATTATTTTATTATTATTATATAATTATTATATCACATATAAATTCATTATGTTCATTTTTTGGAAATATGATAACATCACTCTTGTGTACGGTGGACTACCACCCCACGAAGCCACGTGATTCGTTCATTCTTTACATGGAATGTATTAAGGATGGTTTAAATGAAAATATTTGATATTTATGAAATAAAAATGATATTTTAATTACAATATATATATATATCATTTAATTTTCTTTCAATATGATGATAAAATGGAAACCACATTCATGCGTACGTGTGGCCTACCGTCACCATGAACGGTGTATTTTATTTCCTATCAAGAAAATTTATATATCTATATAAATACATTTATAATAAATATATATAATATTAACATCGTGTTTTAAGTTTTTGATATGATTAAATCATGATCTAAGTAATAGGAAAAAAATAACAAGTCAAAACATACTCAAAAAACAAGGTACTTAACACCCGAAACAATGAAAATAATAAAAGACTGTTAACAAATAGGTGATAAGATGTTATAAAAGAATAATATATGATATAATAAATATTAATATGGTTATTTTATAAAATAATATCATGTTTAAAACCACTATACAAGAGGTTAAATGATGTGTGATCAAAATGAATGCATGAGGTAAGGGGTTCCGTCTCAATTTCATTCCATTGAGGCATATTATAATGATATGTTCCGAATTAATTTTTTGTTGTGTTTATACCGATACATTTTCATTTAATATCATAAATAATTCATTAATAATGGTACTTTAAGTTCCAATTTTAATTATTTCATCAATGGGTATTTGAGCTTAAAGTTACGAAGTAGAAAAAACATTTTATAACTCAATTCCTATTCATTGGGTTATATTACTTCCTCATTGTCATTAATATTATATGATTATGTGAATAATTATTTTTTACTATCTATTTTTTTTATTTCCACATTTTTTATGTGTATTTATATTTGATACACATAATCAATTCATTGATTAATTTACACTTCAACGTTATCATCATTAAAGGGTTTATTTCAAAATCTAATTCTAATCAAGAGTATTTATTCTTAAATTTACTTTGAAGGAAATCATTGAACATTTTTTAATAAATCCTTTAAATTTATTATTCTCTTTTTATTCATAACCTTTTTCAAGTGATAGTACTATTTTTTCACTCTTTGTTACTTAAAATGCTTTAGAAAATGTTTTTAAGAAAATCTGACTTCATTTCCCTCATCGGTCAGAAATATGTCTTCTTACAAAACAAAGTTTTCTAAAAAAATTGAGAAAAATATATTTTACATTTTCAAAATTATTTATTTGAACACAATTTTACACATTTTTCCTTTTTATAAAAAAATTCAAAGAAATATTCTTGTCACTTACCGAATAAGAAACTTTTATAAACTTTTTAACATGAAGAAAAGAATGTTCTTTAAGGCATGTATAGAATTACCCACCAACATGACCTTTATTTCTTTGAATCTTCCTTTTCAAGTTTATGAGGTTATTTTTTAAGAAAATGTTTTTAAAAGTTATTTTGAAAGAAAATGTTTTTCAAAAACACTTCAAAATAAAAAGGATATTTTCCTCAATAATGTTTCTAAAACCCTTTAATGATATTTGTATTCATCAATAAAAAACAAATTTTCATTACTCAAATGGGTATATATTATAGTGATATCATACTTATTATTTCACTAAATGTTTTATGATCTGTTTAACTGGGGATATACTATTTGGATTCCATTCACTTTACTCTGGATGGTCTATGATTATGTTTATTTATTGAAGAAAGTATTTACATTTTGTATACTAGTTTTAATATGAATTTTTATGGTAATTATGTTTCACCCATTTAATGTGAGGAATTAATTGGGTTTCATATGTGATAGGTGGGGCCCTCTATTCTCCCTCGATGCATCAATAGGATTCATGAGACAAACTATATATGTTTTTGGATGAGGACTTACCATTTATTATATTATTATCATGAAGCCTTAACGGTATTTGATTCTGGACATAAGACTTTAACAGTATTAGATTTCTTAGAACGAATCCTTGAGGCTATGGTTTAGATATCCATCATTGTTCATTCCACCATTATAAATTCATTTATTAATATACCATGTGATTATCTAACTAGTTTGAATATCCATGGTTAACTTTCATGCTGATGTGATTATTTATATGGAATTATTTTATCATCATTTATTCCTTCCATATTTTACTCAAGTTACTGATTAAATGTGTTATGTTTCATTTATTTACCTTTCCAAATTTATTATTCTCATTGATTCATTGTTTCTTCCTTTTTACTTAACCCTTACTAAGAATTTGAGATAACCCTTATTTTATTTCCTTTCCCCTGGATTCCATGAAGTTTTCTATGACTGATATGAAAATATATTCTAGATGGACTAGAGTTATTCTAAAAAAAGAAAAGAATAAAATTATATTGTAATTTGGGTATTAAAATGTAATGTAAGACTCATGTATGTATCTATTTTACCAAGACTACTGAACTAATCGGTCCATTGGGATGTGATTCCTTTTATTTTATGCTAATATAATGCGAGTAGGCACCAACTCTAGGCCACTGGGTTCGGGGTCACTACACATGAGAATTTAGGAAAATGATCCATAAATAATTTTTTATGTATAATAATCATCCACGCTTCAATATAATAAATTTTTTTCTAGGTATTATTAAAATTTATTGTTTTATTTAAAATAAACATTTTTTTCAAAACACATGTCACGTACTCTAAACTTCTCAAGAAATCTCATATTGTCTTTATAATTTATCGAAATGATTCATAAATCATTTTTGACATGTAGGAATCAACCTCACATCAATATGACACACAATATTTCTAGGATAACTCAAAGTGTACATTTTCAATTTAAAAGTAACATTTTAGTTCAAAATGTGCATCAATTAATAATAACTAAGAAAACACACTAGTATCATCTTTATGATTTATGGAAGTAATCCATAAGACATTTTTGATATATAAGAATCAACCACACTATCACAAACCACGTTGGAGTGACATCCAACCCAGAACCTATCTCGATTCATGGTATGGACCAAAGGGTGTTCTTGATCCCAACAGGTTGGAAACCAATGCTTGGGTATCAAAAATATTCTTTTGTAACAATTTCACCCATTTGTATAAGCATAAAAAGCCAATGTAAATAAACATCACAATAACTGATGAGTATAACCAAATGAGGTATAACATTTTTCAGATTCAATGTTTTATAACTTTAAACAAAACCAAAAGTACTACAGTAAAATGTGAACAATAAAATATACCAACACCTACATGAAATAAGAGGGACACCCCCCCTAAATCCACCACCACAAACATCTTCCAGATATGGAACACTAGCAACCAGATCCGCTATTACCACCATGATACATCTTGCCTTTACCTGGGTCATGCATAACACATTATACATACACCAATGGTTGTATACAGGGTGTGAGCCAATGCCCAGTAATATGGAACCCAAAAGAAAATATTCCATTCTATAACATTAGAAGACCAATCAATATGTACATTTCCATAATAATTTTTGAAACATTTTTATGAAAACATTTTATGGAAAATTTTATTAAGAAAACACATTTCAAATAAAACCCTTTTTAAAAATAATATTTCTTGAAATAGAAAGGTTCATAAGGTCTAATATATATCAATGGCTAGCACCATATCACATAGACATCATGTCACAAGAGGTAACCGTGGGAAATCCCTATATGTAGCTAGAGCAAGTGGAACACTATGAACCACGTACCTCAGTGATAAAAATACGCAACTAAACTACCAACAGCATTTGGATGCATGAGCTATTAGAGTGGATACCATCCCAAGGTCCAATGGTCTACATATTATAAGATAATAACAATTTAATTAAAATGTATGATCCATTATAAGGTAACGCATCCCAAGGTCTAGTGGAATCCAATCATTCACATGTTTAGTTAGTTCTGTAATCGTCAATCCTGATAGATGAATCTAAGCCCTTACCACTTATTAATCAACTAGTGCACTAGTTTTATTTTTCTCACCTAGATACCCATGATTCCCTTTGTGATCAAATTATGTTTAATATATAACATAAATCAACACTTTCACATGCACATTACAAGCATCACAAGCACACAAAGAAATTACCACTTTCTATTTTCTCATAGACACTAAAACCATTTGGAAATGCATTTAGCACCACTTGAACTATTTATATAATCCATTTGGAAACACAAAAAGTAGTAAACAAGTGAAACCCACTAATTTTCATGGGAAAATCCCCTTTCAAATAATATTCACAAAAAAATAAAATATTCCTCACAATTCAAATACACATTTAAGGTGCACAAAAAAGAATCCAATATTCAACAAAACCAATTTCACTTGGAAAACACAATTTCAACGCACTTACACCTTTAAAATATTTTTGAAAACACATTTTAAACCTTTCACATAAGACATAAAATATATTCAAGAAACACCATAATAATGAACTCAAGAAATATTACCAATTTCTTTTCCAAAACCAACTTCAATCATATATGCATCACAAACCCTTTAAAAACATATTTTCCACCACAAAAATAATACAAATAACATATTTAAGCACTCAAGAAAGAATATCAAAATACTTTAATAATGTAAAATCATGGAACCACCTACCTTACACTTATAAACTTCTATAAATCAGTGTGAAACCATAGCTACACCACCAAAAGCCCCTATAAAGGCAATATTTTACAACAACCATCATGGTCTCACTCAACAACACAAGATCAAACCCACCTTAGGTCAAAAAACCCCACTAGAAAATAATAACTCATGGAGGTGGGAGGAAAAACCCTAAAAATGGATAAATCATGAGAAAGGATGATTACTTGATGTTTCCTTGAAGAATCGGGGTCAAATCCATCCAAGGATTGGGGATCAATAGGTCTAAGGAATCTTGGAAGAGGATCCCATGGTTTCAAATACCAAATGGGGTGGAATAGGGGTGATTTAGGGTTAGAAACAAAGGGGGTAGAAAGTTCAATTACCACTTTTTAATTACTTGGACAAGTCACATGGTTATCCTGTATGGTTTGAAAAACCATGTGCCAAACATGAGGTTGCCACTATCCAAAATGAAATTTTGTTGCACGCTTACCCAGAGAAAGGTGCACAGTTTTCCCTAACCATGTGCTAACCATTTTCCAATTTCTATCAATCACAAAACATAAATTTTCACTAAAAAATAAAGTTAAAACTATGGGGTAAATTCCATAATAAAAAATTCCTCAAAATAAAATCATGGATGTGACAATTCTCCCCACCATTAAAACTTTCCATCCACGAAAAGTCAACTTGAATATTTATCAAAGAAAAAAAATGATACACTTCCTCAACCCAAGAATTCCAATCCTGCATATTTTTCACATCATTACCATGATACCAAAGAACTAAAACCAATGGAATAGACTTCCCACAAAGCACTTTCTCCTGAGAATCCACAATCTATACCAACTACTCAAACATAGACAAATCAAGCTCCAAATCCAACTTCCCAATTCATCACATGGGATAGATCTGCATTATACTTTTTCAGTTTAAAGACATGGAATATTTCATGGATTGACATCAATTGAGAAGGAAAATCTAACCTATAGTCCACCTTACCAATCTTCTCCAGAATTTCGAAAGTTCTGACATACCTTTTGATTATCTTCCATCACTTACCCAAATGAAGATGACCCAAGCGAAGTTCCACATTCAATAACACTCAGTCACCCATATAAAAATAAAAATCTTGACACCTATAATCAGCATAATACTTTAGATGACTCTGAGTTTTCAACAACCATTGCTTAATTAGTTTGACTTTCTCAGACATCTCTAGTACAAGGCTTGGTCCCAACAATGAGGTCTCACCCACCTCAACCCAACACAAAGGTGACTAACACGGATGAACATAAAGAACCTCCAAAGGATCCATTCAAATTGAGTATTAATAAATATTGTTATATGAAAACTCAACCAATCCCAAATAGAAACCCCACAAACCTATGAAATCGAACACACATACCCAGAGAATGTATTCCAAAAT
This sequence comes from Viscum album, assembly GCA_963277665.1. Lineage (NCBI taxonomy): Eukaryota > Viridiplantae > Streptophyta > Magnoliopsida > Santalales > Viscaceae > Viscum > Viscum album. The sequence continues at coordinate 694,198,708 of OY728119.1, read as the reverse complement.
CTTGTTTGTTTACTCTGTATGACCATCTGTTTGAGGATTTTATATCATACTCAACTTGACCTATGACCCCATCACCTTCTGAAGGCCTTCCCAAAACTGTGAGGTAAAATAGAGGTCTCTGTTAGAAACAATTGTCGACAGAACGCCATGAATCCTTACAACCTTTTGAACATACAACCAACCTAACTCATCCACCTTGAATAAAACTATGAATGGAATGAAGTCGGGTGATTTGGTCAAACAATAAATCACTAATCAAATATAATTAATCCCTCAAGGTATACAATGTAAGCAAAAAATAAAGTCCATGGTGATCTTGTCCCTCTTCCAGGTAGGAATGGGTAGTGGCTAAAGAAACCCAGAGGGCCTATGGTGATTTACATTAACCTGTTGAAATGTATAACACCATGAAACAAATTTGGATATGTACTGCCTCATTCTTAGCCACTAAAACTATCAAAAAACATCATATTACATTTGGTATCACTAGGATGAATGTCCCACTAAGACAGGTGTCTATCCTACATCACCACCTCCCACAACAATCACAAGGCACACCCCCACCATTTAGAAACTACATTAAATATTTGAAAAATCTCATCACTCGGCTGCTCTTACCAAATCAACTCCAAAAGGAAAGATTTCAACTATATGCTATCCAAGAGAACACATCCACAGCTTTCCTTGGTCTCGATATGAATCTGAGTGAAAAGATCCATTGACGTCCATACATCATTGGAATTTTTCAATGCTTTCACTAGCACATTTCTACTCAAATAATCAACCACAGCATTTTCTTTTCCTGGGGTGTACATGATATCAAAATTGAATCCCTGAAGATACTCAACCCAATGAAGTTGCCTCAAATTTAGATCTTTTAGGAATAAAATTTATACTAAACTCTTATGATCCCATCAAAGTACAAACTTCCCCCCAAAAAGATAATTAATCCATGTATTCAAAGCATGAATCAACAATGTTAACTTGAGTTCATAGTTTAGGTAATTATTTTTATGTGTTCAAAGTTTTTGTGAACCATAAGCTACCACATGACCATCCTGTATCAGCACACACCCAATACCCATACCCGAGGCATCACAATAGACCATTAATCTCTTTACATACTCTAGAAAACTAAAAATAGGGGTTATGGTAAACCACCACATTATCTCTTAAAAGGACACTTTACACTATGGGATACATTAAAACTTCACCCCTTTCTGGGTAAGTGTCGTTATAGATGAAGCAGGATGAGAAAAATATTGAACAAACTGCATGTAATAACCTTCCATGCCTAAAAATATTTTGATTTCAAACATGTTGTTTGGATATTCCCATGAAATAATTGTGTTGATCTTCTTAGGGTTCATCGATACCCACATTCTGAGATCACATGACCCTGAAACTTCACCTCCTTGATCAAGAATTTGAACTTATAAAATCTCACATAAAGATAATGATCCTTAAGGGTTCCTAACATAGCTCTAAAATGTCTCCCATGATCCTCTTGGGTCCTAGTATAGACCATGATTTCATCCAAAAATACCATGACAAAATTTTGAAGAAACTGATGGAACACCCATTTCATGGGTTCTATGAAGACTAATCTTTTTTCAACCTGAAAGGAAGGACCAAGTACTTGAAATGGTTATACCTACTTCGGAAGGTTATTTTTAGAACATCAACCTCTATAAACCTGACTTGATGATACTCGGATCACAAATAAGTCTTGTAAAACCATGTTTCCCCCTTAATATTGTCCAAAAGGTAATTAATATGGGGAAAAGGGTTTTTCCTTGACTATTACCTTTTTCAACTTCTTGTATTCAATGCATAACTAGAGAGATCCATCAGCCTTTTTTGTAAACAGGATTGGGGCAGTACAAGGTGAGACGCTTAGGTGAATGAATCCTTTGGATTCCAAATCTTTTAGCTATACCATTAATTCCCTCAAATTAATGGGGGACATATGATATGAGGGAAGAGATATCATATGTGATCCTGGTACAAAATGAATGGATAACTCAACATCCCACTCTTGAGGAAAACCTAAGAAATACTCTAGAAAAAACTCTGGGAACTCATTTATCACAAGAGGTAATCCAATCTCAAGAGAACCATTGTCTTCCTCTAATATGAGAAATGATATATAATAAAAAATTTATCCCAACTCTAGAAGTAGAGGTCCAGCATGTCCCAACCGAGGATCCCATTCACCTTGGAAAACTTTGGAACTCCCATAAAATGCCACAAAACTTAATTTCCTTCTATAAAAATTGATGTTCATCTTAAAAGACACCATCTAATCTATAATTAGGATCATGTCAAAGTGGTCCATCTCCAGAACTAGAAAATACCATTCCAAATTGACCCTTGACATGGTGAGTGAACAAGACGGACACTTTAAAACCTTATCTTCCTTCTTACCAAGAGGTGTTACCAACTCCATCGCATATGAAATAATATTGGTTGGAAACTTTAACATATCCACAAGATGGGAAGAAATAGAAGAAACCGAAGCACCAGTATCAAAAAATACAATAGCTAAAGATGTTGTAAAAATAATGGTACCTAAAACTGTCACAATCCATGTATTTGATTTTGTTGGTTCTTGTTCCACCACACGAAGTTGTCATGCTTCGGCTTAAGACTGAGAACAACCAATGACCTATGGATCTACCCTAAACTGAAACTACCCAGAATAATATCTTTACCTTCTTCCATGACCTCTAAACTAATAACCCACTATCCTAGATGGTTCTAACTGAGCTGTCATCCTCTACAAAGCCACGGATCATGTACCAACCTGATATGGGCGCACCACCATACAAAATCATGTAAAGTTCTCTATAACTCAGCACCGGTGACAAGGTCTAGGTGGAGAAGATAATTTAGGTCACATGTTCCATGCCTTACCACACAAATGATACACAACTAACTAAGTGTCTAAAGCCACAGACGATGACATACATGAAGGATGGTCTAAACTACCACCTACCTTCTTCCCCTACTCATCCCACATTCTATTCTTCTCAGACTAATTTCCAATACCCACTGGTGACACTCCTCCTGTGAAACCGAATTTCTTTCATGAACAATTTCCACTATAATGGAATGATCAACCACCTCAGCATAAGTTTTCTCTTGAACAATAAAACTTGAGATCAAATTTATGATTTCAACCTCATTTTTAACTTCTTGTCCCTCATTTTCTCATTATAAATTATCTTTGTTTCATAATAAACTAACTCTTCAAAGTGGTTAACATACTCCATTATAGACCAGTCTCTTTGGTTAAGCTTCAAAAACTATTTGGGCTTGGAAAAGGCCAAAATATCAAGAAAATACTACTCATTGAAGATATCCTTGAAATATTTCCACCCCATATTCTCATTCTTTCCATCTTGCATCATTGAGTCCCAAAACATTTGACTGGGACCTTCCAACAAGAATGAATCACACTTTACTCTAACTACCTTAGGAGTATCAAGAAACTCAAAAATACTCTCTATCTTCTCAATCCACTCCTCTCTTTCTGAAGGTTTCATGCTACCTCAAAAAGAAATAGGCTTGTTCTTAAGGAATTCCTAAGCCTTGTACTTTCCAGGATATTGTTAATACTCTTTAACATAAGTAGGACTAGAGATCTCTGCTTGTATCAATGCTTGGGTAGCCCAAAATGAGGATTACACTAACCTCTGATCAATTAGTGAGGGAGAAATATCTCCATCATCTTCCCATGATTGCGCAATAATTCTTTTGGGAGGAATCTTATTATATAATAAATGACCATAAAGAAGAACCATCAGTAAAACCATTCTAAAAATTTCCAACATTAATAATAAATATCAAACACTTCCATAAGTTAAAACAAAACCAAAACAAGATCAATCAAAGTGACCAAGCTGCTTCACCCCTACCCAGTGTCCATATACAGTCTATAGACTGTACATCTCACCTAGAAGAGAAGTCATAAAAATCCTGACATCCAATGGGGACTTGATCTTATCACAAGGTCAAACAATCAGAACCTCAATACCTGACAAACCAAGCTCTGATCTATCAAGACTCATCCCAAATAACTTGACCCAAATAGACCGTGACCTACTCTGATACCATTTTTTCAGGAACCAAGCCAGATTTCCATCCAACCTGACACCCGACCTGATTCATGGAATGGCCTAAAGTGTGTTCCTGGTCCCCATGGGTTGGAAATCAGTGCCTAGGTATCAAAAATATTCTTTAGGAATGATTTCACTCATTTTTATAAGCATAAAAAACCAACAGAAATAAGCAGTAGTTTATTAGCATAACCAAAAGAGGTGCAACATTTTTCATATTCAATGTTTCACAAATTTAAACAAAACGAAAATTAATAAAACAAAATGGGAATAATAATCTATCCCAAAACCTCCATAAAAAAAGTGGTATATCACCCTCATGTCGCCACCACCAACATCTGTAAGAAGTGAAACACTAGAAATCAGATCCACCAACACCACCATGATACATCTTTCCTTTACTTGGGTCATGCATAAAAAAGTATGCATACACCCAAGGGTGTATACAGGGTGTGATCCAAAGCCTAGGATTATTCCACACAAAAGAAAAGATTCCATGCTATGACATTATAATAAAAATCAACATGAGCATTTCCATAAAATATTTGAAACATTTATAATAAAACATTTTATGGAAAACTTTATCAAGAAAACACTTTTAAAAGAAAATCCTTTTTACAAATAAGCTTGCTTGAAATAAAAAGGTACATAACTTCTACTATATACCGATGGCTAGAACTATATCACATAAGCATTATGTCATAAGAGGTAACCATGGGAAAATACTTATAGGTAGCTAACGAAAGTGGAACACTATGAAACTCGTACCTTGGTGATCAAAATCCTCCACCAAACTAACAATAGTGTTCTCATGAAATATTCATTAAAGTTAATCCAATCCCAAGGTCCAATAGTCCCCATATTATAATCCATTACCAATATAATTCTCTTGCATAAGCCACTAGAGGGGAACACATATCAATGTCTAGTGGCCTCTTATCAAATCACATGTTCAGTTAGTGTTGTAATTATTAATCCTGCTAGATGAATATGGTTCTCATCCACTTCTGAATCAACTAGCATACTAGTTCTAGTTTTCCCACCTAGATGCCCAGGATTCCCTTTTTGTTCAAATTATGTTTCAAATATCACATAAATACACACTTTCACATACACATGTCAATAATCACAATCATACAATGAAATCATGACTATCCATTTCATACACATGCTAAATCCATTTGTAAATTCATTTCTAACCACTTTCATTATTTATGAAATCCATTTGGAAACACAACAAGGAGTACACATGTGAAAACCATTAATTTCCATGGGAAGTTCCCCTTTTAAATAATATTTACATCAAGACCATTTTTATAACATGTTTTACAACTCAAAAACACATTTTAGGTGCAAAAAAAGAAGAAAATATTCAACGAAACCCATTTCACAGGGAAAATCCACTTTCAACACACTTGTACCTTTAAAATCTATTTAAAAAAATTAAAACCTTCTACACAATACATAAAATATATTCTTGAAATATCATAGTAAGGAACACAAGAAATATAACCAATTTATTTTCAAAAACCAAATTCTATCACATGTTCATCACATACCCTTTAAAAATATATTTTTTACACCACAAAAACAATCTATAGGACATATTTAAGCACTCATATAGGCAAATCAAAATCATCTAATAATGTAAAAGTATAGAACCACCTAACTCACACATGGAAACTTCTGGAAATCAGTGTGAAACCACAACCTCACCACCACAAGACCCTATAAAGGAAATATTAAACAAAACCCATCAAGATCTCAGTCAACAACACAAGATCAAACCATATTTAGGTCAAAACCCACTATAAAATAAAATATCAGAGAGGAGGGAGGATAAACCCTAGAATTATAGATAAATCATCAAAAAGAAGGCTTAATTTATGTTTCCTTGAAGAATTGTTGTAAAAAAACACCCAAGGATTGTGGCTCAAGGTGTGTAAGGAAGATTGGAGGAGGCTCTCGTGGCTGAAAATCCTGAATGGGTTGGACTAAAAGAGATTTAGGGTTAAAATTGAAAGGGTTATAAAGGTAAATTCCCTCTTTTTAATGACCTGGACAAGTCTCATGGTTATCCCGCATGGTTTTCCAAACTGTTCGAAAACAATGTGGCCCCTCTTTTTCTAAGAGGAACAAGTTTCATGGTTGGCCCTCACGGTTTCACAAACCATGCACTATCCATGTGGTCACCACTGTCCAAAATGACATTTGGAAGCATGCTTACCTCCAGAAGGGAAAACAGTTTCTCCTAACAGTGCATCAACCATGTGCCACTTACTATCAAGCATAAAACATCCATTTTTACCAAAAACTCATGGGAAAACTATAGTGTAAATGAAATAATAAAATAAACAAAATAAATACCTCAAAATAAAATAAGGGATGTGACACGCACATTAATATAACACATGATGTTTTTGGTATGATTTAAAGTGCGTGTTTTTATTTAAAATTGATATTTTAGTAAAAAAAATTCACATACTAAAAACAAAGAAAAAACACTCGTATCGTCTTGATTCTTTATAAAAAATATCAATAAATTATTTATGGTGTGTAAGAATCAACCGCACATCCATCTGATATATAGTGTGCACGGTATGACTCAAAGTCTTTGTTTTGAGTTTAAAAGTAACATTTTTGTTCAAAACACACACTAATTACTAAAACCCATGAAATCATTCTCAAATTGTCTTGATAATATAGGAAAATGATACATAATTCATTTTTGATGTATAGGAGTAAACCTCACATCAATCTAACACACGGTGTGGTTGGTATAACTGAAAGTGTGTGTTTTGATTTAGAATTGACATTTTAGTTAAAAACATACTTCATATACTAAAAACAAACACACTAATATTTTCTTGATACTTTTGGAAAATGATCCATAATACATTTTTGACAAGTACGAATTAGGTGAACATCAATCTTACACATGGTGTGTTTGGTATGATTCAAAGTTTGTGTTTTAAATTTAATTTAACCTTTCAGTTTAAAAGATGTGTGACATACTAAAAACTATGAAAACCTACTCTAATTGTATTGATACTTTATTATAAGGATCTATATGTCATTTTGGACATGTTGGAATCGAAAACATCTCAATGTGATACATAATGTGACTGATATGTAATGAGGTTTATGTTTGTAATTAAAAAGTGAAATTTTAGTTAAAAACATGTGTCACACATTAAAAACCAAGAAAACACATTCATATTGTTTAAATTTATTAATAAAATGATCCATAAATCATTTTTGATGTTAATAAATTAGTTTTATGTCAACATAATACATGGTGTAACCCATATAACTCAAAGTTATTATTTTTATTTTAAAATGAAATTTTAGTTAAAAATGTTTTAATCACTTAAAGATAAGAAAAATGATTTTATTTTCTTCATATTTTAAGAAAATTATCCATAATTCATTTGTGCAAGTTGAAATCATCCACATGCAATTTTATACATGATGTGCCTGATAGAACTCAAAGTAAATTTTTTGAGTTTAAAAATGATATTCTAGTTAAAAACATGTGTCACTCATTGAAAACCAAGAAAACTCAATTTCATTTTCTTGATAATTTAAGAAAACAAATCATAATTCATTTTTAAAATTTATGAATCAAATACACATCAATCGAGAACATCGTGTGTCCAATATGACTAAAAGTGTGTGTTTTTATTTAAAATTGACATTTTAGTTCAAAAGACATGTAACATTCTCTAAAATTTGAAAACAAATTCATATTGTTTTGATAAATTAATAAAATGACCCATAATTTATTTTTGATGTGTAGGAATAAACCTCACCTTAATTTAATGCATATTTTTCATAGTGTTACTTGAAATGCACATATTTAGTTTAAAATAGACATTTTAGTTAAAAACATGTGTCATTCTCTAAAAACTGAGTAAACACACTCAAAAGAATTATAATTTTAGAAACTAATCCATATGTAATTATTTATTTTTTTCAATCAGTTTTATGTCAATCTGATACATGGTGTGATTGGCATGACTCAAAGTGTATGTTTCCATTTTAAAATGAAATTTTAGTTAAAAACGTTCCATTCACTAAAACCTAAGAAAAAATAATCATGTTTTCTTGATGTTATAGGAACAAAATCCATAAACCATTTTTTTATGGGAATGAATTTTCCACACATTAATACGATACACAATGTGACCTATATGACTCAAAGTATGTGTTTTCAGTACAAAAATGACTTTTTAGTTAAAAATGTGTGTCATTCACTAAAAACCAAAAAAAACACATTTGGATTGTCTTCATATTTTAGAACAACAATTCATAACTCACTTTTGATATGTATTAATAAACTGAACATCAATCTAACATGCATTCTTCTTGGTGTCACTCAAAGTGTGTATTTTTATTTAAAATATGTATTTTAATTAAAAAGACGGATGAAATACTCAAAACCAATAAAACACATTTAGATTGTTTTGATACTTTATTATAACAATCCATAAGTTATTTATGACATGTTGGAATCATATGCACCTCAATATAATGCATGATGTGATTGTTAAGACTTGAAAAGTGTGTTTTTAGTATAAAGGTGATATTTTAGTTAATAAACGTGTGTCACTCATTGAAAACTAAGAAAAAACACTTGTATGGACTTGATAATTTAGGAAAACAATACATAAATAATTTTTTTATGTGTAGTAATCATCCAAATGTCAATATGATGCATGGTGTGATCAGTATGACTCAAAGTATGTGTTTTCATTTAAAAAATGAAATTTTAGTTAAAAACATATTTATTTATTTCTTGTTCATGGTGGGTTAGTTTTCAAAAAGGTTTATTCATTGAATTAGAAACATCCAACGACCCTCATATTCATGATGGCTCATGGACCTTCTTAAAAAAGGTAGGTGGTCATTGGGGACTTCACAAATGATGCTTAAGAATTCATATTTGTTGAGAGGATGGGAGGTCGAGATTATCAAACCCTTTTTGGGGAAAATTATAACATACTATGGGAGTCTATTATAGATTTAATATATATTCGTGAATCTATTTTAAATTCTAAATATGGAACCATTCACCCCAATGTATTAACAATAAATTATAATCTTGAAATGATTAGAAACCATCTATATGTATATAGTTTTCTCCATAAATGGAACAATATGTATGTTCATAGGTTCTCCATCTTGGTTACATTTTTTGTTTTTTATATTTGTTTTCCATATCATTTCATTTTTTACTTGGTAATGATTTATTCAAAGGATAATGGTTTAAAGCCTCATGATTAGGCACTCTGGAATCCATTGTCATCTAAAGTGGTGGTTGGAGTTTTGATGTTGGGTTCGGGTCCATGATAGGGGCTTCCTAAATATCCTCATGAGATGAATAAAAACCCATGTAGTTTGGTGCTAATTAACAGGACACATCATTCCTTTTAGGTTCATGTGAAAAGGAACAGACCATGCAGTTTAATGTCATGTTGTAAGTATGTCTAGGTGAAAGGTTCCTAGTCAAGTATGTCATGGGTATTATGTAAAAATATCCCTTTATGGTTGATCTATAATGGAATATTAACCTATTATGAGATGACCTTCATCAGTAATTTGGGTCGAAGAGGATGAGGTGAAAAGGACCTCAAAGAGATATAGCCTCACTGCTAGGGGCATGATATTACTAAGAATATGGACCAATAAAGATAGAAATAGAGGCACCATGAATGATATGGACCTCTAGGGGATATGAACCTACTAGGAATATGTCCTAGAAAATATTAGGGTGAGTGTGGATTGTTGGTTTTGAACCTCAGGGAAGAGTACTATGTATCCCTTTTGGATAGGAATTGAAGCCCACATAGTTCAAAATGATTTGGGCTTAAAAATATGGAGGAGGACCATTTAGGATAATTGATTGTGAAAGTTATATGATCACCATTAACACCTAATCCCACGTGAGCAATGGTTGGTGTGACAAATAAGAAGAAGTAAAATATTTGGCACTCCATGTGATCTTTGTTGTCTGTTGGTGGATAAAGGTGAGGGTATAGAAGGTAAGGAGATGTCCTGAAATAAAGGTTGTGATCTTACTATGGGAAGGATTCCCAAATTATTTCCCTCCTAATAGGTGGAATAGTGGATTTGGAGGAGGTTATGGATGATATGGTGATTTTTGTATGATTTTCTTCACATTTCAGGAAATAGATGTAGTCTGTTGTCCCAAGAACTAATTTTACACCATCCATAAGGATGGGATCCTCCTTACCATGAGAATTCATGACTATTAACATTATGAGGATTTAACTTACTAGATACATTAAAAACCAGAATTTCTTTACCAAGGTAATACAAGACTGGATGGGGGCACACTTGTGTGTTATATTTCTAGACCAAATTAATATAGAGGTCATAGGGGGGTCTTAAAGAAGGCATTCCCAAGTTTTGGTATGAGGGCCGTAAATATATTTTTAAAGTTTTTAAAGGGTCTAATATGAGTCTGAACACTACTTTAAAATAGGGAAGCAAGGATATAAGGTAAAAATACCCTAAGGATACCTCATTCTGTATATTGCCCTTTACTATGTTGGATGGGTGTCACGAAGGGTTTTCCTCTATAAAGGGGACTCCTTCACAGTTGTATTCCTTTGTAGGTGAAAGGGAACCATTTTTGGGTGGCCAAGTAGGTCCTCTCATGATAGATCTCTTTATACCCATAAAAGATGCCCACCATAAAGGATTACCCTTCATGGAAGAACACCCTTTACAATCCCCCACCCCACATAGCAAAGGTAAATATGTGAAATAGGGTATCCTTAGGGTATTTTTTCCTTCCAACCTTTTTATCCTATTTTTCATATAATTTGGACCCATATTGGTCCCTTTATGAACTATCCTGATTTCTTAACATCCCTCATACCAAAACCCAGGAATACCTTTATTAATACCTCCACTATGACCACCAGATTCATTCATCCAAGGGACACAACACACCAACATGTCCCCCATATAGTCTTGTATTCATGTGGTAAAGTAATTCTGATGTTTAACCTCACCAATACACCAAAATCACCCTAATCGTCTTTGGTCCATATTCCCAGTAGGTTCATATCCCTTGTAGGGTTATATTCCTTGTAGCTCCCTATATCACTCTCTTTATTGGTCCATATTTATAGTAAGATAATGCCACCACCAATGATTATTTATCTCTTCCATGTATTTTTCATCTCATCCTTATTTAACCAAATTCTTGCTTAAGTTCATCTCATCACAGGTCCATATTCCCTACCATATAAACCAAAAAGTTCCATTTCAACATAATTTCCATGCCATCCTTGACTAAGAACATTTTTCTTAGATATCCTTACTATATAACGTTAAATTTCATGATCTGGACCCTATTAAATGGCCCTAGAAGGTATGGTGGGTCCCATTAAGTGGTAATGAACTATGTGAGTTCTGATTCCTCTTATGAGGATATGTATGAATTCCTTATCATGATCGGGATCCTAATATCAAAACTCCAATCACCTTCTAGGATGGAAATTAATTCCATATCACCCAATCATGGGGATTTTGACCATGATCCTTTGAATAAATAATTACCAAGTAAACAATGAAATGAGATGGAAAACCTGCATCAAAAAACAACCAATGTAACCAAGATGGATAACCTTTGATATATACATATGTTTCCAAATATGGATAACCACATATAAATATAGATGGTTTTATATCAATAAATTTTTATGAATGATTGTTAATACATAGGGGTAACTGGTTTTATATTTGGAATTTTAAATGCATTCATAAATATGTATTAAATCTATAGGAGAGTCTCAGAGTAGAAAATAATTCCACCTAAAAGGTTGGGATGCACCTAACCTCCCATTCACTCGACCAATGAGAGTTATTAATAATTGTTGGTTAAATACCCAATGACCACCTATCTTTGGAAATTAGTCCCATAAGACATCATGGATATGATATTTACTGGGTGTTTCTGGTTCCAAGAATAAACCTCATTGGAAACCATCAAGCCATGAATGATCATGAAAAAAAATATTGAACCCAATTTAAAACATCATTTTAACCAAAATAACTATGTCACCCACATATCAGGCCCTTTCTTACTCTCAAAAAATGAAATTTTCTAAACATGGATCCTATGATACAATCAATTAGGCATTTTCTCATTTATTTTAATACTACTTTTATGGGTTTACATGTTATTTTATATACATATATGTATAGGAATAGAAATATCTTTAATCCAAAAGGCATCCTACCAACTAAAAAAACTTATGATTTTTCCACCACTCATGTTATATCCTCATCAAACTAAAGGATCTCATCGCCAACCCAATATCTCCAACATCATGTATCAAACATACTATTTTGGGAGTACCACCTCAATAGTACCATCCTAACCTTATAGGCCACATGAGAAGTCTTCCAACACATGAATCCCCACTAACCATCCATCCAAAAATGGTTGGGGGAAAATAATTAGACAATATCCATCATCATCTCAAACTATTTCAACCGGCTTTCCCCATAATACAAAAACAAATTCTTCCCTTACCTTAGAGAGGAATACCGAAAGGTTGATAGGGTACTTATCTTGACACAACAGGAGTTCCCATTAGGGGCTTCTACCTGTAACTGTTTCTCCCAATGTTTTGTAGAATCTAGTCTTTATCATGATGATGATGACATCTTGAGGGATATGGCTCAGCTCACTCAAACTTGGGAACCCAGGACAACCTGCCAATGGAGGAAATCAATCAACTAATAAAAGGATCACATACCTATTTCTACCATATAATCACACCAACAAAACATGGTTTAAACCCATGAAAAGACCCATATACCTGATTTCATGCATCAAGAATGCCAACACATTTTGGTAACAAATGGAGAAACCCGACGACGCATCCTAGAAGTAAATCGGGGGAAGAACCTTATCTTTATCTCAAAACCTGATGATTGTTGGTATATCTTGATAAGAAATTAATGATGGGATTAGTAATACATCCCTATGCCAACCATGGAATGGGAAAATATCCTTCTTCCAACTGCAGATTCCAACCTTTACAACCTAAAAATGATTGAAGGATGGGAATCTATTTCTGTCCACATTCTACTAGTATGTCAAGATATAATGATTTCATCAAAAGTGACTAAGATTTAGGTACACAACCCCACCTCCACATTTGAAGTGACCTATCAACACAGTATAATGGTCACTCATGGGAAGACACAAGTTTATGCTCTCATCTAGGAGGTTCATCATAAATATCCCATGATAAATGGAAAATATGATCAGGAACACACACTCATTCCAACTGGAGATTATTATTACTCTACAATGGACACTCCATGGAAGGTATATATCCCTTTAAAAACTTCAAAATGCTATTATTATATTCTAGTAGTAGCATGGGAGTTTCTCGGGAAAGATCTTGTATATGAAATTTGTTTTCCACAACATGTGACTCTGACAACCCAACAGAGATCCTCAAAAAAAATCCCACCAAAGAATATTAGAAATCTAAGAGCAGACCCATAATATTTCACTACTCATGGATGGTGTTATTGAGGCTGAAAAATATATATCAATGGTTACCCAGGATCCTTTTGAATCATTACCACATTATAAAAGTAGTCATTGCAGTTGTGAAGGTGTTCCTCACAACTTTGTTACCGAAAACTCTAGAGGTCCTCCTTAGAATATCTACCATGAAAACCTCATTCATGGTCATGAAATAATCAATCATGAAAACTCATATCTTGGGGAATTCCATATAAACTTTCCTCTTGGTTAGAAGATTAAATGTACAGTAGGTCCTCCGCTTTCTATTGTCTTCTTTGAAGGTCCTCCCCAGGGTATATTCCCTAGGATATCTCCCTACAGTCAAACATCAATCCATAGTGGTAGTCCTTCCCATGATGGAATTTGTTGTAAAGGTCCTCTCTATGGTGATATTATATTTCAATAATAAGTTCCTCCCATTTTCAAATCAAATGTGATAAAGACCTCATACCATGAGGCACTTGAGAAGATGATTATAGTCATGCTTAATGCCATATCATCGATAAGTGATATCCTTTCTCAAATGGAAGATAAACCAATGAAATTATCATTCTCTAAAACACCCTTGGATCATCTTCCTTCTAACATAGAAAAATATATTCTCCCTAAACCTACCACTTACAACAAGGTAGATTAGAAACATCCACTTTCATCAGATCATTTGGAGGAATCTTCTACATAAGATAAAGAATATGCATTTCTTATATAGAATCAGTTGAATAAAAATGATGTACCTATCATGTTTTGGTCATTAGCCACCCCTAAATATAGAATTCCCCAAGTGTTTTCAGAATAGTGTGTAAATGAAATTTGACTGAACCTGTGGAAAAATCTTCATCACCTGAAAGATAAATTCATACCTTATGATGGATATGTGAATCATGATAATGTAATTGAATAACTTTTTTTAAAATAAACTTAACTACCCTTCTAGTTGCACGATAGTCAAAATAGGGAAAATAGTTGAAGATCCTCAAACACACATGTCTTGATGCATTAAGAAAGTAATGTTAGTTGATCATTGAATCCCAACTCGGTATTCATATTCGGGGATGGGGTGAGCTCAGAGCATTGCATTTCACCCTGCTCCCTGATTAGTAAATCCCAAAAAAAGATAACATCATATAATTCCATCACTCTAATCCATCTCATAGAAGTGATCTTAATTAATGAATAATGTTATAATAAACAGTAATTATCCATTAATAAATCAAAAAAAATGTCGATCTTAGTGATAGAAATCCATTGAAAGACTCTTTCATAATGAATCTGAGATAGTCGACCAAGATTCTCACCTAAGGAAGGACAATCGTTAAGCAATAAAAATGAATTCAAAAGAAATTATCTCATACATGGGTCATAAAATGAACCCAAATCATGTTTGAATGAATATTATCAAGATCAAAAGGACAGGTGCATTAGTTTCAGCTACAAAAATATAAGATAAACCCTAGCCCGTGAGGCTAGGGGTATTTTTACCACAATAGCCCCTTCAAGACTACTAAATACAGTTTTAAGTATTACAAAAATCGAACAAATGGAATCCTATACTATAAGAATGGGGAATTTTTATCTCACCCCCATCCCCAATGGAAGTAATACTTTTCCTATTTATGAGGAGCACTAAAAGGTATACCCTCCCAGTTCATCCCATCTCATGAATCAACTTCTTCATTAGAAATAAATATGATTAAACTACCATGAGATTCTCTTTAAATCACCCTTCACTGGATGGCTCCAAAAGGATACTTGTAGGAAATAATGAGACCTCATAGTGGTCACAACTAGAAGAAATCCATAAATGGTACAACTACTCATGGAGATCATAGTTCTTTTAGGATACATCCCTAAGAAAAATGTCCCTTTTATCTTTTCAGTACTGATGTGAAACCTACAATTCATTATGCATCGGTTAACATCATTAGCACCACCCCTAAAAATTCTACATAACATGAATCCTATATAGAAGAATATGAGGAGGATGTTTCCTTTTAAACATGTTCTATAGAGAAATGGCCGAAGAGGGTGTATGTACCAGAAACTAGAGGCTCGCCAAGAATTTGGGGACTCCCTAAAATTCTCTACTACCACCTCCTTAGTGAGTATATTCTAATAAAAAGGTTAAAGGTATGGACACATCTCACCCACTACCAAAATAGGTTCAACATCTCTCAATTTAGGAAATATTTTATTGGTAAAAGAGATGAGGGAGATGAGAACGCTTAATGTGGGGTTACTCAGAGGTAACATCTCTACTAATTATATTCTTTAAGAAGATCCTCATCTCACTCTCACAACTAACATACCTCGGCAAAGGGAATTATTCACAGTAAAAAAATCATAGCCACAACATCTGCTCTATGTGGGATGTTGAAAATCAATATACTTAGACACCATAAAGGAGTGATATTGGGAGTCCCCTCCATTATAGATTCAACCAGAGCTAGGTCCAACACATATTCATAAGTTAACCTCTATAGGTTACCAACCATGGGTACAAGAATATACATCAAATATAGCCCAACCCATTTCTCCCTTTTTTCAATCTCTTACTCAATTGTATTTTTCTTTCAAAATTTCCAACATCATTGAATCGTTGGCATCCTAGATAGATGAAATAGAAGTAAAAAAATTAACTAGTATAATAAAAGAGGAATCCTTACCCTAAATTTTTATACATAACTCTTCCCCCACCAAATATTGGGAATCCTATATTTATGAAATTTATTGGATATAGGTATCCAAAACAACATCTGATGCACTTTGTGTCCCGATGCGGTCCCATGATGGGAACTCTTAAGTAGAAAGAGGAATCCAAGCTTAGGCGTTTCATGAAAACCTTAGAGGTATCGGACTTCATTTGGTATACCATTTTACTAGATAGATCGATCAAAGAGTGGGAAGATCTTTTCCAACAATTTATCTATTAATTAATATCTACACTATCGAAGATGATAGTCCTTGACCACTCAAATTGAAAAAATTGATAAAATGAGAGTGTCTCAAATTTTATTCCAAGTTTGAGTGTCTGAATTACTCTATGAACTTAAAAATTATTCAAGAGGAATTATTAGGTCTTTATATTAAAAAAACTTGTGATGAAATATAGACACCGCTTATCCCAGTAAAGTATTCAAGTGGGTTTTGTGATCTTTCCACAGTCACACAAAGGTTGGAGGATTTAATTCTATGAACCGAATCCAAATCCAAAACAATTTCAGTATCTCAGAAATAGAAAGATGGCATAATATAAACTACATACATCACATTAAAATCATTCCCTGTAACATCTCTAACTCCAAATCTTGCACCTCTTCCTGAATTTCAAAATCATCAACTATACCCTCATCGGAATGAGCGGAAGGAACAAAAATGATCCAAATTTGAGAATCATAAGGACAAATTTTCTTCCTTTTGAGATGAGAAAGTTTTTGGTTACTTTATAATAGCCATGTAAAATAATTTTTTGAGTATTTAAAAACCTAAGAGGCCTAATCAATTTGGTCTCAAAAATCACCAAAATTATTTTCCCTTCCATTGAATGTTAGGCCACAATATCTGAGATTGTTTTTTTTAAATCTACAGAATATAGTTAATTTTCAGAAATTAAAGGTAGGAAAAGGACTAGTGCAAGTGGAATATGTTTCTGCTTCCACTCTAGAAGAAAAAAGTGAATGAAAAAAAGTTACAAGTAAGAGTGCAAAAAAGTTTGATGATTGTATCATTAGGAAAATAATCAATCATAATCATGTTACCCTTAGTGAATTGCTAGACCAAACATATGTGCCCTCAGTTTTTTCTACTGTGATGAAACAATCTTCATTCACACCATAGTCTTATAAGAGATGGTATTCCAAGAAACAACATACCCGAAGGGGTAAAAATCAAGTAAAGTAAGATGAACCTATGTAGATTTCAAAGAAAAAACTTAATCTATCATATTTTATGCCTCCAATCCTAGGAGTGTGGGCACCTTCCCACCAAATGGTACCATAAGTATTTTCAAGTAATGATGAATCCTCATCATATGAAGAATTAATATTTAACTCTTTTAATGTCATTCACTTAATAGATCCTTTTTTTATGATGACCACTCTTAAAAAACAAGTTCCCTATGAAAAATCAGGGAACCATAAGTAGAGGAGAAAGAAGCTGAGGAAGTAGGGTAATACATAGTCCTGGATAAACCTAATATTCTAGAAACATCACCATCAGAGCTATTTATACTACTGAGACTCACAAAAATTAACTTCAATGAGAATAGGAAGAGTAGGTAAGTGCACCCAAATTCTCTTAGATTCTTCCAAACCCAATTATTTTAGAATATCTATGGTGAGGTGTGAAATAGTCTCATAAACCCATATAGTTAGGTAGGATAAGTTGACCTGATCTAATAGCATTAAAAATTCTATCTATATTTTCTCAGTCATCTTATTCATCCACTCTAGGCACTTAATCCTCTAAAATTCCTATTATGGGTAGCTCCCCAGAGGAGGATTTATACCTCTAACTCATAATTTTGGTGTCATGAAATAGATAGACACAATTCTAGTGATACTTTCAATTTTTTATTCTCGTAACCTATCAAAGGATCCCCATGAAGCCCTTATAGATTCATTTCTAGTCCCTCAAGAGTTTGAAATTAGGAACACTACTATTTAGATATACCATAAAAATATAAACCCTTTTGAATGTAATGTGTTTATCTATTTTACATAATAAAGAAAATATTCCATGATGTAAGAGTGCATCATTTCCTTGTATGTGTTGGAAATAGTATATGAAATTTTCACCTAATGAGATTTCATCAATAATAGTTATGGTGTCAATATCATTCCAACCCGAACAATTCATCGGTGAGGATATGGTGAATTTGATCTTATACCTTCTCCTATGAAACTTTAGGGATATGAGAAAGTGGAAAAAAATACCCTTGTCCATATAAAAAACAAAACTCAATTTGGGGACCTGATATTCGACTCTGAATTCATGGTCATCTAATAGGATACGGCCTTTAACATCCTACTAGGAAGGCCTTGGTTTCACAAACATTTGTCAATCCCTTCATCATATCAATAATTCCTCAAGTACTACATCAATGGAAAAGTGGTACATTATATGGTGATAAATATCCATTTGAATCTTGTGAATGTCAATACATTGATACAATATTTTATTAGAGAGAAGGGAATAAACCCGTGAATGATGAGGTTTCTTGCGTTACTTCCTTAAATGGTTTGGAAATGACATAATCCAACCCATTCAAGAATATCAGAGATGAGTATGTAACTCCCATCATCCAAATTGAATATTTGAGTTTGAAATATGGTACATATTCATCAACCCACATGATATCATTAATGTTAGATAAATCTAGAAATACTAAAAGGTATTTGATCCTTCTTTTAGTAATTTCACTTTAGAGGCAAATGCCCTAACTTCATCCCTAAAAATTTATCATTCCCCGACACTATCATATGAATCTGGAGGAACTGTTGTATTATTTCTAGATAATGGAAACATTTATGCATCTAAATCTTAAAATTTTAATCTTAATACTAGATTTATAGATTCCATTTTTCACTCAATGATCCTGAAATGGTAATGGAGTAAGTTTAATATAAATAATAGGAGTAATGACCAAAAAGACACACCTACCGCATTTGAGGAAGGCATCTCTACCATTGTTGAAGAACTCTAGTAGGTAAATCTAGGAATAAAGGAAGATATGTGACCTACTCTGATCAGTGTGGATATGTAGATTGAAGAAAATGAGTTATATACCTAATTCATAAATAATCATTGAAATGTGTTCACCTTTAAATACAAATAAATTCTAGGCCTCAATCCTAATGAGGCTACCCACTACCTAGGCCTTTCAAAAGATAATGGCGGTTACAAGTAGGAAACTAAAAGGACACATCCAAATTATGATTCCAAATTTTAATCCAAATTTGATAATATACTCTAATATATATTCATTATGGAATTAAAATACCCAAAATATCTCAAAAATATAATCTTGGTCAATAAGAAGAATAGGAGAATTAGTGTGTGTATCGAATTCAGATATCTCAACTGACATTGTCCAAATGATGACTTCCTAGTTCTAATTATAAAACTTTTGATCAATGTAATAGCTGGATACTATAACACCCCAAGCTTCCATGGTACGTTTCACTTTGAATAATACAATAGCTTGTGTTGTACGCAACTTCGAGTTCAAACACACCACAACTAATCAAACTAGCCATTATGAATAGTAATACCCACTTTTTGAAATTTTATAAATCTTATCTTTCAAAATGGACTTCATTTTTGGATTTCTAATATCAAAATTAGCTTAGGGTGAATTTTTGGTATTTTTCTAAAAACATTCAATTTTTGATGAATAGTGAAAAACACTGAGTTATTGTTTAAAACCGACTTTTTATTAAAATAATTATTTATTTTATTTAAATTTATTTTAGGTAAAAATAGATACATAATATCTATATAAGTACAATTTAATTCATTGGAGTCCGTTTATAATCATTTTAGATATATAAAATTTTTATTGAACTTTTTACCGTCTTTTACCCACCTCCTAGGAGCATTTAGAAATTTGCATGAAACTTAATTTTACCGCTTCTATGAGTTGAATTTCAAAAATCCAAGAAACATTGTTGATATCAGTAAGTAAAATTTGGTTCAATAATATGAAAATAATTTATGGTGAATAGTAACTTTTAACTTTTATTTACCGTAGTTAAAAGTAAATAGGGTAATTAAAGGTAAAAATGAAATTATTATTACCCTAACACATGTAATAATTCTATTGTATAAGTTTTATTAAACCAAAAACAACCTTAGGAATAAAATATGATCCTTTAGGTCCACTTAGATTAGATTAGGACATTTATTATTATTTTATTCAAAGAAGAGATAAAAGTGTTAAATTCAATTTTTTATAACTAAAACATTTTTAATATAGGGTTATACATAAGATAAATTTGACAATAAATATTAATTAGAAATATAAAAAGACTTCCTACATAATGAAATTTTATTTATAAATTTTAGACATTAAATAAATAAATTTATTTATGACACAATGATGATGCAGTAATTACCTTATTAATGAAAGATTAAAATAATTAATATTATAAATATCAAAATAAATCTAATTTGAGACTTTTTATGAATTAAACTAATTTTATAGGTTAATATGACATGTTAGGGTTGATTAAATTAATTTTGTTTGAATTAATCATGTTGTTATGACTTTAACAAAAACAAAATACCAAATAGTTTCAAAATTGACATTAAATTAAAAACAAATATTATATTATTAATTGATATAATATTCCTAAAAATAAAAGGTTTGGAAAAAATACTTATATAATGATATGTGTATAATTAATGAACCACTTGGGTTTCTCTTGGAATTTTATAGTAAGTTTATTAACCATATAAAATACAAATACAAAGAGACATGGTAAATGTCAAACTATTTAACTAAGAGTTAAATCTTAAAGATAAGGTTAATATGATGACCCAAACTTGTCTAAAAACTATTTTTTGAGAGGTTTTCGACTTATCCCTACCTTAGGCTCTAAATAAATTATTTTTGAGCCATTTTAGACCGAAAATTATTTTATTATAAAATAATATTTCAAGCTTTTCCTAAAGTGACCCTCACCTCTCTTATAAAATGGCATTTCCCCTTATCTTAATTTCACACCTCCAAAGCCATTTTTCTCAACCAAACCCTGCCCAAATATCCTCCCAACTATCATCCCTTAATCCTATAGGCATTCCTTTTGTTAGAAATCCAAATTAAAGAGCCCTTTTGATCAAATCAAAAAGAAGAACCCGAAGAAGAGGTAAATATTGCATCACCTCTTTCAAGTTCTTTTCTTCTTCCACTTCTTCTTTCTTTGTTGTTTTCATTCTAAAATAATAACTCTTGTATCTTCTATATAATTTGAGGTTATTATAAATATGGTACAACCATATTCATTACTCTATCCATCCTATGAATGACATGTCACCATACGTGCGTACGTATGGTTTACCATCGCCACTTAGTAGTGTAGTTGTTATTAAATACATTATTATTTGGATGGGTTTAATAATGATGTATAATTGATTCAAATAATAAATATAAAATTTTAATGATTTTTTATATAGAATATACCATCTATTTACATTTGATTTTAAATCAAAATAATTATATTGTCACTCGTGCATACGTACGGATTACCGTCTTCATGAACGTGCTGAGATTCATTTCCCCATCGTAACCATTCAAGAATAATTTTCATTTGATGATTAAAAACGATGTTTAAAGAACTTAATATCATTATGGATATTAATCAAATACATATTATCCCTAAAAAACATTACTTATGTAAAAAACCATATAAAGGAAAACGAATCAGTTAACACCTGAAATGACGATAATACAAAAAATATTATTGAAAAAGAAATATTAGAAGATAATATATGATATCATAATAATTTATATGGTTATTGTATAATTTAATAACAATTATTTAACTATTATACATGAGTTTAACTTACCCTCGACCAAGGAAAAGTACAAGGTAAGGGTTAATTATACAACCTTTTCATTATCCAAGGTTGTTTATATGTAATTATCTACTAGGACCTCTTTATCATCCACATACATGTTTCTAAAAATGTATTTCAAAACATTGTTAGTATTTCATATAATTTGGGTTAAATTAATTTATACCCTTTATTGAATTTTTATAAGATTTTTATAAAGGAATCTTTCGGTTGTTTTCCAAATAAGGTACTTTACGACCTTTTTGACAAAATTAAGGAAAGAATGTTTTTTTAACTTATATGGAGAGTGCAGTAATTTTCCATGGTTATAACACCTTATAATATTCCCTTAAAATCTTATTATAATATTTTCAAAATTAAATGTTTTCTTTTAAATGGTTTCAAAATATAAAGAGGTATTTCTTTCAAATAGTTTTCATTTCATCCATGTCAACATCCTTTGATGGATTTTAAACTTGTTTGAAGTAGGTTTATTATGATAAAAATATTCCATATTGTATTGAAGGTTTTGTGATATTTTTGAATGTGGATGTGTTATTTTATACCATTCATGGTTTATGGATAAATTATTGACATTTCGTATGCTAGTTTTAATATGAATGTTTATGTTATGTTTTATCCTTTTCATATGAGGAATGCATTGGACTTAGTAAGTGATGGGTGGAGCCCGCTATAGCTTCTAAATACATCAGTAGGTCTCATGAGACAAAATAGTGTATTGGCACACAATTCCTTGACAAAATATTATTTGTAGTCTTGGCACAAGGCCCTGACTATGTGGTTATGAAGTCTGGCATTATACATTCCATCATTATGAAAGTGGATATTGATATTGCATGTGATTATTAAACTAGTAGAATATCCATGTGAATAATTAAATGGAATTATTTTGATTTATATTTTCCATATTATGATAAAGTTTAAGTTTAAAATTCTTTTTTTAGTCATATACATTGCCTTATATGTTTATGATTATTTATGAAAGTTTTTGATATATTGTTATCCTTACTGAGCATATGAGTTCACCCCTTTCTATGTTTTATTTTTCCTAGGATGCAAAGAAGTATATTATGACTGACCTTAAGGGATAGTCTATGGGATATGAATGTGGTTAATGAAGAAATTTTTTTTGTTGTTTTTCATTTCATGATGTAATGTAAAACTTATGAATGTATCTAGTATTTCCAAGGCTACTAAACTGGTCGGTCTTTTGGGACGTGATTCCTTATATCATGCCAATGTTATAAAATAATGCATCTACTCTGGGTAACTAGGGTCAAGGCGTTACAGTTGGTATCATAGGAAGTTTAGTACAAACCTTGGAAGTTGTATTTGGATAAACTCAGATTAGAGCACATTACCCTAAGATATACTTTGAGAATTAGTATAGAAGAACTTACTAGAATTTTGTTAATGTATATATTTTGAGATTTTTCCATGCAATACATCCCTGTCTAGATATGAGTAGGTAGTGGTGGCACTGGCACAGATGTGCCTAGGGGTAAAACCTGAAAATACCACTTTAATCTAGACTCGAACGAGAACTGGTGCACAACAACGGGCCTTGTTGCACTCTTGGTTAAGACACTCCCAGGGGATATGCTTAGGATAATTATCATTTTCTTTACAAACCATTATGAAGGATTTTTGAGTATATACCTCCTCAAAGAAAACATTTTTATGATTATGGATTATATCTGTAAACTATTCAATTTATGTTAAGTTTTTTACAAGTTTGGAATTATGTATTGCGATTCATAAACTAATCTAGTGTATGGAATTTAATAGAAATGGTGCCTAGTGGAAGGAATGGAAACTATATCAACATACTTAATCCATGTAGGGATTTCCCTCATACTCATGATAATTATAGTGGAGCTGGTGATGCAACTGGTGCTGATCAGCTTATCACCATACTTAGACAACTCACTTAGGTTATGAATAATAACCTTACCCGTATGGATCACTCGGATCCACAATGTGGAGGATCAATGTTAGATCGCTTCATGAGAAAACAACCACCAACATTAAATGGGACTAAAAATCCATTTTTAGTTGAGAAATGGATAAGTTCCTTAGAGAAAATATTGTATGCTTTGGGGAGTAGCAAAAGGGAAAAGGTTGTCATGGCAGTTTATCGCCTCACGGGAGATACAGATCAATGGTGGTCATTAATCCAAAACAAAAAGGAAGATTAAGAAGTATCCAATATGGAATAAAGAGAGTTTAAAGATATTTTCTTAGAAAAATAATTTCCTTGTGACCATCAAGAGGATATGGAAAGGAAATTTCTAAATCTGAGGTAGAAGGAGGATGAGAATGTCAAAAAGTATGAGGCTAACTTTACAAGGTTAGTAAAGCATGCAGCAAATTATATACATAACCCAAGGAGTAAGATTGATCGATTCTTTGATGGGTTAAAACTATTTATATGTCGATCATTAGTCTCACAATCCTTCTCATCATATGAAGATATAGTCTCATGTGCTATCAAGATAGAAAAGGAATTCTCTAAGTCTTATTAATTTAATGCAAATAAAGAGAAAAAGAGATCAGCTGAACACTCTGGAAATGGAAATAAGGGGAAAAAGGGAAAACTTGAATTTCCATCCTGTGGTAAATATGGGAAGAAACACCGTAGTATTTGACTAAAGAAAATGGGAGTCTGTTACAAGTGTGGTGAAAAAGGCCACCAAGCTCGTGGTTGCAAGGGGAAGAAAGAGATTTTCAGTGTTGAATGCTACAATTGTAGAGAAATGGGGAATTATTCAAATAAATGTCCTAAGTGTTTGGTAAAATTACCTTAGAAAAGGTCAAGGGATCAAGGTCAACCTTATACGATCACTACTACTGAGGTTGTAGCTTTGAAAGATGTGGTGGTAGGTAATTTAATGGTTTCCTCAAGTTTATCCAATGCTTTATTTGATTCTAGAACATCACATTGTTTCATATCTTCCCAGTTTTCTATTAAAATTAGATATTTTCAATTTTATTTAACAAGGAAGTTGTCAGTCAAAACTCCTAAGGGAAGTATCATTACAACAAAATTTTGTGAATCAGTTCCCATTATGGCATATAAATGTTCTTTATCTGTTGATATCATCGTCATACCCATGATTTAATTTGATATAAACCTCATTATGGATTGGATTTCAGACCATGATGAAAAAATTTATTGTAAGAAGAAATAGGTTACAATTCTCGATGAGGATAAGGAGTACTTTATCTTTAGAGTAGAAATGTCACCACCTGATTCTTATCTAGATCCACCCCTAGTAGCTCAACTAAATTTAATTATTGGGGAGGAAGAGAATGAAATAACTATGGGTGAGGAAAAGAATGTTCAAATAGAGTACGTACCTATTGTGCGAGAATATGTTGATGTGTTTCCAGAAAATTTACCTGGACATCCTCCAGAGCGAGAAATTGAGTTTTTCATTGATTTAATTCCAGGTTCAAGGCCCATATCGAATACCCCTTACAGAATGGCCACTACGGAATTATTAGAACTAAAGAAACAACTAGAGGAATTGAGTAATAAGGGATTTATTCACCTTAGTGTTTCTCCATGGGGATCCCCTATCCTTTTTGACAAGAAGAAAGATGGATCTATGAGGTTGTGCATTAACTATAGGGAGATCAATGTTATAACAATAAAAAACAAGTATCCCCTACCTCGCATTGATGATTTATTTGATCAACTTCATGGAGCTCAATATTTTTCAAATATTGAACTTCGATCTAGATATCATCAGTTGTGTGTGAAGAAGGAATACATTCCAAAGACATCATTTCAAACCAGGTACGGGCATTACTATTTTGAAGTAATTCCTTTTGGGCTGACTAATGCACCCTTTGTTTTCATGGATCTAATGAACCGAGTTTTCAAGGAATATCTTAATGAAATTGTAGTGGTATTTATTGATTATATCTTGGTATATTCCAAAAGCTACAAATATCATGAAAATCAGTTTCGCATTATTCTAAAGACTCTTAGAAAAAATGAATTATATGGAAAGTTTAGCAAGTGTGAATTCTCGATCCAAGATATTTCATTTCTTGGACATATTTTCTCTAAGGATGGAATCTATATCGATCCTTAAAATACCAAGGCAATCCAAGAATGGCCAGCACCAACAATTATAACTGAGGTATGTGGTTTTATTGGTTTAACAGGTTATTATCGGCGTTTTTTCCAGAATTTTGCCTAATTGGATAACCCATTAACCAAGATCACACGTAAAGGGGTTAAATTTGTTTGGAAAAAAGAGTTTGAATAATTATTTGAAGAACTGAAGAGAATATTAGTCAATGCTCTTATCTTGACTCTACTATTGGGGAATGATGGGTTTGTTATTTATAGGGATTCTTCAAAGAAAAGGACTTTGTTGTGTCCTTATGCAGAATTATAGAGTTATTTTCTATGCATCACAGAAGCTACAAATTCATGAACAAAACTATCCTACTCATGATCTTGAGTTAGCAGCTGTAATATTTTCTTTGAAGATATGTAGACACTACCTCTATGGAAAAAAAATGTGAGATATATACCGATCACAAGAGTTTAAAGTATATTTTCTCATAGAAGGAACTCAACATGAGGAAAAAGAGATGGCTTGAACTACTCAAGGATTATGATTTCACTATACACAACCACCCAGGGAAGGAAAATAAGGTGGAATATTCTTTGAGTAGAAAGGATCATGGAGTTTTGAACAAGATGATAGTTGAAAGGAATATTATTTTCATGGAGATAGTAAAGATGGATATGGGAATAACCATGGAAGGTGAAACATCAATGCTTTTTCAAATGGTTTCCAAACCATCTTTACTAGAAAGGATAGAGTTCTAAAACTGATTATGAGGAGTTTCAAAAAAATATTAAAGAGTTAAATGATGGGATATTGAGTGACTATGTATATGAAGATGGAATTTTGAAATTTGGGAATACACATTGTGTTCCCGATATACTTGATCTAAAAATAGAATTTTTGGATGATACTCAAAGCTCCAATTTCACTAAACACCCTGTGAGCACCAAGATGTATATAGATTTTAAGTAACATTTTTGGTGGGACAACATGAAGAGGGATATTGTTGATTTTGTGTCAAGATGTATGGTTTGTCAACAAGTGAAAGCTGAAAAACAACATCCTAGAGGAGTCATGAAACCTCTTCCCATACCTGAGTGGAAATGGGATGATATTACGATGGACTTTGTCATGGGACTACCAAAGACTCCTAGAAGGAATGATGAAATATGGGTCATTGTTGATCGTCTTACCAAGTCAGTAGATTTTCTTTCTATAAGAGAATATTTACCACTTGAACATATAGCAAGACTATATATTAATGAAGTTGTAAGACTTCATGGAGTACCTCTATCGATTGTTTCTGATCATAATCCCCGTATTACATCAATATTATAAAAAATCCATCAAAAATCCATGGATACTGAACTTCATTTGAGCACTACCTACCACCCTCAAACTGATGGACAATCAAAAAGGACTATTCAAACCTTAGAAGATATATTGAGATCTTTATCACTTGACTTTCAAGGTATTTGGGGTCAATATTTACCTTTGGTAGAATTTTCCTATAACAATAGATTCCATTTAAGTATTCAGATGGCACCATATGAAGCGTTATATGGAAAGAGATGTCACACACCAACTTGTTGGGATGATGTTGGTGAAAGAAAACTCGAAGGCCCAGAACTTGTTGAGGAAATGATGGAGACGATGAAGGTTATCCAAACCCACATCAAAGCATCTCAAAGTAGGAAAAAGATCTATGTCGATAACTGATGGAAGGATTTTGAATTTCAGGTAGGAGATCATGTTTTCTTGAAGGTATCTCCATGGAAGGGAGTTACACAATTCGGCAAGAAAGGTAAATTAAGTCCCAAGTACATCATACCTTTCAAAATTCTAGAACGAATTGGGGTCATAGCTTACCGTTTAGAAATGCCACCAAGTCTCTCCAAAGTTCATGATGTGTTCCATGTATCACTGTTGAGAAAATACATGCCAGACCCAACGCATGTACACACCTATGAAAAAATAGAACTGGAACCTGATCTGTCTTATTGTGAATAGCATGCCAAGATTCTTTATAAAAGAGAATAGGTGTTGAGAAACCAGACGACTCATGTGGTAAAAGTTCTATGGAGAAATCATAAGATGGAAGAGACAATGTGGGAACCTGAGGAACTTATGATGAAAAACCACCAGAGTCTTTTTATGTAGTGATATTCTAGAAATTTATAGGATGAAATTATTTTAAGGAGGGGATAATGTAACACCCCAAGCTCCCACATTATGTTTCCATTTGAATAATACAATAGCTTGTGTTGTACAAAACTTCGAGTTCAAACGCACCATAACCAATCAAACTAGCCGTTATGAATATTAATACCCATTTTTTGAAATTTTATAAATTTTATATTTCAAAATACACTTCATTTTTTGATTTAGAATATCTAAATTATATTTGGTTGAATTTTTGGTATTTTTCTGAAAACATTCATTTTTTGATAAATAATGAAAAACACGAAGTTATTGTTTAAAACTGAATTTTTATTTAAAAAATTATTTTTTTTATTTAAATTTATTTTAGGTCAAAATAGATACATAATACTTATATAAGTTCAATTTAATTCATTGGATTGAGTTTATAATATTTTTAGATATATAAAGTTTTTATTGAATTTTTTACCATCTTTTACACACCTCCTATGAGCATTTGCAAATTTGCATAAAACTTAATTTTACCACTTCTGTGAGTTGAATTTAAAAAAACTGAGAGACACAGTTGATATCAGTAAGTAAAATTTGGTTCAATAAGATGAAAATAATTTTTGGTGAATAGTAACTTTTAACTTTTATTTACCACGGTTAAAAGTAAAGAGGGTAATTAAAGGTAAAAATGATATTATTATTACCCTAAAAAATGTCCTAATTCTATTGTATAAGTGTTATTCTACCAAAAACAACCTTATGAATAAAATATGATACTTTAGTTCCACTTGGATTAGATTAGGACATTTATTATTATTTAATTCAAAGAAGAGTTAAAAAGGTTAAATTCAAGTTTTCATAACTAAAACATTTTTGATATAAGGTTATACATAAGATAAATTGACTATAAATACTAATTATAAAGATAAAAATATTTCCTACATAATGGTATTTTATTTATAATTTTTAGACATTAAATAATTAAATTTATTTATGACACAATTATGATGTAGTAATTACCTTATTAATTAAGTATTAAAATAATTGATATTATATATATCAAAATAAATCTAATTTTAGACTTTTAATGAATTAAACTAATTTTATAGGTTAATATTAAATTTTAGGGTTTATTAAATGAATTTTTTTAGAATTAATACTGTTTTTATGACTTTAACAAAACAAAATACCAAATAGTGTCAAATTGATATAAAAGAGTTTTAAAAACAAATATTGTATTATTAATTGATATAATATTCCTAAAAATCTGAGGTTCAGACAAATGACTTATATAATGATATTTATATCATTAATGAACAACTTGGGGTTCTTTTGGAAGTTTATAGTAAGTTTATTAACCATATAAAATAAAAATACAAAGAGACATGGTAAACGTCAAACTATTTAACTAAGAGTTAAATCTAAAAGATAAGGTTAATATGATGACCCAAACCTGTCTAAAAGGTATTGGTTGAGAGTTCATCGACCCATCCCCACCTTAGGCTCTAAATAAATCATTTTTTATCCATTATAAACTGAAAATAATTTTATTATAAAATAATATTTCAAGCTTTTCCTAAAGTGACCCTCACCTCTCTTATAAAAGGGAACTTACCTTATCTTACTTTCACACCTCCAAATACATTTGGCTCGGCCAACCACTTCCCAAATATCCTCCCAAATATCCTACCTTCATTATAGAGGCCTTCCATTGGTCATAAATCCATACTAAGGATCCCTTTTGATCAAATCAAAAAGAAGAACCCGAAGAAAAGGTAAATATTTCATCACCTCTTTCAAGTTCTTTTCTTATTCCACTTCTTCTTTACAAGTTGTTTTAATTCTAAAATAATAACTCCAGTATCTTCTATATACTGTGATGTTATTATAAATATGGTACAACCATATTCATTATTCTATCCATCCTATGAATGACATGTCACCATATGTGTGTACGTAAGGCTTACCGTCTCCACGTCGTGGTGTAGTTGTTATTCAATACATTATTATTTGGATGGGTATAATAATGATGTATAATTGATTTAAATAATAAATATAATATGTTAATTATTCTTTATATATTATATACCATCTATTTAGATATGATTTTAAATCAAAATAATGATATTGTTGCTCGTGCGTATGTATGGATTACCGTCTTCATGAACGTGCTGAGATTCATTTCCCCATCGTAACCATTCAAGAATAATTTTCATTTGATGTTTAAAATACTTAATATCATTCTGGATATGAATCAAATACATCATATCCATAACAAACATGACTTACGTAACAAAACATATAAAGTAAAACGAATCAGTAAACACCCGAAATGATGATAATATGAAAATATTATTAAGAAAGCAATATTATAAGATCATATATGATATCATATTTATGTATATGGTTCTTGTATAATTTGATAACAATTATTTAACTATTATACAGGAGGTTAACATACCCTCGACCAAGGAAAATTACATGGTAAGGGTTAATTCTACAACCTCTTCATTATCCAAGGATGTTTATATGTAATCATCTACTGGGACCTCTTTATCATCCACATCCATGTATCTCAAAATGTATTCCAAAACATTTTTAATATTTTGTAGACTTTGGTTTAAATTCATTTATACCCTTTTTTGACTTTTTATAAGATGTTTATAAAGGAATCTTTCGGTCGTTTTCCAAACAAGGTACTTTACGACCTTTTCGACAAAATTAAGGAAAGAATGATTTTTTGGGGGTGCGGCTATTTTCCACCATTATAACACCTTCAAAGATTCCCTTACAGGCTTATAAGAATATTTTCAAAATTAAATGTTCTCTTATAAATGGTTTAAAAATATAAAGAGGTATTTCATTCAAATAATTTTAATTTCATCTATGTCAACATCCTTTGATGGATTTTAAACATGTTTGAAGTTTATTTATTATGATAAAAATATTCCATATTATATTGAAGGATTTGTGATATGTTTGACTGTGGATTTATTATTTTATACCATTCATGGTTTATGGATAAATTATTGACATTTTGTATGCTAGTTTTAATACGAATTTTTATATTATGTTTAAACCTTTTTATATGAGGAATTCATTGGAGTTAGTAAGTGATGGGTGGAGCCTGCTATAGCTCCTCGATGCATCGGTAGGTCTCATTAGACAAACTAGTGTCTTGGAACAAGGCCTTGAAAAAATCTTATTTGTAGTCTTGACACAAGGCCTTGACTATGTGGTTATGAAGTTTGGCATTATGCATTCCATCAATATGAATGTGGCTATTGATATTTCATGTGATTATTCTACTAGTAGAATATCCATGTGAATAAGTAAATTAAATTATTTTCGTTTATATTTTCCATATTATGATGAAGTTTTAGTTTAAAAAGGATTTTTTTAGTCTTATACATTTCCTTATATGTTTATGCTTATTTATGAAAGTTTTTGATATATTGGTATCCTTACTGAGCATCTGAGCTCACCCCTTTCTATGTTTTATTTTTCCTAGGATGTGAAGAAGTATATTATGACTGACCTGTAGGGATAGTCTATGGGATATGAATACGGTTAATGAAGACAATTTTTTTGTTGTTTTTCATTTCATGATTTAATGTAAAACTTATGAATGTATCTAGTATTTCCAAGGCTACTAAACTGATCGTTATTTCGAGACATGATTCCTTGTATCATGCCAATGTTATGTAATAATGCACCGACTCTGGGTAACTGGGGTCAGGGCGTTACAGATACTAAGATCTCTACTTCATGGATAGATATTTAGGATAAAACCAAATCCAAATGGTCTCTATATATTAAGAACACACTACCTTCTGGGAACCCCAAGAAGTATACTATGATCAGGTAATGCCCTTTGGTTTAAAGAATGTTGGTGCTATGTACTAACGTGTCAAGAATCACATCTTTAAACCCTTTCTATGAAAATCATTCAAATTACATGTTGAATATTTTTTTGTGAAATATCGACAAAATTAAATACACCTTTCAATCCTGATACTATCCTCAATAATATTCAGAAATATAGCATGAAAATTAGACCCTTGAAATTTTTCTTTCGGTGTAACCTCTAGAAAGTTTATCAGCTTCATAGTACCCCATTGTGGCATCGAATTTGATTCCCATAAGAAAAATTTTATCCTTGAAATTTTACCTCCTAAAAACCTAAAATATTTGATAGGACTATTAGGAATTATAGCCTATATTTGATGCATTATAGAAAACTTGTTAGGAAAGTGTTTGGATTTCACTAAGTTGATGAAAAAACAACCTCTATTATCTCATTCAAACCATGATCACTACTAAGACTCATTATTTAGATATCGAGAAGAATTTGTTGGAATTAATCTTCACATTTCAGAAGCTAAGGAACTACCTATAGCACCATGCAGACCATTTATTCTCTCAAAATGACCTACTCAAATATGTACTCAACTGTCCCATATTGACCAAGCATTTAGTGCAATGGGCAGTCATTTTTTTGTTGTTTAACATTCGGTACATACCTTATAAGGAGATAAAAGGAAAGGCTTTAGCATATTTCCTTATATATTATACCTCTATAAAATAGATGAATATGAGTTTTGAACTATCATATGAAGATTTATTCTCAATCCATGGCTCCTCCAATGCATGGGAGATTTATTTTGATAGTGCATCCAAAATACCAACAATAAAAATGATGGAAGACCCCAACATCAATAAATTTTGGTTGGGAGTCATCTTTATCTCTACAAAAAATGAAATTTTACTTTATTATTTGCTATTATCAAAAGGTTTCACCAATAATGAGGAAGAATACTAGGACCTCAATGTTGTCTTATAACTCACACTACAAATACCAGTGACCCATATGAACATAAAAGGTGGCTCATATATAGTAATCAAGTAAGTTAATGGTTATTATGCTATTAAGAATAAATATATGATCCCCCAACTTGATTATATCCACTAATTGTTGTCATAATTACCCTTAGAGCCAATGTTGACTCATATTCTACGCTAATAGAATGCTCAAAAAGATGCATTGGAAAATGTGGTTACATATTTAGCAGATCCAGATAGAGATGAAACATGAATCATCATTGGAAATCATAGAATGGTATTGACATTTGTTTCGAGTATCATGGAAGATATCAATGAGGTCTATTCTACCCCTGAACTAGATAATCCTGAAAATGGTTAGATAAACCCCATTATAGATGACTTATAAAGTGGGATTCTTCCATCGAACAGCTTCAGGAAAGAATATATGAAATGGTGTACAATTAATTTTATTCTCTATGGTATCTTGGGTAATTAGAAGGTCCTCTATAAATGATGCTTTCATGGAGTTCTCCTCAAATGCATTGATGGAGATGAGACTATTTCTATTATGAAATAAGTTCATGATAGTGTTTGTGGTTCCCACCAATCAAAAACCAATATTTCCCTCCAAATTATGAATCTTGGATATGTCTAACCTTTGATGACATAGGATTTCACCCAATTCACCAAAAATTATCATCCATATCAAGGACATTCTAATTTCATCCACCAACCCCCAGAGTTGATGCATACTATTAAACACTTTTGTTCATTCACCGTATGAGGAATAGATGTTGTGGGACCATACCCTCCCAATATATCCAATAAGTTTAAATATATCATCACTATTATCAAATTCATCTCCAAATGGTCTGAATCAATACCCTTCCAAGAATTTGGGAAAAAATCATCATTAATTTTGTGACGTCCAACATTATTACTGAGTTTGGTGTCCCTCATAAAATACTGACAGAAAATGGCTCCAAATTATTTTATTTTGAATTTAATAGGTTTTTTTAGGAATATAACATTGATTCTAACCATAATCCCACTATCATGTAGTAAAAAATCGACATATATAGGATTTTAACATAACCCAATCAAAAATACTCCTAAAAATGGTGGGCAAGGACAAGAAATACTATCCTAACAAGATTCTACATGCCTTGTGGACCTACCATACCAAAATCCACACTGACACACATGTGAACCCATATTAATTGGTCTACGGGATTAAATTATTTTCCCTAGTTTCCTTTACTTTAAATTTTCATCTATGATTAGTTGTCCATAGATGATCAATCCGAAAAACATTTGTATGAATCAGAATGGATAAATAAGAAAAGACTACATAGATTTCATAATTTATAGGTTCACAAAAACCAAATATCTATATCCTTCAACAAGAAAGTTCTCCTTCATTCATTCCTATAAGTGGAATTAGTTTTGGTTCTCAAGACCCCAAAGATACAAAGGAATAAACCTCCAAAGCTTGAACTAAAATAGGAAGGACATTTTGTTCATCCTTAAAGTATATTACAATAGAGTATATTCATTGATCACCATGGATGTATAGAATAACACACCCCCTATTAATGTAAGATTTATCAATAAATATTTCATGTGATCAATGATATATGGTCCTAATCATATAACCTAAAACTTCAAGATACCATTCATCCTTACCACATGATGTCATACTGCACGTAGTTTTCCTTATCTCACAGCCCTAAATGGAATGAACCATACCATTATATTCAGAATATGATAAGTTATATGAAAACAAATTTAGAATATGATGTTAAAATATAGTCTCGCCCACTTCACCGAGCATAGGATGCCCTGGGTGATAAGCCTAGGAAGCCTCATGTGATGAGCATGAGATTCCTCTTATGAAATTATTTCCTAAATTCATGGGAT
Source organism: Viscum album (assembly GCA_963277665.1). Classification (NCBI taxonomy): domain Eukaryota; kingdom Viridiplantae; phylum Streptophyta; class Magnoliopsida; order Santalales; family Viscaceae; genus Viscum; species Viscum album. The sequence goes on along the minus strand of OY728119.1, from coordinate 694,163,444 downwards.
GATATTCTTATGAGATTATTTTTTGAATTCCTAGTCATATTTTATCATGAGATCCAGAAAATAAAATAAATGTTTCCTCGTTCCTTTCATATGATTCAAATCATCATAGGGAATATTCACCACTATAATTATGTACGGCTTGATTAATTTCATCATAGGATGAGTAGAAATTCCTAGACCTCATATCTCAATCCCAACCACAAATTCAAAACCTAGGTATAATTTTTTTCACTAGTGTGTGACACTTTTCCAGTCATTCATGTTAAATTCTTCCTTACCTGTCAATGAATCCATTTTATACCCATCAGTGTTAGCCTATCACTTCACCATTTTTCTTTGAATCACCCCCTTTCACCAAGGGAAACCTTCAAAATTCTTTATTTCTCACACTTATCATAGCTCATATGTGCTCAAGAATCATGGTAATAGCCTCCTCACACAGTCAAGTCACTTCATGGTATGCACACCATGACCTTAAGCTGTGTATATCTCATTAGAAAGGCATCTTTTAGATATAAGACCTCATAACCTCTCTTCACATCAGGCAACCAACATCTCAGTAACACAATGATAAACTATTTTTTTGATTTCCTTACATTGTGAAGTTAAACTGCATGGTTAATATCCCATGTATACAATGTCAAAATACACATGGTAATAGCCATCACCTGAAAGGACTGCCACTCTAGGGGATGATACCTTTTCACACCTTCTATATAAAACTATGTGTGGATTAATTCTCATCCTAATGAGATATATAGTGACACCCAGATCCCAAATCCTAGGTCCATCCACAACTAAAAAATAAATTTCCCCCACTCACTTATGTGTAAATCAGATATGGATGGGGGATTCCAACATGGGCTTTCTATTTCACTGATAAACCCTTGTTCAAATATAAATATATATATATATATATATATTTGTGTGTGTGTGTGTGATACCCCTTTGTTTCCCCATATAAGAATTCAAATTTATACTAGGAACTTCATTTATATAATAACTATGGGTGTCTTGATTCTCATCCTAATGAGATATGTAGTGACACCCAGGTACCAAATCTTGGGTCCAAGTATAATTTAAAAGATAATTTCCTCATATGATTGAGATATATCAATTAACATTAGGATTGAACCAGTCCTAGATTAAATACCATAATAATAATACTGAATGTCCTTTCTACATAAAATTAAATTGTAGGGAAACATTCACCCCATAAGACTTAAAACTATATGCTTCACATTTATACTTTATGCTGTAAAACTACACATTTTTGTAGTCCTCACTTTGGAGGATCTTCACTCTCAGTGATGATCTCCTATAACACCTTTGTGTGAGAACTATTTTTCTTTATTATTATCCTAAAAATATATGTAGTGATGCATGAACCCTTAATTTTAGACCTAGTTATGAAAAAAACCAATCCTATTATCCTTTATATGAGCTACATCTATGTGTAGCATCCTCTGTTTGGTTATATACAACATCAGTCTAAATTCCATTAGCATAATCCAAACATTTTCCTTTTACAAATCAAACTTAATGTATTAAGAAACTCAAATCCAAAAAATATCCCTTTGTCTATTAGTGATATGAGAATCCAACTCTGATGTATGCATTTGTTTCGACTATGCATAATATACCTAGATGTGACTCTGCATAATATAGTCCCAAATGTGGCTTATAAACCAGAGGCACTTTCATCCCCAGGAGAAGAAAATTTTTATCTTTTTATTCCATAAAGACATCATGATGGAAACAAATTTCTGAATTTAGTCCATGATCATCCCTTATGTGTTTGTCCCATGTCATCCCTTTGGATTTAAAAACACACAAAGTCTAGATTTATGACATCCTTCATTTCCATACCCACATGTATGGACTATACAGGAATATTTTTTTCCATTTCCTCAAAACTAAGTGGTTTTTATGATGGTGCATCCACACTAAGATAACAATTCATGATATTACTATTGAAAAAACCATAAATCGATTACTTTATTACAACTCGAATAGTTATCCAATCACATATTATTTTACTCATTGGTGAATTTATGATTGGAATAATATTCCCCCTCCCTTATATACAAATCAGTTTTATATTTAGGATTTCCCATCCACAGTCAAGGCCAGTCTAAATGCTTCCTTCAGTCTCTGGAACATTATTTCACAAACCACACTTCATGGTCCTGAAAAATTTAGATATTCTCAGATTCACCTTGGCTATTAGTGATGAGAGAATATAACTCTAAATTAAAACATTGTTTTGAATATGCATAATATCCATATATTTTTCTTTACATAATACACCCAAAATGTGGAATATCAACCAAAAAAACTTTCATCCCCAATAGAAAACCCCTTTATCTTTATAAACCCTGAAAAAATAATTCTGAAAAACTCTTTTAGAACATGGTATGTAGTCATTCCTTATGTACATGTATCATTTCATTACATCATATCCTAAAATCCAAAAATTGAAACTTAAAAAATTCAAAATTCACATCCAAATTATTTTGAATCATTATTGAATGGCATGCCCTATTTGGGTAACTGGCAGTCAAAAGTTGTTTAACCTAAAATATCAGTTTCATTGGTCCATATTTAAAGAACATAAACTTAAAATTAAAGGATACATAAAAACCATCAGGTTGAAAACCCAAAAATGGGAAACTTGATAAAAATTCAAGTCTCGTCTCACTATTCTTATACTCAAAATGATCTAGGAAAGATTGAGCAGTTGAAACTAAAAATGAACAAAACACGTCAGGTTAAAAACCAAAAAATGGGTAACCAGAGAAAAAGTCATTTCATACCCGATAAGTATACTTAACATCATATTTAGGAAAAAATTAGGTTAGGATAGAAAAACACATAAATTTTGCAGGGTTAATCATGTGATCCTAGCAACAGTAAAACTACACTCACTAGTTCCATCAAACTAGGAAAAAATTAGATCATTGTAAATATTATTTCACGAAAATTCAGTTTAGATATTCAAAAATGTGATTTAAGATTATTCTTGAAAAATTCCAAATCTGGTGTTTCAAAGATGGTAATTATACCTATACCCATCCATGATTCACTCCAAGAGAAAAAAGGGAGAATTATTTTAGCTTAAATGTTCATAATTATGACTGATTTTGTTACTCAGTAGTTGAAAAATTTGGCATATTTTGACATTACCTTTTGAAACACTTCATGATGATATGAAGAAATAGGATGAAAATAAACAAAAAACTAAGAACAACCAGGTTTCCATTCACTTTTAAAAAAATTAGAAGAAGGAAAATCCACGTAAAGGAGTCTCCTTGATTATAATAAGTAATGAAAATCAATTCAAATAACTGCAAAAAAAATTGACAACTTTGTTCAACATACTGGATAACGATTAATGTGAAACACTAAGAGAATTATCAATATTGGTTCTCTTCCTAGATTCAACTTCTTCTAATAACATAAGAATCTAGATCTCAACTTTTAAATCTCATGGCTTCTGGACCTCTATTTTCTGATGATAATTGTGCCTTTACCCTGACTACATGAGCCTCTTATTCTCAAAGCTTTGTGGTTTTCATGGTGATCTGATCATGAATTTTCACTTCTTCAATGTCTATGTGGCATGGCTTCTTAGCATTGTCTTTCAAGGGTTCCTCCTAACAGACAAAAGGATTAAACCAAACCAAATTTTTCCTTATGAATTACATCATCTTCATGCTGATCAAACCCGATTCTAATGGGGGAATTTTTTGGGCCCATAACAGTTTTCAAGAATCTATGATGAATTTATGAATCTCATATTCATGTTGGAAAACTATATTGTGGAGTTAAATTTTTTAAATTACACATGACCATAAAGAATATTTTCTATTTCATGTAGAGCATATGTTATGTAAAACTGTCACTCCATATGAAGTTCCCATAAACTACTTATCATTTTGTAAGTTGAGTCAGTATTTCAACACCCTCCAAAAATTATTTTATTTTTTTGTGGTGTGAGGAATACTTTTTACATCCCACACAAATGACTTCTTGTTTTGCGGTGTGAAGAGGCCACCATAATACCCTATGAACTAAAATCCTTTATGGGAAGAGGTTTTTATTACTCATCTACATGACATTATAAATACTATGCATCCATATAACCATTTCAAGAACATGGTTATTTATTGTGACTATAAATACCTGGTATTCAAACACAGAAAAAAGGACACCGAATACGTATGTACGAATAGTAGAGAAGAATAGATAAGGCTTTATAGGTAATTAACCTATCACATATCATGAGGGAGAACAAAAAAAGGGATAATTTTTAAGAGGACATACTAGGACACCCAAAAAAGGGTTCCCATGTGCCTGCAAAGGAATCCCACCGTGAAGGATTCCCCTTTGTGGAAGAACGCCCTTCATGATCCCCCACCCCACATAGTAAAGGCTAGTATGAGGAATGGGGTATCCTTAGCGTATTTTTTCCTTTAGTCCTTGCTTCCCTCTTTTGGATCCTTTTCAAACTATCTAGATATCTTCACCTCCTTAATACCAAAACTAGGTAATGTTGTCATTAAGATCTCCACCATGGCCACCAAATTCATTCATCCTAGGGATAAGACACGCCAGGGAGTCCCCCATATATATTTAATTCTCATTGTAATGTGAGCCATGTGTTTAACCTCCCAAATAGGTTTTATATTTAGAATGTTCATAGTCATTCATTCTCATGGTAATGAGGATCCCAGCCTTAGGGATAGTGGTTAGAGAATTCTCAAGTCGTCTATTAACATCTGTTGCCTAAAATATGAAGTGAATCAAATGATAAGCCCCTATTATCATATGTCACCTTTCCTAAGTCCCTTATTCTAAATTTATAAAGGGAAATAATTTGGTCATACCTCCCAGGGTAAGCCCTTATCCTTTATTGTGGGATATCTCCTACCCTTCCATACCCTCACCGTCATCTACAATCAGACAAATGAGATCATGTGAAGTGTAAGATCATCCACTTCCTCTTGTTTCTTACACCAATAATGTACTAAATGGGATTAGAGTTTAGTGTTGATCATATCATCATCACGATCAATTATCCTAAATGGGCCTTCGTCATAGGTGTAAGCCCCAACCATTTCAAACTACATGGGCTTTGATTCCTTTCTAAATGGGATACATAGGAAGCATCCCTGAGGTTCAAACCCAACACCACAAACTCACCCTAAAATTCTCAGGTCCATATTCCTGGTAGTTTCATATCCCCCAGAGGTTTTTATTCTTTTTATATCCCTCCATAATTACCCTTATTGGGATATATTCCTAGTAAGATCATTCCCCCACCTATTAGGATATATCCCTTCTATGTCCTTTTCATCTCATCCTCATTGGCCCAAATTATCAGTGAAAGTAATATCATCACATGGTCATATTCCATTCTAGATTACTACCAAGGAGCTATTTTGTAATAATTCCTACTCCAAACTTGACTAGGAATATTTTTCCTAAACTTCCTTACCGTAAAAAGTTAAAATTCATGGTCTGGTATTAGTCACATGACCCTAAAAGGTATGATGTGTCTCGTTATATGGAACCAAAATACATGGGTTATAATTCCTCTCATGGGGAAATGTAGGAATCCCCTATCATGGGCTTGATACCAACATCAAAACATCAATTTCATCCTTGGATATTAATTAATTCTATAGTGCCTGACCATGAGTCTTTAAACCATGATTTTTTGAATAAAACATTACCAAGTAAACAATGAAATGAGATGGGAAACCAACATCTAAAAATAAAAAAGGTAACCAAGATGGAGAATCTCTAATACATATAGATTGTGACGTCCCAGACCCGGTTTCCCCTCAACCCGAGCCCCGAGCCCGGTTGGCCACATGACCCCTGGCTCGTCTCCCCATAGGCTAGGGGCTGCCGACTAGCAGCAGGGGTGTAATGGTAAGTCAGTGGGGATACGGTAACCCCATGTTAGAGTACACAATGGTATAGCAGGAGAGTAATAAAAATAGAGGAAGCACAACTAATGGTAAATAGGAGAAAAAAGGGAAACATACAAACCAAACAACAGAAGTAATAAAAACCCTGATAGATATACAAAATCCACATAGGCAGAGTCTAATACAAAATGGATGTATGGCATGCTGATACAGTAGAAATAGCTGGAAATAATTCTATACAGTAATAAAAAAAGAGAACAAAGAAAAAAAATTAGTCCACAAGCATCTCTAGCCAAGCTCGGTCCTCTACTCTGGATATCCAGCTAGAACATACATGTATCAACAACCTGAAGTTGGGCCTTTTCCCCTACTATTACCTGCAGTAGTAAAGTCTACACGGCTTCTAAGGAGGCCTCCTAGGTATGGTGTGATACAAGTCTCAGTAGGCCACCACCAGTAGTGTCTACGTGTAATCCAAATAGGTGGTCTCAAGTAATAGTGAGTAATATACTGCAAGTAAGTAAAGAAAAGTAAATAACCAACTCTCCCGCTCAGGTTCCGGAAGGAAACCTGGCAAGTCTACTTGCTTCAGCTCATAGCTGGTAGTCTAAACAAATCACCAGAGTATAAGTACATAGATGTAGTTTATCACTAGCACAAGGTAACCGTACCTCTCATATATGCTTCTCACATACGTATAATCATCACTGGCATGAGGTATGAATGCCTCTCATCGACAAGCACTGAAGCTGGCGTGGGGAAGAATGCCCCCCACCCATAAAGGATATATTTGCATGAGGAATGAATGCCTCTCGTCCTATTAAACAAATACTCAACTGGAATGTGGTAATAATTCCTCCCACCCACACATGAAGATTCATCTGGCACGGGGTAAGAATGCCTCCCGCCCACTCACGGAGATTCATCTAGCACGGGGTAAGAATACCTCCCGCCCACACACTGGTTATCACAAGCATGTAAACATAGAAAGGAATAACCATTCACATCACATTATATAAGTCATTCCATCTTATATCATATCACATTAACAAAGCATGGAATTTACATCTTATAATATCACATAATCACATCTCAAGGAAACATACATTTCAATTAATTCAAGGGGTTCAGGCTATCTCATCCTAGCCAACCTCTAACCAATTCATCTCATTTTCATAACATGGAAAATGCCTTTCAATACATATCGTAAAGGTTCAAAGGTGAAAAAGGGATGAATCATAAGGAATAACTCCTATGGTTGACCTTACCTAGTCCATACCTCATCTAAACTCCCTATCTAGGTTAGATTCATCAATATCATACCACATGGGTAATTTAGATATGAAGCAGTCATTATAAATAAGGGGTTTGGAAAAATAAAAACCACGACAGGACGATATAAACTCACAGCGGTGAAAACCTGAAATGGAAACCACGTGACCACCTACCTTAGAACTGTAGACGTAGGCTCGCTTGATATCGACCTCAGATTCACAGTAGGTTGGAAGAGATCTGAGTTCCAGTCTAATGCCCTGCAAATAGGGCATATGATCCTACAGAAAAAAAAAGAAAAACGAATACTAAGATTCACCGATGAAGAAAGATTAGGTATGGTAAGCCTTACCTTGGCCTTTACAATGCTTCTAACGGATCAAGAATCGGGTTCCGGACGAAGATGCGGCAGAAGATTGAGAGAGGAGAGGGTTTGGAACTCAAAGAGGAGTTCTCCCCTCAGTTCTATCCACTGGAATGAAAGAGGAAGGGATTTAGTCTTAAAAGATATTTAGAAGAAAATTGTAAATTCACCCAGAATAGGGTCGCACGATTTAGGCGCACGGTTTACCCAAAACGTGTCCAAACTGTGCGCACCTCACTGCCTCCCAGACAAAAGCTTCATGGTCGTACGGCCTAGTCTGCATAGTCGTGCGCCCCTATAGGTTCCCCTATTTGTAGCCACACTGTTTATCCCAAACCATGCACAGACCATGCGCAGGCCGTGCACCACTATCTGCAAGTCCATTTCTCAAAATCTCGGTCTCTGAACAAACCTCGGACAATCCCCGGACCTTCCTTATGATTTTACACACATTACAAAAGCTTTAAGGAAATATTTGAGAGAAAAACATACAATCTATACCTTTACCAATGATTCGATTTGTTACACCTCCCCTACTTAAGGCAACTCATCCCTGAGTTGGCCTTCTGAGGTTACAGAGGTGTCATCAATGAAAAGCTTCAGCCATTGAGAATGTATATCAGCTTCCCGCTCCCAGGTCTCATCCTATACCCGATCGTGCTACCATAGCACCCGTACAATAGGAACAGAACTGCCACGGTGTGTCTTCATGCTCTGGTCGAAAATTCACATCGGATACTCCTCGAAAGAAGCATCCATATCCAGTTCAACCTCATCAGGCTGAAAAAAATGAGTCGAATCGGAAAAGTATCGGCGTAGCTGAGATACATGAAAAATATTGTGCATGGCTTGATATCTCTACGGAAGTGCAAGCTGGTAAGCTACTGGTCTGATCCGCTTCATCACCTCAAAGGATCCTATGAACCTCGGTGAAAGCTTACCCTACTTCCGTATACGTATTTTCCCCAACCTGTGTGAGACCTTCAAGAAAACCCGGTTCCCAACCTCGAACTCAAGAGGTCGTCGGTGCTTGTTAGCATAGGACTTCTGTCTAGAATAAGCTGTCTTCATATGCTTTCTAATAAGTTGTATCTGCTCTGTAGTCTCATGCACAAGACATGGTCCTAGAACAGTTTCCTCCCCTACTTCAAGCCAACACAAAGGCGAGCGACAAGGCCAACTATATAAGGCTTCATAGGGAGCCATCTCAATGGTAGCCTGTAAGCTATTGTTATAACTAAACTCAATAAGAGGAATGTGTTTATCCCATGAACCTCCAAAATCAAGAACATAGGAATGTAACCTATCCTCTAGTACCTGTATAGTCCGCTCGGTCTGACCGTCAGTCTGCGGGTGATAGGTCATGCTCAAAATTACCTGCGTACCCAAGACCTTCTGTAAACCCTACCAGAACCAAGATGTAAAATGAGGATCTCTGTCCGAGACAACATAATGAGGTTCTCCATGAAGGATCACTATTTCCTTGACATACAGTCTTCCAAAGTCATCAACTATGAAGGTCTCTTGAACAGTTAAGAAATGCACGACCTTCGTCAGACGGTCGACGATAACTCATACTGCATCATTTCCATGAGGTGACCTGGGTAAAATGGTTACAAAGACCATAGAAACATCGTCCCATTTCCACTCTGGAATGGACAACGGCTGAAAAATCCCTACCAGACGCTGGTGTTCTGCCTTCACCTACTGATAGGTGGAACAACGCGTGATAAAACTGGCTATCTCCCGCTTCATGTTAGGCCACCAATACTGTCATTGCAAATCACAATAAATTTTGGTGATGCCTGGGAGAACTGCCCATGCTAAGGCATGAAAATCCCTCATCAGCTCTTCTCTAATGTCTTATGGGACCCATACACTCCCACGGAACAATAAAGTATCACCTTTATCCATGGTCCAATCTGTAGAGGCATCATTAGTGACACTTTCTTGTAGAACAAGGCCTTCCAGATCTGATAATTTTCTTCCCTGACCCGTTCCAAAAGATTAGATGTCACCGCTAAGGCTGAGAGAACAGTCTGACCATGTCCATCCTAAACCTCAACATGCATCTCCGAGAATAGGGCCATCAGATTCCACTCCTCATTAGATTCCCTAACCACTTGTGACTGAGTTTTCTGACTCAGCGCATCGGCTACTGAATTTCCTTTCCCAGGAATGTAGGACAGATTGAAATCAAAGGATTGCAGGTACTCGACCCACCTGTGTTGCCTGAGATTTAGATCCCGCTGAGTGAAGATATATTTGAGGATTTTGTGTTCATTTAATACCACAAAATTCTCTCCCATCAAATAGTGTCTCTAACAGCATAAGGCATGTACAACCGCTGTGAGATCGAGGTCGTGTGTTGGAAAATTCCGTTCATGAATCTTTAACTGACGAGAACCATACGCAATGACTCACTCATCCAGCATCAAGACAGATCCAAGACCGATACCTGACATGTCACAATAGACCATATAATCTCTGCCTAACTATGGAAATATCATTATTGGTGATGAAGTTAGTCTGCCCTTCAGTTCCTAAAAAGCTACTTCACAAGGTTCTGACCAATCGAATCTCACCCCCTTTTTGGTCAAAGTTGTTAGCGGTGCTACTAGGCATGAAAAGTACTGAATGAACTGCCTATAATATCTAGAAATACCCAATAAACTCCTGATATCAAAGACATTCTTGGGATACTCCCAATAAATTACAGCACTCACCTTCTCAGGGTCAACTGAAACTCCAGACTCTGAAATAATGTGACCAAGGAAGTGAACCTTATTTATCCAAAAGTGGAATTTACTAAGCTTAGTATAAAGTTGGTGCTATCTTAGTGTATTCAGCACAATATCAAGATGGGTTTCATGTTCGTGTCTCAAGCATGAATAGACTAAGATATCATCCACAAATACAACCACAAAACAATCAAGGTAAGGGTGAAAAATCTGATTCATAAGAGCCATAAACACTGCAAGTTCATTCGTAAGCCCAAACGGCATGACTAGGTACTCATAGAGACCATACCTGCTCCTGAACGCCTTGAGATGTATGTATGAAGTCCTAACACACACCTGGTTATAGACCAACCTCAAATCTATCTTTGAAAACACCTTTGTTCCTTGGAGTTGATCGAAGAGGTCGTAAATTCGAGGCAAAGGATACCGATTCTTAATAGTCAGCTGATTTAACTTACGATAATCCATGAAAAGATGAAGGGTACCATCTACCTTCTTAGCAATGAGAACTGTTGATCCCCAAGGAGAAGTACTGGGATGTATAAATCCTTTTTCTTCCAGGTCCTTCAGCTGACTCTTGAGCTCTAGAAGTTCCTTAAGTGCCATCTTATAAGGAGGAATGGTCACTGGTGCTGCTCTTGGTATAAGCTCAATAGTAAATTCCACCTCTCGTACTAGAGGTAGACCAGAGAAATCATCAGGAAAGACATCACTGAAATGCTCCACCATAGGAGGATAAACTGAGGGTTGTAACCCTTGGTCATCGAGATAAATAATGGAAACCTGTGTTGTGACACCACCTAAACTCTGGTGTTCCGGTCCTGCTCGTGTCGCACTAAGATCCCATTATCCCTTATTCATATGTGTGTTTCCCTCTGGTGATGTAAATTCCACCCTCCGATGATAGCAGTCAATCTGGGATCTATAGGGAACTAACCAGTCTATCTCAATTATTACATCAAAACCTATCATATCCAGAACATACAGGTTCCACACGAAAAGGTAACCACCCACCTCGAGGGGACAATTTTGAAAACAACGAACGCCCAATGAACAGATACCTAAAGGGGTATCTAATGTGATCATACCATGATATGACTAAACATTGAGGCCCAAACATCCAACAATCGCCTCCAATATAAAAGAGTGATAAGTGCATGTGTCAAACAAAACAGATACTAACGTAGAGGCAACTAGAATTATACCTCGTACAGTAGATGTTCAGGCATACTGCTCCTGTGGCGTAGGCTCGAATGAATACAAATGGCCGGTACCACAGCCCTAAGTCACAGCTTAGATACCCTAAGTAGACCCTCCCTACTGGCGCTGAGATTCATACACCTGATTACCTCTGCTTCGACTGCCGCCACAGCCTGATTGGTCGGTGGTATTCTAGCTGCCTGACTGACGTGATCCTGCCGATCCATCACCAGATCATAGAGTAGGTATAGATCCCTACTCACTAGGTCCTGGGGTAAAAGTCCTGCAGAAATGGTGGAGATTACCCATCCTACCACAACCTCTCCACTCCACTGGATTTCACGTACATTTCCTCCTCATATTTCCTAGCACCCCACATTGGGGACAGATAGGAGTACCACCTGAGAAAAGGGTCTGACCACTGCTAACACCACGAGAGTCCTCAAAACACAACTTCTTCCCTGAAGCAGATCCACTAGAAACCTTAGGTGTTGAACCACCCTGGTTCTCACTTTCTGCATCTCTCAAATTTCTCTCTATAATCAAAGCCTGATTGACAATTTCTAGAATGGTCGTCAACCTGAACACGTTAACTTGTGACCGGATGGCGTAACACAGCCCATCCTCAAAATTCCTAGTGTCCATGAGATCATTAGCAGATAGTATAGGGGAAAAACACTGTAACTCAGTGAAACAGGACGAATATTCCATGACGGTCATGGTCCCTTACTGCAGATTCATAAACTCCCTAGCTCTGTCAGCCCTCAAATTCTAGGAAAAGAAATAATCGTAGAAGACGGTCTGGAAATCAGTCCAGATCATATCTCTCTGTTATCCCGACTGGGTGATGACATCCCACCACCTCCTGGCTGAACCACATAGCATATAAGCTGCGATCTTGACCCTCTGCTCTGGAGGCGTCTCAAGGTGCTCGAAGATGGTCATAATAGATTCCAACTAGGACTCTGTAGCAAGTGGTCTACCATCTCCCATAAATGTAGGAGGTTGCTGCGACTAAAACTCGCGGGTCAACTCTTCCACACTCGGGGCAGGTCACACTCCGCCTTGCATACTCAGCATCATACGCAAGAATCCCTCACGGAACTAGGCATCAGCTCCCATCTCAGGAATAGAGAGAGGAACCATGGGTATCTCGACAGGGAGATCAACTGGCAGCTCATGGCCCGCCACCTCAAGAATGTGATCATCGCCGCCTTCAGTGTGCGCGACTCGAGGACTTCTCGGAGGCATAGTTCTAAAATGCCAAATGAATGTCTCAAAAAAAGAAACCAATATATTAAAGGTTGAAATCTAGAATCTAGGACGAGTACTAAGACTTCTTACCTTTAATATCACCTATCCACACCCATAGGAATTCTTGGTAAAACCTGCAACTGTTCAAATTTAACTTAATCCAATGACATGGAATTTCCCAACCCATAAGGGTCCAAAATCCTCATGAACTTAAAGATGACACACACTTGGATTTCATTTCTCATTTACTTGTTCTAATTAAGTTTTTGAATTTCCTTTAAAGAAGATGATTGGTTTAGTTGAAATTTCATTTTCTAGTCCATAAGGGCCCATACACCTTATGAACCAAAGAGTGTCACCCACAAAAACCACATCATTATTCAATTCACAACCTGCAAGAAGGGTTAGCACAGTTTCACACATATTAACAAGGCTTGGAAATAAACAACAGGCAATGATTGATGAAAATTTAAATGTGGCATGGCAAGATGCATGGCCTAATAATATTGTGCCTATCATTATGCATGTTCTAATGCATAACCCTCATTTCATCGGGTCGAAACATGAAATACAAATTTCAACCTCGCAAATTTCATTAACATCACAAATCATGTAAAGCACCCAACGGTGAAACAGTATCAATAGTAAATTGCAAAATCAATAACACCATAATTTAAGAAACTTCGTCTTTTCCCCGCAGATGGGTTCGCGACGCCCAAGCACATCTTATAACTAAGTCCCTAAGAATTACCATTATCTAAGTCTATCATCTCCAAATACTAAATCAATAAAGAAAAACCTCCTCTGATACCACTTTGTGACGCCCTGGACACGGCTGCCCCTCAACCCGAGCCCCGAGCTCGGTTGGGCACATGACCACAGGCTTGTCTCCCCATAGGCCAGGGGTTGACTACTAGTAGCGGGGGTGTAATGGTAAGTCAATGGGGAGACTGTACCCCCGTGTCAGAGTACGTAGAGGTATAGAAGCAAAGTAATAAAAATAGTGGAAGCACAACCAATGGTAAACAGGGGGAAAAAGTGAAATATACAAACCAAACTACAGCAGTAAGAAAAACCCTGATAGATATACAAAAGCCACATAGGAAGTTTCTAATACAAAATAGATGTATGGAATGCTGATATAGTATAAATAGCTGGCAAGCATGCTATACAGTAATACAAAAAGAGAACAAAGAACAAAATTATTCCACGAGAATATCTAGCCAAGATCGATCCTCTGCTCTGGATCTCCAACTAGAACATACATGTATCAACAACCTAAATCTAGGCCTTTTCCCCTACTAGTACCTGCAGCAGTAAAGTCTGCATGGGTGCCAAGGAGGCTACCCGGGTAGGGTGTGAGACAAGTCTCAGTAGGCTACCACCAAAAGTGTCTGCGTGTAATCAAAATAGGTGCTCATAAGTAACATTGAGTAATAGACTGCAAGTAAGTAAAGAAAAGTAAATAACCAACCCTACCGCTCTGGTTCTGGAAGGACACCTAACAGGTCTACCTGCTTCAGCTCATAACTGGTAGTCTAAAAAAATCACCAGAGTATAAGTACATAGACATAGGTTATCACTGGCACGAGGTAAGCATACCTCTCATCCATGCTTCTCACATACGTATAATCATCACTGGCACGAGGTATAAATGCCTCTCATCCACAAGCACTGTAGCTGGAGTGGGGAAGAATGCCTCCCACCCATAAAGGATATATAGGAACGAGGTATGAATGCCTCCCATCCTATTACAAAAATACTCAACTGGAAGGGGGTAAGAATGCCTCTTGCCCACACATGGAGATTCATCAGGCATGGGGTAATAATACCTCCCCCCCCACTCATGGGGATTCGTCTAGCATGGGGTAATAATGCCTCCCGACCACACACGGGTTATCACAAGCATGTAAACACAGCAAGGAATAACCATTCACATCACATTATATAAGGAATTCTATCTTATATTATATCACATTAACATAGAATGGAATTTCCATCTTATAATATCACATAATCACATATTAAGGCAACATACATTTCAATTCATTCAATGGGTTCAGGATATCTCATCCTAGCCAACCTCTAACCAAGTCATCTCATTTTCCTAACATAAAAAATGCCTTTCAAGACATATTGGTAAGGTCCAATGGTTAAAAAGGGACGAATCTTAAGTCATAATGCCTATGGTTGACCTTACCAAGTCCATACCTCATCTAAACACCATATCCAGGTTAGATTCATCAATCTCATACCACACGGGTCATTTAGATATGAAGCAGTCATTATAAATAAGGGGTTTGGAAAAAGGAAAACCACAACATGATAATATAAACTCACAGCGGCAAAAACTTGAAATGGAAACCATGTGACCACCTACCTTAGAGCTGTAGACATAGGATCGCTTGATATCGACCTCAGATTCACA
The DNA here is from genome assembly GCA_963277665.1 of Viscum album. NCBI lineage: Eukaryota > Viridiplantae > Streptophyta > Magnoliopsida > Santalales > Viscaceae > Viscum > Viscum album. Next base: position 694,148,246 of record OY728119.1, on the reverse strand, counting down.
GTAGGTTGGAAGAGATCTGAGTTCCAGTCCAATGCCCTGGAAATAGGGCATATAAGCCTGCGACAAAAAAAAGTGAAATGAATACCATGATTCACCGAGGAAGGAAGCTTAGGTGTGGTAAGCCTTACCTTGGCCTTTCCAATGCTTCCGACAGATCAAGAATCAGGTGTCGGATGAAGATGCGGTAAGAGATTGAGAGAGGAGAGGGTTCAGAACCCAAAGAGGAGTTCTCCCCTCAGTTCTGTCCACTGGAATGAAAGAGGAAGGGATTTAGGCTTATAAGATATTTAAGGTAAAAATTGTAAATTCACCCAGAACAAGGTCGCACGATTTAGGTGCACGGTTTACCCAAACCATGTGCAAACCGTGCACACCTCACTGCCTCCCAGACAAAAGATGCATGGTCATGGGGCCTGGTCCACATGGACGTGCGCCCCTATAGGTGCCCCTGTCTATAGCCGCATGGTTTATCCCAAACCGTGTGCAGACCATGCGTAGGTCATGCGCCACTGTCTGCAAGTCCATTTCTCAAACTCTCGGGCTCCGAAAAAACCCCAGACACTCCCCAGACCTTCCTTAGGATGTTACACACATTACAAAAGCTTTACGGAAAGATTTGAGAGCAAAACTTATTATTCGTACCTTCACCAATGAGTCGGGTTGTTACATAGATGGTTCCATTAATGGTGAACCACATTTACATATAGATGTTTTCCCATCAATGCATGTCTATAGTTTTCTATTAATACATAGGGGTGCCTGGTTCCATGTTTTGTAAATTAAAAGGTATTCAATAATATGTCTTAAATATATAATACAGTCTTTGAGTAGGTGATAATTCCCCTTAGAAGGGTGTGATGACATTGACCTCCCATCCTATCAGCTAATTTGAGTTCTTAGGAATCATTGGTTAATTCCAAAATGAACACCTTCCTTTGGAAAGTAGGACCAAGATCCATCATGGATATGAGATTTATTGGGTGTTTCTAGCTCCATGATTAAACCCCATTAGAAATCAACCATCCACAAACTGGAATGAAATAATTTCACTCACTAAAAATCAATAAAAACACTCATTTTGTCTTAGTTTTTTAGGAAAACAATCTATAAATAATTTTTGATGAGTATGAATCAGCCTCACGTTATTCTGATACACGATATGACTGGTACGACTCAAAATGTTTGTTTTCAATATAAAAAATGATATTCTAGTTGAAAACATGTGTCACACACTGAAAACTAGGAAAACACACTCATATTGTCTTGATATTTTAGTTAAATGATTCATAATTAATTTTTTACATAGATGAATCAATCGTTCCTTAAGCAAACTCAGGGTGTGGATGGTATGACTCAAAGTATGTGTTTTTATTTAAAATTAACATTTTATTTCAAAAGATACTTGATATACTCAAAACCATGAAACCGCGGTCAAATTGTTTTGATACTTTAGTACAATGATCCATATTTCATTTTTTACATTAAATGATCAACTACACCTCAATATAATAAACCGTGTGACTGATATGACTGAAAATGTATGTTTTCCGTTTAAAAGTGAAATTTTAGTTAAAAATGTTTTTCATTCATTTAAAACTAATAAAAAACACTTTTATGTTCTTAATAATTTAGTAAAATGATTAATTATTCATTTGGGACATGTATGAATCATCTGCAGGTCAATCTAATACATGTTGTGACTGGTATGACTCAAAGTGTATGTTTTCAGTTTAAAAATGATATTTTAGTTAGAAACATGTGCTAGTCACTAAAAAACAAGAAAACACACTCTTATTTCCTTAATATTTTACTAAAATTATCCATAAATCATTTTTGATGTGTAAGAAACAACCGCATGTAAATCTGACACATGGTGTGACCGGTATGACTCAAAGTGCACCTTTTTATTTAAAATTGATATTTTAGTTCAAACACACACATCATGTACTCAAATATGATAAAATAAACTCATATTGTCTTTATACTTTTATAAAATGATCTATAAATCATTTTTTATGTGATTATATCAACCACATGTTAATCTTACACACGATGTTCCCCGGTATGACTTGAAGTGTATGTTTTCAATTTAAAAGTGACATTTCGTTAATGCATTGTATCATATTTATGTTTAATTTATTTCTTCATAGTATTAATAACATAAGTATTATTTTTTTATATAGATATACTCTTTTTTATAGTTGGGAGGGTATATTTTCAATTGGTAGTATGATCAATCTCTTTTGAGAGGAGTTTCAAAGACAATGGAACATTAATGTTTTTAAATTTTTTGATGTTTTTTATAAATTGTATATACCATTGTAATTTTGTATTCCAAAGATTGAAATGTTTATAATAATTTTACAGTGTTTTTGTTGTGTTGGGATGTAAATTTAATTGAAATTAAATTATATATTTGGGGCTATAGTGTGTTGGGAATTTCAGCAACATAAGGTTGCAGCCTGGTGTTTTTAAATGCTATTTTGATTATTAATAGAAGTTTTTTATCAGTGAAAAAAAAATAATTGAAAAAGGCCCCTCTTTATAAGTGCTAAAAAAGTGCTGATAAATTGCTAAATTTATCAGTGAATTTTTAGCACTAGTGAAGGTATCTTTTATCAGTATTATTTTTAGCATTGTTAAAAGTTTTCAACCTTTAAAATTTCTTACAACATCAATGTTTTTTAGCATTGATGAAAAAAAATAGTAATGATAAAGCATGTATCTACAGTAGTGCATTCAATATGTCACAATCACTCATGCAGTACATCACCATCGACTATGAAACTCAAGTCATTCTAATTGTGATCTAGATCACTACTACAGATCATGTGATATTCAGCACAGACTTCTATTAGTGATCAACAAAAAACACTGATCAAGGGGGTAATTTTATCAGTGCTAGTTAAAAGCACTGATAAAAGTAACTTTTATCACTGTTAAAAAATTCTAAAAATGGTACCATTTTTCATCACTTTTGTTATCTTTGAAAAAGGTGTCACTTCATCAGTGCTTTTCTTAGAATTGATCAAATCTCCACCTTTAATAGTGTGAAAAAAAACATTGATAAAGGGAATAATGAATAATTTGATTTATATATACATATTTATAAATTTTTAAATAAGATTTATATTATAATAAGTATATATATATATATATATATATATTTTAACACCCCAAGCTTCCACGGTACGCTTCTCTTTGAATAATACAATAGCTTGCGCTATACGCAACTTCAACTTCTAACACACCATGACCAGTCAAACTGGCCGTTATGAATAGTAATACCCACTTTTTAAAATTTTATAAATTTCATTTTTCAAAATGGACTTCATTTTTGGATTCGGAATATCAAAATTATATTTGGGTGAATTTCTGGTATATTTCTGAAAACTTTCAATTTTTGATGAATAGTGAAAAACACTGCGTTACTACTTAAAAACGAATTTGTATTTAAATAATTAATTATTTTATATAAATTTGTTGGTTGGAGTGGACACTCAAGAGGGGGGTGAATTGAGTTCCAATTAAAATTTCTGTTAAACACAATTTCTATTAAAATCCCCCAATTTCAAAAACAGATTAAACTGTAGTGAATTTATACAGATTATAAAGGTTCAATTAGTTTCTCAAAGATTGATTAGTTCTCAGTTAACTTAATCTTATGATTACATTAACTTTTGAAACTAACTTACTGGTTTACAATAAATATAAACACTTGCGAGTTTAACTATCAAAGTAGCTTTGAAAATAAATTATATTACAAAGTAATAGCAGCGGAATATGAAATAAATATGTACTGTATAGATATAAACTTTAACTAAAAACACAGAGGATTTAACCAAGAGGTTCAGTCTCAAGCCGAGACTTAGTCCTATCAAAAGTTTATATAAAGATGATCCACACCTTGGATCGGGTTTCAACAGTTTACAACTATCCAGGTCCAAGACCTCTACCACTGTTATTCGTGGGAAACAAAACAACAGCAACCAGCTGTTCAGGTCACACACAACCTCTACCACTATCCACTGTGGGAAAATGAATGAAAAGATAGTGAGTGAGGATTTACAAATCCTCCAGTTAAGGTTCAGGAGACTGTGTGTGTGTAAAATACAACAGATAACACACACTGCTCGTAATGTAAAAAGTAAATCACAGAGATAAAGATTTAGAGTTTAGAAATGGCTCTAGTGATCTTCGTGCAGCTCTTGACTCCTTTTGTTGATTAGAATTCGTTCTGATTCTTCTTCTGGTTTTTGTCTGGAAAGCAGAGTATCATCTGTTTCCTTGACTTCCAGGTTCAGCTTGCTTATCGGCTCAAAGAATAAAGAGTTTTTTGTAGTTCTTCTTTAGCATAGTTTGCTCGATGTATGCTCTATGTTCGGGAGGCTGGTAGTAGTAGTCTCGTGAGTGCAAGTTCTCCAGTTGTTCTTGGCACGTTTTGAGTCTTGATCGCAAGTGTGTTCTTTGTGCTCGATCTCTTCAAGTCTATTATGTCTCCTGTTTTTCTTTGATACATACACGATGTCCTTTTTATGCCCCTTTTTTGTTTTTCTGAGAAGAAGGAATGATTATGCTTTTTGATCGTACTTGGTACGGTTTCCTGAAATGGAACATAAATAATTTAATAACATTAAATGCATCAAAAGTAACAAATGTAACCGTTAGTATAATAAACAAATAGTGTCGAGGATATAGGATTTGACTCCGCAGTTCATTATAGGTAGTCGTTTGTTTGTAGACGTGTACGGTTGACTCGGTGTAGGATCTTCCATTGGTAGCTCTTCAAACTCTTATCGGTAGCTCTTATCGGTAGCTCTTATCGGTAGCTCTGTGCATCGGTAGCTCTGTGCATCGGTAGCTCTCTGTGCATCGGTAGCCCTCTATGCATCGGTAGCTCTGGCTATTGGTGGCTCTGGCTATCGGTAGCTCTGGATATCGGTCGCTCTGGCTATCGGTAGCTCTGGCTATCGGTGGCTCTGGCTATCGGTGGCTCTGGCTATCGGTGGCTCTGGCTATCGGTGGCTCTGGCTATCGGTGGCTCTGGCTATCGGTGGCTCTGGCTATCGGTGGCTCTGGCTATCGGTGGCTCTGGCTATCGGTGGCTCTGGCTATCAGTGGCTATGGCTATCGGTAGCTCTGGCTATCGGTAGCTCTGGCTATCGGTAGCTCTGGCTATCGGTGGCTCTGGCTATCGGTAGCTCTGAGTCTTATGAAAACCACATCTAATTGACTTATAATTGTTTCAAAGATTGTATAAACAAGGATAATCGAGATTAACATAAATCAGAGATTATTTAGACATTATTATTAACTTGATCACTGATTTGAAAGAATTAAAATGTAGATCAACAGTAATTGAGAATATCATAATATATGAACACATAATTGGGATTATCAAAACATATAAATACAGGATTGGGATTATCAAACCAGGTGAGGTCAACAATCTCCCCCTTTTTGATAATCACAACTTATGATATGACCAAAAATAGTGATAATATAGTATAAGAGAATATAACATTTATATTCAAATTTCTCAAAGAAAGCAGTATCAGATGAAATGTAAGAAATAGTATCAAAGGCTCAAATTTCTCCCCTTTGATATTTCTCCTCCTCTTTATAGCATATTTCTCCCCCTCCCTTTATATTTTCTCCCCCTTTCTTTATATTTTTCTCCCCCTTTGTGATAATCAAAAAGTGGGAAAGCAGACATAGAAAACTGATAAACAGAGATATTGTAAAGAAAAGAATTTGTATTAGACCAGACAAAACTTACATAAACAGAATAGAAAAGAAAAAAAATCCTATCAAACAGCCTGGACACTTTAGCAATCCTGATCTTCAACATGAGAGCTTCCTTGTGGATCAGAAGAGGATACAGGAGGTGAGGATGTGGGTGAGGGATTTTGAATTCCAAAAATGATCACAGGAGGCTGAGCCACTGATACAGTGACTGGCCTGTATGGGGAAGTTCGTTGAGTGATCAAAGGTGTGAGGCTTCTAATGGCCTGAGCAGGAGTCATCTGGACGGGAGACTCAATAGAGGCAGAGGTAGGCAAGGAAGGAGGGATAGTAACTGGTCTGGCATCAACATGAAAAAAGGGCAGCAACAGATTTCTGAAATCCATAATGATTCCTCCTCCTCTTTCCATGGCAGATATAAAATCATCTTTGTTCTCCATGAATTTTTCTAAGGCAGGAGTCAGCTGCCTTAGCTTTCTCACTTGTTCTCGGAAGGCTTGAGTTACAGGGGTAACTTCATGTTTTCCAACATCATCTTGAAATGATGGGTGAGTTGTTGCTTGGTAAAAATCCTTTGGAAATAATAATCCACCTTATTCTTGATTTCCTCCTGAGAGGCAGAGGCCTCTTTCATATGGTCGTGGACGATTTTCACTATTTCCCTGACTGAATCTCTTGTAGAGATCACTACTCGTCTTAGATCTGACGAGTCCACAGAGCCACTGGTTGAAATAGAACCAAGCTCCTCCTTCATCATTGCTCGTAATTGATTCAAATCAAATGCAGATTTTGAAGCTAGAGGACCAACTAGGAAAGATACAGTTTCTTTGAAACTTTTGGTCAAACCACTAATCAGAGTTTGCAGTTGAGAGTCCTGATTTTTAACATGATCCTTTATAGAAGATTTGAAATCTTCAAATACTGAGACCATTTGGCTTACAACACTTTTCACATAGGCTAAATCCTTATCAGCTTGAGGCTTTGAGCTCATGTAAGAATATAAAGCAGTAACAGACTTCTTTAAGGCTTCAAGATCTGCTTCTATTCTAGAAGATTGGGTCTGGAACTCTTTGACTGCTTCCATTAGCTCACCCATAAAAATTGACAGATTGAAACCAAGAGAAAGCTCAATAGATTGTTCTAACAACTTCATTTCTTCACTAAAACAGTGCTTCATCTCAGCAACTGAGGCACTGAAGGATTCTTTCAGCTCATGCTTTAGGAATTCGAGATCAGACTTTGTAACAAAATCAGTAGGAGCAACTGAAGTAGATACTCTTGCAGAATCTAAACTGACTACAGAATCATTCATGACTGATTGAATCAAGGATACTAAAAAAGATTCCATTGTCTTTACTTCTTCTACAAAACTGACTTTGAGATTTTCTTTTAGCACATCTAAATCATGTACTCAGACCACATCATCAGGTAATAACTCAGAATTGATGTCATAGCTGATCTTTGGTCTATTCAAAGATACTTCATTATCCGAATCAGGACAATCCAAATCACAGACTATAAAACCTGGGTCTTTTACCCAGTCTTCAACCTCAACAGTCACTGTAACATTTCCAAGATTGGAATGATGCTCCCCCTCAATGGGTGCATTATTATGTACAACAACTACATTCTCTTCTGGTCTTTCTTCATCATAATCTTCCACAACAACTTCCATCTCCGCAGCAGTAAGGATATTTTCTGGAAAAGGTACAGCTTCTTCTCTTTCTTTTTCTACTTCAGCAGTAGGCAAAACTGAGTTTCTAATCAATAGACTCAGACTCAAACTAGCAGAATCATATGATTCAGATACATTCTCTTTTCCTCCTTCTTGCTGAGGAACTGGCTGGTCTTACTCATGAATAGATAACACTTCCTCTACTTTTCCTTTTCTTGAGTATACAAACTCAGTAACAGGACTTGGGGGCAAGTCTGGATCTCCTCCAATATCCATAGGAGTTTCTTACTCTTATTCTTCTTCTGACTCATCACTATACTCGGGTTCCTCTTCATCGGGTCCTAAACCTAGATCTCTTTTATCCTTTGGCCTTGAAGGATAATCCACAGGATTAAATTTATCATACACCTTCTGGTCATCACTAACCCATTCTCCTTTCCACGGGTTCCAATTGATTTTCATGTACTTACAAACTATAGTAGTGATACAGAAGTTATTCTTAACTACAACTATCTCATCTTGAGACTCATCTATCCCTTTCACTTTTATCATCACAGAGATCATTTTGGAAAAGAATAAAGCATTAGTCTTTGATTTCGGCCTAGTCATGTCTTCCATTTGACTCAACAGCAGTCTGCACAGATTAACTTTCACACCATGTCTTAACAGATGTAGAAGATAAATATATTGATATCTCAGATTAGAGAAATCTCCTCTCCTCGGTATCAAAACATGTTGAAAAAATTTGAAAAGCAATTTGTTCTCTCCATCCAATTCAGTAGCAACCACTTTCCTTTGACTTCCATTACCCGTTAGTTCTTTTAAAGCGGTCTCATAGTCAAAGATGTTACTGGTAGGTGGAATTTCTCTTGAGACATACCCGGATACACCTTCATGTGGTACTTTTAAACATTCATCCCACTCTACTGAAGAAAATGACATTTCTTTTCCATTTAAAAAAGAACTTACCCAATTCTCATTCTCAGACTTCTCGAAGCTTACGAATTCGTAGAACTGTTTCACTAACTTCGGGTAGTAGGGACCATTTTTATTTGAAAAACAATCTACCCATATCTGATCTTCCAGAATTTCAAGCACCAACTACTTGCTTGGTAGCATCCAATCTATGCATAGCTCATTTTCAATCACAATATCTCTATTCTGCAAATGAGGGTTTACTGGTCGCTTTCCCGACCTAGTTCTGACATTCCTTCCACTAGCTTCTTGATGCACTTTCTGCTTCTTTGTTTTAGGCTCTACACTGTCATCTCTGCTGGAAGGAATCTTGGTTTTTTCCATCGCGGATTTAGGGTTCTCAGTCGATTAGGGAGCTAAGATTCGAAGGTGAAAGGTTTTGAGTGCGGTGGAGTGAGAAGTGGCTTAGGCTTAGTTTTATCATGTAGGAATCATAAATAAACGAATAAAGTAAAATAAAATAAAAAAAATAAAACGATTCATATTCTTGGAGGCAGACAGAAGATTTAAAACATTGCATCAGTGAGAATTGATCATCAGTGAGAATTTCAACATCGGTGAGAATTTCAACATTGGTGAGAATTTCAACATCGGTGAGAATTTCAACATCGGTGAGAATTTCAACATCGGTGAGAATTTCAACATCGGTGAGAATTTCAACATCGGTGAGAATTTCAACATCGGTGAGAATTTCAACATCGGTGAGAATTTCAACATCGGTGAGAATTTCAACATCGGTGAGAATTTCAACATCGGTGAGAATTTCAACATCGGTGAGAATTTGAACATCAGTGAGAATTTCAACATCGGGGAGAATTTCAACATCGGTGAGAATTTCAACATCGGTGAAAATTTCAACATCGGTGAGAATTTCAACATCAGTGAGAATTTCAACATCGGTGAGAATTTCAACATCGGTGAGAATTAAACATCCCCATCTCATTCCTAATGTAACTTAACCTATCAGAACTTAAAGGTTTAGTGAAAATATCGGCCAATTGATGTTCAGTGCCAATAAATTCAAGAGTAATATCACCTTTTTGATAATGATCTCTCAGAAAATGATGTCTTACATCTATGTGTTTGGTTCTAGAGTGAGATACAGGGTTCTTAGATATGTTCATTGCACTAGTGTTGTCACAGTTAATTGAAACATGTTTAAACTCAAATCCATAGTCCAATAAAGTGTGTTTCATCCACAGAATTTGTGCACATCAACTACCAGCACCTATATACTCTGCTTCGGCAGTAGACAATGCAACTGAGTTATGTTTCTTACTACACCATGACACTAGGGATCTTCCAAGTAAATGACATGTTCCAAATGTGATCTTCCTTTCTAACTTACATCCAGCAAAGTCAGCATCTGAATAGCTAGTTAGGTCAAATGATTGTCTTTTTGGATAAAACAAACCTAAATTTACAGTATGCTTAAGATATTTAAAAATCCTTTTAACAGCCAGTAAGTGTGATTCTTTAGGATTAGCTTGAAATCTAGTGCACATACATACACTGAACATAATGTCTGGTCTACTAGCAGTAAGATAAAGTAATCTCCCAATCATACCTCTGTAATTGGTTTGATCCACTGGTTTCCCAGCTTCATCTGTATCCAACTTACAGGTAGTACTCATAGGTGTATCATTTTCCTTAATACAATCCAATCCAAAACGTTTTAAAAGATATTTTGTATATTTACTTTGATTTAAAATAATTCCATCTCTAGTTTGAAAAATTTGAAAACCAAGAAAATACTTAAGCTCTCCCATTAAGCTCATTTCAAATTCATTTTCCATACTTTTTGAAAAATCAGTATATAAAGAGTGTTTATAAGATCCAAATATAATATCATCAACATAGATTTATACAACTAAAACATCTTTAGAAATTATTTTAATAAAAAGAGTTGGATCAGCAATCCCTTTAGTAAAACCTTTTGAAATAAGAAAATTGCTGAGTCTATCATACCAAGATCTTGGAGCTTGTTTTAAACCATATAAAGCTTTAGAAAGTTTAAAAACCTGATTTGGAAAATGAGGGTTTGTAAATCCAGGTGGTTGTTCCACAAAAACATCTTCAATTATAAAACCATTTAGAAATGCACTTTTGACATCCATTTGATATAACTTGAAATTCAGATGTGATGCATATGCAAGTAAGATCCTAATAGCTTCCAGTCGAGCTACAGGTGCAAAAGTTTCTCCATAGTCTATACCCTCTTCTTGACTATATCCCTGTGCAACTAGTCTATCTTTGTTTCTAACTATGTTTCCTGATTCATCAACTTTATTTCTAAAAACCCATTTTGTGCCTATTGTCAGGGTGTCCTTGGGTCTGTCAACTAATTCTCAGACTTTGTTTCTTTCAAATTGATTTAACTCTTCTTGCATGGCTATTACCCAGAATTCATCATTGATAGCATCATTGATATTTTTGGGTTCTAGTTGTGACAGAAAAGCTTGATGTTCAACCTGGTTCCTTAGAGAAGCTCTAGTTTGTGTTCCTCTGTCAAGATTACCAACAACAGCCTCTAAAGGATGATTCTTTAGAATCTTAGTCGATTTGGTAAAGGTTGGACTAGAAACTTTAGGTTCATCTATAGGTTCGGGTTCAACAGAAGCAGATTCTGGAAAAAGTCCAGAACTGGATGTTTTTATAACAGGTTATTTATATTTATCATTAAGGTCCAGAATAGACAAATCTTCTTCAAGATTCTCAAGAGAGGTTTTAGGCTCATGTGGATCAGTTTCATCGAATTTTATGTGAACAGATTCTTCCACACATTTGGTTCTCTTATTGAAAACTCTATAAGCTTTACTTGAAATAGAGTAGCCCAGAAAAATTCCTTCATCACTCTTGGATGCAAATTTGTCAAGATTGTCTTTGATATTGAGAATAAAGACTTTGCAGCCAAAAACTCTGAAGTAGTTAACCTTAGGTTTCCTATGGTTCCACAACTCATAAGGAGTCCTCTTAAGAACAGGTCTGATCAAGAATCTATTGATAACATAACAAGATGTATTAATAGCTTCATCCCAAAAGTAAATAGGCGGTTCATATTCATTGAGCATGGTTCTAGTTATTTCTTGAAGGGTTCGGTTTCTCCTTTCTACTACACCATTTTGTTGGGGTGTCCTAGGGGCAGAGAAATTATGACTATAGCCATTGTGTGAGCAGTAAGATTCAAACTCATGATTTTCAAACTCACGACCATGATCACTTCTTAGGGTTTTAATCTTAAGTCCACTAAGGTTCTCTACAGACTTGGAATATTTAACAAAGTAAGGATAATCTTCACTTTTGTGAGCTAGAAAGTATACCCAAGTATATCTAGAAAAGTCATCTACAAGGACATAGACATAATGCTTCCCATTTAAACTAGAAACTCTTGATGGTCCAAAAAAATCCATGTGAACCAACTCAAGTGGTTGAGAAGTTGAGACTTCTTTCTTTGATTTAAAAGAAACTTTGTGTTGTTTTCCCTTTTGACAGGGATTACACACTTTGTCATTTGGGAATTCTAATTTAGGTAAGTCTCTAACTAAGTTTTTCCTAGCCAGTTTTCTGAGTGAGTGAATGTTGCAGTGTCCTAATCTTCTGTGCCATAGCCAAGATTCTTTATGAAAAGCATTCAAACAAGAAATATTTTATTTGGCTAAAGAATTTAAATCAACAGCATAAACATTTTCATTCCTTAGAGCAGAAAATACTAAAGAATTTTTGGAGTTAAAAACATCACACGAATCATTTTCAAACTTGACATTGAAACCATCGTCACATAATTGAGATATACTAAGCAAGTTATATTTAAGTCCATCAATGAATAAAACTTTAGAAATTAATACTGAGTCAGTGTTACCAATCTGGCCTAGGCCGATGATTTTTCCTTTAGAGTTGTCACCAAATGTGACATGACCTCCATCAACCTTTATTGAGCTCTTGAAGCAAGAATAATCTCCAGTCATGTGTCTTGAGCACCCACTGTCTAAATACCATATCTTCTTGTGACAGCTCTTCAAGCAGGTCTCCTATAAAATATATTTAAACAGGAAATGACTTTGGTACCCAGATTTTCTTGGGTCCAGATAGTTTAGCAATCAGGGCTTTAGGTACCCAGATTTGTTTTATTGGTTTTATACAATTAACAGAAGTAACAGATTTTGAAAGATAGACTTTATTTGGTCTATAACCATATGAATATCCTGTTGAAGCATATGAATTTCCAAAACTGGAACTAGCAATATTTTTTTCAGACTTAGGAATAAATCGGGTTCTGGTGAACTGTCTCTGTCCTGGTTGGTATCCTAAACCAGTAGCATATCTAGGTGCAACTTTCTTTCCTAGCATTTGAGTTAGAGCATCCTTTCCATTTGTGAATTTTTCTAAATCCTTTATAAGTTGCTCATTTGACAGTTTCAGTTCTATATTTTCCTTTAGTAGTTGAGTATTCTTTTCCTTTTCTATATCAAGATCAGATTTATGCTTAACACTTAAAGCATACTGTTTCTTTAAACCTTTGTATTTGTCTTTAATCTCATTACAGGTTTTTTCCAACATATCACAGTACTCAAATAGTTCAGATTTTGACATGTTTTCCGAATCAGAATCATCTCCAGAAGAATATGAGTTTAAAACAGGAGTGTCAAATGTTACCTCAGAAGTATTTGTCATGAAACACATGTTGGCTCGATTCCTTTCAGAGTCCGAAGATTCGGCTTCACTAGTGTTGTATTCTGAAGCACTCCAGGTAGCCTTCGTGGCTTTCTTGTACTTCTTGTCTTTGTAATCATATTTCATTTTGAATTTTAACTTTGGACAGTCTGCTTTGATATGTCCTTTTCGCTTGCATTCGTAGCAGACAACTTCATCAGTCCTGTCAGCCTTCTTCCAATCCTTTTTCCATTTGCCTTGTTGATCATACTTTCCTTTGTAATTTGTCTTACTAAAGAATTTCTTTTTCCTATAAAACTTCTTGAATCTCCTGTCTATTTGAGCCATCTCGGCATCACTATCAGATTCTGAATTTTCACTATTTGAACTCTCAGTCTCCATTTGTAGTTTATCCTTGTCTTTACTCTTAAAGGCAGTAGTTTTAAACGCTACAGATTTTCTTTTGGGTTCCTCATCTTCTTCTTTATTTACTTTAAGCTCTTCTTCATACATCATCAGCTTACCAATTAACTCCTTGAAAGGCAGTGCTCTAATGTCACAGGATTCTCTAATTGAAACGGATGTACCTCTCCATCTATCTGGCAAACATCTCAGTATTCTCATAATTTGTTCTTTTGTAGGAACAATCTTTCCGAGTGAGCTCATTGTGTTTACTATCTCATTGAACCTGAGATACATGTCAGAAATAGGTTCATCAGGCTTCATTTTGAAATTATCATATTTAATAGTATAAGTGTTTAATCTCATTTCTTTAACATTAGTTGTTCCTTCGTGAGAAACAGCCAAGGTATCCCAAATTTCAAAAGCAATTTTGCATGCAGAAATTATGTTGAATTCTTCATCTCCTAGAGCACAGTAAAGAGCATTCATAGCTTTACAATTATTATTGTAAGCAGTATTTGTAGGTTCATCCCAAGTAGATCTATCAGTAGTGGGAATTTTGTATTCAGATTCAATAGCAGTCCAAATATCAAAACTCATGCTTTCTAGATGAATTTTCATTTTATGTTTCCACTGAGCATAGTTATTTCCATTAAAGAAAGGTGGTCAGTTAGTAGCAGCACCCTCAAGTCTATTATCCATTATAATCAAAATTTAAAGAGATAAAAATTTAGAAATAACAGAAATTTTAAGAACTTTAAAATACAACTAAAATCACAGTTGAAAACAGATTAATTTAGAAGATATTAACCTCCTCTGATACCAAATGTTGGTCGGAGTGGACACTCAAGAGGGGGGTGAATTGAGTTCCAATTAAAATTTCTGTTAAAAACAATTTCTATTAAAATCCCCCAATTTCAAAAACAAATTAAACTGTAGTGAATTTATACAGATTATAAAGGTTCAATTAGTTTCTAAAAGATTGATTAGTTCTCAGTTAACTTAATCTTATGATTACTTTAACTTTTGAAACTAACTTACTGGTTTACAATAAATATAAACACTTGCGAATTTAACTATCAAAGTAGCTTTTAAAATAAATTATATTGCAAAGTAATAGCAGCGGAATATGAAATAAATATGTACTATATGGATATAAACTTTAACTAAAAACACAGAGGAGTTAACCAAGAGGTCCAGTCTCAAGCCGAGACTTAGTCCTCTCAAAAGTTTATATAAAGTTGATCCACACCCTGGATCGGGGTTCAACAGTTTACAATTGTCCAGGTCCAAGACCTCTACCACTGTTATTCGTGGGAAACAAAACAACAGCAACCAGCTGTTCAGGTCACACACGACCTCTACCACTATCCACAGTGGGAAAATGAATGAAAAGATAGTGAGTGAGGATTTACAAATCCTCCAGTTAAGGTTCAGGAGACTGTCTGTGTGTAAAATACACCAGATAACACACACTGCTCATAATGTAAAAAGTAAATCACAGAGATAAAGATTTAGAGTTTAGAAATGGATCTAGTGATCGTCATGCAGCTCTTGACTCCTTTTTTTGATTAGAATTTGTTCTGAGTCTTCTTCTGGTTTTTGTCTGGAAAGCAGAGTATCATCTGTTTCCTTGACTTCCAGGTTCATCTTGCTTATCGTCTCAAAGAATGAAGAGTTTTGCGTAGTTCTTCTTTAGCATAGTTTGCTCGATGTATGCTCTATGTTCTGGAGGCTGGTATTAGTAGTCTCGTGAGTGCAAGTTCTCTAGTTTTTCTTGGCACGTTTTGAGTCTTGATCGCAAGTGTGTTCTTGGTGCTCGATATCTTCAAGTCTATTATGTCTCCTATTTTTCTTTGATACATACACGATGTCCTTTTTATTCCCCTTTTTTTGTTTTTCTGAGAAGAAGGAATGATTATGCTTTTTGATCGTACATGGTACGGTTTCCTGAAATGGAACATAAATCATTTAATAACATTAAATGCATCAAAAGTAACAAATGTAACCGTTAGTATAATAAACAAATAGTGTCGAGGATATAGGATTTGACTCCGTAGTTCATTATAGGTAGCTGTTTGTTTATAGACGTGTACGGTTGACTCGGTGTAGGATCTTCCATCGGTAGCTCTTCAAACTCTTATCGGTAGCTCTTATCGGTAGCTCTTATCGATAGCTCTGTGCATCGGTAGCTCTGTGCATCGGTAGCTCTCTGTGCATCGGTAGCTCTCTGTGCATCGGTAGCTCTGGCTATCGGTGGCTCTGGCTATCGGTAGCTCTGGCTATCGGTAGCTCTGGCTATCGGTAGCTCTGGCAATCAGTAGCTCTGGATATCAGTAGCTCTGGCTATCGGTGGCTCTGGCTATCGGTGGCTCTGGCTATCGGTGGCTCTGGCTATCGGTGGCTCTGGCTATCAGTGGCTCTGGCTATCGGTGGCTCTAGCTATCGGTGGCTCTGGCTATCGGTAGCTCTGGCTATCGGTAGCTCTGGCTATCAGTAGCTCTGGCTATCGGTAGCTCTGGCTATCGGTGGCTATCGGTAGCTCTGAGTCTTATGAAAACCACACCTAATTGACTTAGAATTGTTTAAAATCTTGTATAAACAAGGATAATCGAGATTAACATAAATCAGATATTATTTAGACATTATTATTAACTTGATCACTGATTTGAAAGAATTAAAATGTAGATCAACAGTAATTGAGAATAGCATAATATATGAACACATAATTTGGATTATCAAAACATATAAATACACGATTGGGATTATCAAACCAGGTGAGGTCAAAAAAATTTATATTAGGTAAAAATAGATACATAATACCTATATATTTTCAATGTAATTCATTATAGTCGTTTTATAATAATATTATATATATATAATTTTAATGAACTTTTTACCGTCTTTTACCCACCTTCTAGACGCATTTTTAAATTTGCATAAAATGTAATTTTACCACTTTAGTGAATTAAATTTCAAAATTCCAAGAGACACAGTTGATATCAGTAAGTAAAATGTGGTTCAATAAGATGAAAATAGTTTCTGGTGAATAGTAACTTTTGACTTTTATTAACCACGGTTAAAAGTAAATAGGGTAATTAAAGGTAAAAATAATATTGTAATTACCCTAACACATGTCCTAATTCTATTGGATAAGTGTATTTCTAAAAAAAATCAACCTTAGGAAGAAAATATGATCCTTTTGGATCACTTGGATTATATTAGGACATTTATTATTATTTTATTTAAAGAAGAGTTAAAAGTGTTAAATTCAAAGTTTAATAACTACACCATTTTTAATATAGGGTTATACATAAGATAAATTCGACTATAAATATTAATTAGAAATATAAAAATATTTCCTACATAATGTAATTTTATTTATAATATTTAGACATTAAATAATTAAATTTATTTATGACACAATGATGATGTAGTAATTACCTTATTAATGAAAGATTAAAATAATTGATATTATAAATATCCAAATAAATGTAAATTAAGAATTATGATGAATTTAACTAACTTTCTAGGTTAATATGAAATGTTAGGGTTGATTAAAAAAAAAAATTCAAAGTGATAAAGTTTTTATGGCTTTCACAAAAACAAAATACCAAATAGTGTCAAAATTGACATAATTGAGTTTTAAAAAAATACTATATTATTAATTGATATAATATTTCTAAAAATATAAGGGATGGAAAAAATACATAGATAAGGTTATATATATCAATAATAAACCACTTATGGTTAGCTTGTATTTTTATAGTAAGTTTATTAACCATTTATTATAATAATACAAGAATACAAGGTAAAAGTTAAACTATTCAACTAAGAGATAAATCTAAAAGATATAGTCAATATGGTAACCTAAACCCATATAAAACCTATTTTTTGAGATTTTTTCGACCCATCACCACCTTATCCTCAAAATAAATCATTTTTAGGCATTATAAACTGAATATGATTGTATAATAAAATAATATTTCAAGCTTTTCCTAAAGTGACCCTCACCTCTCTTATAGAAGGGAACTTCTTCTTCTCTCAAAATCACACCTCCAAATCCATTTTTCTCAGCCACCCCCTACTCAAATATCCTCAAAACTACCCTCAATTTGACATATAGGACATAATTTGATCATAAATCCAACCAGAAGATCCCTTTTGATCAACTCAAAAGGAAACTCTCGAAGAAGAGGTAATAATTTCACCACCTCTTTCAAAGTTCTTTTCTTATTCCACTTCCTCTTTCATTGTTGTTTCCATAAAAAAATAACTCCAGTAACTTATACATACTATTATGTTATTATAAATATGGTACAACCATATTCATTATTCTATCCATCCTATGAATGACAAGTCACAATACGTATGTACGTACGGATTACCGTCTCCACGTTGTGGTGTAGTTTTTTATTCAAACACTTCATTAATTGGATGGGTATAATAATGAGTATAACTGATGTAAATAATAAATATAACATATTAATTATTCTTTATATATGATATACCATACAATTACATACGATTTCACCATCAATAGAATGATATTGTCGCTCGTGCGTACGTACAGATTACCGTCTCCACAAACGCAATTAAATTCATTCCCCATCATAACCATTCAAGAATAATTTTAATTTTATGATTAAAATAATGTTTAAGAACTTAATTTAATTATGGATATTAATCAAATACATCCTATCCATAACAAATGTGGCTTACTTAACCAATCATATAAAGTAAAACGAGTCAGTTAACACCCGAAAAAATGATACTACTGAAATATTATAAACAAAGAAATATTAAAAGATAATATATGATGTCATATTTATATATGTGGTTCTTTTATAATTTAATAACAATTATTTTACTATTATACAGAAGTTTAACCTACCCTCGATCAAGTAAAAATACAAGGTAAGGGTTAATTCTACAATCTCTTCATTATCCAAGGTTGTTTTTATGTGAATATCTATCGGGACCTCTTTATCATCCACATTTGTGTTTCTTAAAAATATATTTCAAAACATTTTTACAATTTCCTAAACTAAGGGTTAAAGTAATTTATACCCTTGTTTTATGTTTTATAAAATGTTTATAAAGTAATCTTTTCGTTATTTTTCAAACAAGGTCCTTTACGATCTTTTTGACAAAATTAAAGAAAGAATGTTTTTAAAACTTATATGGAGAGTGCAGATATTTTCTACCATTATAACATCTTAGAAGATTCCCTTAAAATATTATAATAATATTTTCAAAATAAATGTTTTCTTTTATAATTATGTGACTTTTAATTGATTTGAAAATATAAAGAGATATTTTTCTCAAATATTTTTGATTTCATCTATGTCAACATCATTTGATGGATTTTACACTTATTCGAAGTTGATCTATTATGATACAATCTTCCATATTGTATTGAATGTTTTGTGATATGTTTTACTGTGGATGTGTTATTTTTATACCATTCATGGTTTATGGTTAAAGTATTAACATTTCGTATGCTGGTTTTAGTACGAATGTTTATGTTATGTTTCAAAATTTTCATATGAGGAATGCATTGGACTTAGTAAGTGATGAGTGGCGCCCTCTATAGCTCCTCAATGAATCGGTAGGTCTCATGAGACAAACTAGTGTCTTGGAACAAGGCTGTAACAAAATCTTATTTATAGTCTTGGAACAAGGCCTTGATAATGTGGTTATGATGTCTGGCATTATGCATTCCATAATTATGAAATTTGATATAGCCAAATCTCAGTGGACAGCTGGGATCATTTCCAAGGGAAATGTCCTCACAGCCCTAGCAGGAAGAAGGGGATAAAAGGAAACTGTGACTCCAGGAAATGCATCATGGTATAGGGGAAAAAACAAAAGGGCTGTAAGGAATATTCTTACTTTCCAAAACCAATGGAAACCAGGTCATCCAAGAATGGTGGAAGCAAGGAAAGAAAAGTCTTGCAAGACAAGGATAACGTTGATCCAAGAAGAGAACCAAAGGTAATAGAAGAAGGGGTATGGGAGTGTCTGAAGCTTTTATTTCACTCCATGGAAAAAATTATTGAGAAAGACATGCAGAACAATGTCTCAATTGATGAAATTGTAAGAATTTATGAAATAAGGTTTCAAGTTGAGGCCACTGAGGAGTAGGAAGCGTGGATCGACAAGAAATATTGAATAATTGCTCGAGATTTCAATCAAGGAAAAATATATATGGAAGAATTCATTTATACAATGGAAAGGATGATCTCTCATCTCTAAGAACTTATGAGGGAGGATCCAAAAAAATAGGTTAGCACTTTACACTAAGAATTATATAGAGTGGCTGATTCAAATAACCTTAGTCTGGTGTTTAATAACTTTGTGAGAAACTTTAGCACGTAGTGGTTTTTGTTTTGTGAATGATGGTTTCCCACTTGTCCTTAAAGTGGATTTTTAATAAAAATTTATATTTTTTGGTGGATATTACATGTGATTATTTGACTATTAAAATATCCATGTGAATAATTAAATGACATCATTTGATTTATATTTTCCATATTATGCTGAATTTTATGTTTAAAAATATTTTGTTTTAGTCTTATACATTGCATTAAATGTTTAATCTTATTTATGAAAGTTTTCGTAATATTTTTATCCTTACTGAGCACCTGAGCTCACCCCTTTCTATGTTTTATTTTTCCCGAGATACGAAGAAGTATATTATGATTAACCTGCAGGGATAGTCTAAGGGATATGAATGTGGTCAAAGGAGACAATGTTGTTATTGTTTTTTCATTTTATAATGTAATGTAAAACTTATATATGTATCTAGTACTTCCAAATCTACTAAATTGATCGGTCTTTTGGGATTTTATCTCTTGTGATCATGCCAATGTGATGTAATAATGCACCGAATCTGGGTAACTAGGCTCGGGGTGTCACAGTTGGTATCAGAAGAAGTTTATTACAAACCTTGGAAACTAGATTTAGAAAAACTATTATTAGAGAACATTACCCTAAGATAGAATTTGAGGATTAGTATAGAAGAACTTCCTAGAATTTTGGTAATATAGTGATTTTTTGAGTTTTCCAAGAAATACATCCCTATATGGATATGAGCTGGTAGAGGCTCCTCTGGCACAAATGTGCCTAGGAGTGAAAACTCCAACAATGAGTTTCAGGATTGACCTGAGGTATCCTAGTACATGCCAACGGGCCTTGCTGCACTCTTGGTTTTGACACTCCTAGTGGATATGCTTAGGATAATTTACATTTTCTTTAAAACCCATTATGAAGGATTTATGAGTATATACCTCCTCAAAAAAATTGTATAATTATGGATTATATCCATAAACTGTTCAATTTATGTTAAGTGTTTTACAAGTTTAGAATTATGTATTGTGATTCATAAACTAATCTAGTGTATGCCATTGTTTAGAAATGGCACCTAGTGGAAGGAATGTAAAGTGTATCAATGCACGTAATCCTTGTAGGGATTTCCCTCCTACTCAAGATAATTATAGTGGTGCTAGTGATACAACTGGTGTTGATCAGCTTATCACCATACTGGGACAACTCACTCAGGTTATGAATAATAACCTTACCCGTATGGAGAACCCTGATCCACAACACGGAGGATCATTGTTATACTACTTCAGGATTCAACAACCACGAACATTAAATGGGACTAAAAATCCATTTGTATCTGAGAAATGGATAAGTTCCTTAGAGAAGATATTTCATGCTTTGGGGAGTAGCAAAAGCGAAAATGGTTTCATGGTAGTTTATCGCCTCACGGGAGATAAAAATCAATGGTGGTCATTAATTCAAAACAAAAAGTAAGATAAAGAAATATCAAATATGGAATGGAAAGAGTTTTAAGAGATTTTATTAGAAAAATACTTTCCTCATGACAGCCGAGTGGATATGGAAAGACAATTTCTGAGTCTGAGGAAAAAAGAGGATGAGAATGTCACAAAGTATAAGTCTAACTTTACAAGGTTAGCAAGGTGTGTAGCAGATTATTTACATAAACCAAGGAGTAATATTGATCGATTCTTTGATGGGTTAAAACCATTTCTCCTTAGAGAATTAGTCTCACAATCCTTCTCATCGTACGAAGATATTGTCTCATGTGCTATCAAGACAAAAAAGGAATTCTCTAAGTCTGGCGACTTTAAAGCAAAGAAAGAGAAGAAGAGATCTACTGAACACTCCGAAAATGGAAATAAGATTAATAAGGGAAAAGTTGAATTTCCATCCTATGGTAAATTTCGGAAGAATCACCCAAGTACTTTCCTGAAGAGAATTGGAGTTTGTTACAAGTGTGGTGAAAAAGGAAACCTAGCACGTGATTATAAGGAAAATAAAGAGGTTGGAAATGTTGAATGCTACAATTGTAGATAAATGGGGAATTATGAAAATGAATTTCCTAAGATCCAAGGAAACTTTCCTTAGAAAAGGCCAAGGGAGAAAGGCCAAGATTATGTGATCACTACTATAGAGGTTGAAGCTCTGAATTACATGGTGTCGGGTAATTTAATGGTTTTCTCAAGTTTAGAAAACGCTTTATTTGATTTTGGATCATCACATTGTTTCATATCTTCCCAGTTTGCTAAAAAAATTAGATATTTCCAATTTGATTTAACAAAGGATTTTCAGTCAAAACTCTTAAGGGAAGTATCATTGCAATGAAGTTTTGTGAATCAGTCCCCATTAGAGAATATAAATGATATTTATCTGCTGATCTCATCGGCATACCCATGAAAGAATTTGATATAATCCTCAGTATGGATTGTCTTTTGGACCATGATAAAAAAAATTATTGTAATAATAAGGAGGTTACAATTTTTGATGGTGATAAGGAGTACCTTATATTTAGAGTAGAAATATCACCACCTGATTCTTATCTAGATCCACCCCCATAGCTCTACTAAATTCAATTATTAGGGAGGAAGAGAATGAAATAACTATGGGTGAGGAATTGAATGTTCGAATAGAGGACATACCTATTGTAAAAGAATATTTTGATGTGTTTCTAGAGGATGTACCTGGACATCCTCCAGAACGATAAATTGAGTTTTCCATTGATTTAATTCCCGGTTCAAGGAACATATCGAAGACCCTTTCTAGAATGGACACTATGGAATTAGTGGAACAAAATAAACAACTAGATTAATTGAGTAATAAAGGATTTATTCACCCTAGTGTTTCTCCATGAGGATCCCCTGCTCTTTTTGTTATGAAGAAAGATGGATCTATGAGAATGTGCATTGACTACAGGTAGATCAATGCTATAACAATAAAGAACAAGTATCCCCTACCTCTCATTGATGATTTATTCGATCAACTTCCTAGAGCTTAATATTTCTCAATGACTGACCTTTGATCTAGATATCATCAATTGTGTGTGAGGAAGGAAGACATTTCGAAGATGGCATTTTGTACCAGGTATGGGCATTACGAGTTTACAGTAATGACTTTTGGACTGACTAATGCACCCTCTATTTTCATGGATCTAATGAATAGATTTTTCAAGGAATATCTTGATGACTTTGTAGTGGTATTTATTGATGATATATTGGTGTACTCAAAAAATATACTAAGATCATAAAAATCACTTGTGCACTATTCTAATAACCCTCATAAAAATGAATTATATGAGAAATTTGGCAAGTGTGAATTCTAGAATCAGGATATTTCTTTTCTTGGCCATATTGTCTCTAAGGATGGAATCTCTGTTGATCATTCTAAGACAAGAGAAATACAAGAATGTCCAGCACTGATGAGTATAACTGAGGTACACAGTTTTATTGGTTTAGCATGTTATTATCGGCATTTCATCGAGAATTTTTTCCAATTAGAAAACCCCTTAACCAAGCTCACATGTAAAGGGGTAAAATTTATTTGGACAAAAGAGTGAGAATAATTTTTTGAAGAACTGAAGAGAAGATTAGTCAATGCTCCTATATTGAATCTACCATCAGGGAATGATGGGTTTGTTATTTGTAGTGATGCTTCAAATAAAGGACTTGGTTGTGTCCTTATGTAGAATGATAGAGTTATTTCCTATGAATCACGACAGCTAAAAATTCATGAACAAAATTATCCCACCCATGATCTTGAGTTACCAGCTATAATAATTTCTTTGCATATATGGAGACACTATCTATATGGTGAAAATGTGAGATATATAACAATCACAAGAGTTTAAAGTATATATTCTCAAAATAAGAACTCAACATGAGGCAAAGACGATGGCTTGAACTACTCAAAGATTATGATTACACTATACACTACCACCCAGGGAAGGAAAATAAGGTGGCAGATGCTTTGAGCAGAAAGGATCATGGATTATTGAACATGATGAGAGTTGAAAGTGATCCTATGTTCATGGATCTAGTAAATATGGATATGGGAATAATCTTAGAAGGTGAAACATCAATACCTTTTCAAATGGTTTCCAATAAAACATTACTAGAAAGAATAAAAAGTTCTCAAACTGATGAGGAGGAGTTTCAAAAGAAAATAAAAGCTTTGAATGAAGAAAGATTGATTGACTTCGTATATGAAGATGGAATTGTGAAATTTGAGAAGTGACTTTGTGTTCCTAAAATACCTGATCTAAAAGGGAAATTTTTGGATGATGCTCATAGCTCCAATTTTTCTATACACCCTGGTAGCACTAAGATGTATAGATATTTTAATGAACATTTTTGGTGGGACAACATGAAGAGGGATATTGTTGATTATGTGTCAAGATGTATGGTTTGTCAACAGGTGAAATCTGGAAGACAACATCCTAGAGTAGTCATGCAACCTCTTCCCATACCTGAGAGGAAATGAGATGATATTACAATGGACTTTGTCATGGGGCTATCAAAGACTCCTAGAAGGAATGATGTAATATGGGTCATTGTTGATCGTCTTACTAAGTCAGCGCATTTTATTTCTATAAGAGATGATTTACCACTTGAACATCTAGAAAGACTATATATTAATGAAGTTGTAAGACTTCATGGAGTACCCCTATCGATTGTTTCTGATCGTGATCCCCATTTTATGTCAAGATTCTGGAAATGTCTTCAGAAATCCTTGGATACTGAACTTCATTTGTGCATTGCCTACCACCCTCAAACTAATGGACAATAATAATGGACTATTCAAACCATATAATACATGTTGATATCTTGCTTACTTGACTTTCAAGGTATGTGGGATCAATATTTACCTCTGGTAGAATTTTCTTATAACAATAGCTTTCATTCAAGTATTTAGATGGAACCATATGAAGCATTATATGGAAAGAGATGTAGCATGCCAACTTTTTGTGATGATGTTGGTGAAATAAAACTCGTAAGACCATAACTTGTTGAGGTAACAATATAAAGGGTTAAGATTATCCAAACCCACATCAAAGCATCTCAAAGTAGGCAAAAGAGCTATGCCGATAACTGAAGGAAGGATTTGTAATTTCAAGTAGGAGATCATTTTTCTTAAAGGTATCTCCATGGAAGTGTGTTTTATGATTCGGTAAGAAGGGTAAATTGAGTCCCAAGTAGATCATACCTTTAGAAATTCTAGAACAAATTGGAGTTGTATCTTATCATTTGGAAATGCTGCCAAGTCTCTCCAAAGTTCATGATGTGTTCCACATATCACTGTTAAGAAAATAAATGTCTGGCCCATCGCATGTACTCACCTATGAAGAAATAGAACTGGAACCTGATCTGTCTTATTTTTAAGACCCTATCAAGATTCTTGATACCAGAGAACAAGTGCGGAGAAACCAGACAACTCGTATGGTGAAAGTTCTATGGAGAAACCATAAGATGGAAGAGGCAACGTGGGAACCTGAGAAACTTATGAAGAAGAACCACCGGAATATTTTTATGTTGCAATATTCTAGAAATTTTGAGGATGAAATTATTTGAAGGAGGGAATAATGTAACACTCCAAGCTTCCACGGTACGCTTCTCTTTGAATAATACAATATCTTACGTTGTACACAAATTTGAGTTCTAACACACCACAACCAATAAAATTAGCCGTTATGAATAGTAATACCCACTTTTTTAAATTTTATAAATTTTATTTTTCAAAATGGACTTCATTTTTGGATTTGTAATATCAAAATTATCTTAGGGTGAATTTTTGGTATTTTTCTAAAAACTTTCATTTTCTGATGAATAGTGAAAAACACTGTGTTATTGTTTAAAAACGACTTTTTATTTAAATAATTTGTTATTTAGTGTAAATTTATACTAGGTAAAAATAGATACAAAATACCTATATATGTTCAATGTAATTCATTGGAGTCATTTTATAATAATATTAAATATATAAAATTTTATTGAACTTTTTTCAGTCTTTTACCCACCTTCTAGGAACATTTGCAAATTTGCATAAAACGTAATTTTACCACTTATCTGAATTGAATTTAAAAAATCATAGAGACATGGTTGACATCATTAAGTAAAATCTGGTTCAATAAGGTGAAAATAATTTTTGGTGAATAGTAACTTTTGACTTTTATTTACCACGGTTAAAAGTAAATAGGGTAATTAAGGGTAAAAATGATATTATAATTACCCTAACACATTTTCTAATTATATTAGATAAGTTTATTTCATAAAAAATAAACCTTAGTAATAAAATATGATCCTTTTTATCCACTTGGATTAGATTAGAATATTTATTATTATTTTATTTAAAGAAGAGTTAAATGTGTTAAATTTAAAGTTTAATAACTAAACCATTTTTAATATAGGGTTATACATAATATAAATTCAACTATAAATATTTATTATAAAGATAAAACGATTTCCTACCTAATGGTATTTTATTTATAATTTTTATACATTAAATAATTAAATTTATTAATGAAATAATGATGATACGGTAATTACCTTATTAATGAAAGATTAAAATAATTGATATTATAAATATCCAAATAAATGTACATTGAGACTTCTGATGAATTAAAATAATTTTATAGATTAATATGAAATGTTAGGATTTATTAAATAAAATTTTTTCATAGTGATAAAGTTTTTATGTATTTCATAAAAACAAAATACCAAATAGTTTCAAAATTGACATAATTGAGTTTTTAAAACAAATAATATATTATTAATTGATATAATATTCCTAAAAATATAAGGGTTAGCCAAAGGACTTATAAAAAGTTATATATATCAATAATGAACCACTTTGGGTTCTCTTAGATTTTTATAGTAATTTTATTAACTATTTATTATAAAAATACAAGAATACGTGGTAAAAGTTAAAATATTTAACTAAGAGTTAAATCTAAAAGATAAGGTTAATATGGTGACCTAAACCTATCTAAAGCCCATAGGTTGATATTTTTTCTACACATACCCACATTATCCTCTAAATAAATCATTTTTGATCCATTATAAAATGAATATTATTGTATAATAAAATAATATTTCAATCTTTTCCTAAAGTGACCATCACCTCTCTTATAAAAGGGTACTTCCCCTTCTCTCAAAATCACACCTCCAAAGCCATTTTTCTTAGACAAAACCTACTAAAATATCCTCCCAACTACCCTATATTAGACCTAGATGCATTAATTTTATCAAAAATCAAACCTAAGGATCCCTTATGATCAACTCAAAAGAAAACACCCAAAGAAGAGGTACACCCGAAGAAGAGGGAATAATTTCACCACCTCTTTCAAAGTTCTTTTCTTCTTCTACTTACTCTTTATTTGTTTTTTCCACACCAAATTAATAACTCTAGTAACTTATAAATACTCTGATGTTATCATAAATATGGTACAACCATATTCATTATTCTATCCATCCTATGAATGACAAGTCACAATACGTGCGTACGTACGGCTTACCGTCTCCACATCATGGTGTAGTTTGTTATTAAAACACTTCATTAATTGGATGGATATAATAATGAGTACAAATGATGTAAATAATAAATATAACATGTTAATTATTCTTTATATATTATATACCATCAAATTACATATGATTTCACTATCAATAAAATGATATTTTCGCTCATGCATACATACGGATTACCGTCTCCACGAACGTGATGAAATTATTTCCCCATCATAACCATTCAAGAATAATTTTAATTTTATGATTAAAAATAATGTTTAATAACTTAATATCATTCTGGATATGAATCAAATACATCATATCCATAACAAACATGGCTTACATAACCAATCATATAAAGTAAAATGAATCAGTATGTGTATGTGTATGTGTATGTGTATGTGTATGTGTATGTGTATGTGTATGTGTATGTGTATGTGTATGTGTATGTGTATGTGTATGTGTATGTGTATGTGTATGTGTATGTGTATGTGTATGTGTATGTGTATGTGTATGTGTATGTGTATGTGTATGTGTATGTGTATGTGTATGTGTATGCGTATGTGTATGTGTATGTGTATGTGTATGTGTATGTGTATGTGTATGCGTATGTGTATGTGTATGTGTATGTGTATGTGTATTTGTATGTGTATTTGTATGTGTATGTCTATGTCTATGTCTATGTTTATGTCTATGTCTATGTGTATGTGTATGTGTATGTGTATGTGTATGTGTATGTGTTTGTGTATGTGTATGTGTATGTGTATGTGTATGTGTATGTGTATGTGTATCTGGATGTGTATGTGTTTGTGTTTGTGTATGTGTATGTGTATATGTATGTTTATGTGTATGTGTATGTGTATGTGTATGTGTATGTGTATGTGTATGTGTATGTTTATGTGTATGTGTATGTGTATGTGTATGTGTATGTGTATGTGTATGTGTATGTGTATGTGTATGTGTATGTGTATGTGTATGTGTATGTGTATGTGTATGTGTATGTGTATGTGTATGTGTATGTGTATGTGTATGTGTATGTGTGTGTGTATGTGTATGTAAATGTGAATGTGTATGTGGATGTGGATGTGTATGTGTATGTGATTGTGTATGTGTATGTGTATGTGTATGTGGATGTGGATGTGCATGGGTATGCGTGTGTGTATGTGTATGTGTATGTGTATGTGCATGTGCATGTGTATGTGGATGTGGATATGTATTTGTATGTTTATGAGTATGTGCATGTGTATGTGAATGGGTATGTGCATGTGTATGTGTGTGTGTGTGTGTGTTTGTGTGTGTGTGTGTGTGTTTGTGTGTGTGTTTGTGTGTGTGTGTGTTTGTCTCTGTGTATGTATGTGTATGAAATGTGTGTATGTGTATCTATTTCTATATTTGTATGTATATGTTTGTATGTTTATGTGGAATATGTATGTTTATATAGTATGTGTATGTAATCATATGTATGTGTATGTATGCACACATGTATGTAATTGTATGTATGAGTATGTGTATACACGTGTGTACGTATATGTGTATACAAGTGTGTGTGTGTGTGTGTGTGTGTGTCTACAAGTATGTTTATGTATGTGTATGTGTATGTGTATGTGTACGTGTACGTGTATGTGTATGTGTATGTGTATGTGTATGTGTATGTGTATGTGTATGTGTATGTGTATGTGTATGTGTATGTGTATGTGTATGTGTATGTGTATGTGTATGTGTATGTGTATGTGTATGTGTATGTGTATGTGTATGTGTATGTGTATGTGTATGTGTATGTGTATGTGTATGTGTATGTGTATGTGTATGTGTATGTGTATGTATATGTGTATGTGTATGTATGCATATGTATGTGTATGTATGTGCCTGCACGAGTATGTAATTGTATGTATGTGTATGTGCATGTAGATGCATAGGCATGTGTATGTATAGGTGCATGTGCATGTGCATGTGCAAATGTATGTGCATGTGTATGTGTATGTGTACGTGTATGTGTCTGTGTATGTGTATTGTGTGTGTGTGTGTGTATTTGTGTCTGTATATGTAATGTCCCGGAATTTTCCGTGTAGTTTTTTTTTAATTATATGGAATTATTTCGAGACCGCACGCTTTGACGGCACGTGATTCCATGGCCCGGAGTGCTCGGAATTTAATTTTGAACTTATTTTAAAGTACGTTCAACAAACATACGAGCAAATTTTTATAACTTTTGAATCGGTGCTCGGATCGAAAATATGAGGGCACCATTGAACTTGGAACGCTGGGATTCGCCTAGAAAGGGCCTAAATTCGACCGGTAGGGGTCGGACATGAATGTTTTTTTCAGACTGTTCGGAAAATAATAAAATAACAAAAAAAAGTTTTTTTACTTCTTTTCTCAACCATTGACCGGCAGACGGCAGCCCTGCGGTGCGGCTACGAGGCGACGCCAAGGCACATTAAACGAGGATCATTAATGGCTCGTTGTGCAGGCATCACGGCTACGTTGTTTCACAAATGAAACAGCATAACCGAAATGATGTGATGTGTTCCCTTTTTAATTAGCTAACGCATTGGAGAGTTGAGAATTAAAACGTGGGAAATTCCCTGATTAACCTCCGGTGAGTTTCCTCTCCAACGAAGAATGACGAACGACAGCGGAACGTCATCGACTTCGATGTACCTCGAAGAACGAAGTTGGGAAGTGATGAATGACGTCAACCTCTTGAAGCATCAAGGACCAAACTCTATGACAACGAACGTCAAATCGAGGTAGGGGTTTGAACTATTTAAAGTTACCCCGTTCTTTTCTGAAAACAACAAACGTGGATCAACCCACGAACAAGTTGATCTGCGGATCGTGCGTTCTTGTGGGCGGGTGACTTCTTTTGGGATTTCTCTATCCGAGATTAAATTATCACTTGTCTTGATTGAACTAAAATACCCGAACCTCCCCATGTTTTTAAACTTCTAACGCGGAGGGCGCAGGCCGACACAAACAAGGCATGAGCCCCTCCGCATGTGCCTTCTTCATGCATGAATTCTTGAAATGGCGGCAAGGTGAGTTTCGGGTCTTCGTTGTGAAGGTGGAAGCCTTATGATCCCGTAGGTGAAGATAGATCGAGAAATGGACCATCGGACCAACTCTGGTGGCCCGCAACAGAAACCACTGGCATGTCGGCACCGGCGGCGCGCGGAGGGAGGCGGCACGCCCATCAGCGCGTTGTGGCGGCGTGGAGGTGCAGCACCCCATTGAGGTGGCGGCCCGCGTCTGGACCGCCCGAGCGAGCGACGGAGGTCGCAGCATTGGAGACCTGCGGCGCCACATTGGCATCGCGTTGGCTTGGTCAACCTGCAGACTCAGTCCGCGAGTGGCGTGGAGGGTGCGGCCGGTGAAACCGGCCGCATGTGCTGAATAACGGATGCGGCTGTGTGGCATCCAGATGGAGAAGTCAGCCCACTACAGGTGGTCGGGTCCAAGCCGAACTGGATCCTGGTCAGGTCGAATTGACCCGAACCGGGTCCGGTCAGGTCAGATCAACCCGGACCGGGTCTGGTCGAGTCGGACTGGACCCTGACCCTATCATCCCTAATTTCACTAAAATGCCATTTTCTCTCAAACCGTGCGTCTAATTTACGTGTTATCAGTGCAATTTGGACACTTGCGGTGAGGCAATCCTTCTAAGATACTCTACGGAGGTTTTGGTGAAGGTTGGTATACGACCGGGTTGGATCGGACTCAAATCCAACCGGTCCCTTTTTACAAAAATGATCCTATCTTACAGATCGGGCGTCCATTCGACGCCCCCTCTGTTGTGTTGGGAACCTTACGAAGAGATGACCCTTTGGGTTACTCTATGTGGGATTTCATGGTGGTTGAGGTACAACCGATGGCTTGAGGGTCATATCCTCCGGAAATCAGGCGTGCTAAGCGCAGGAATCTAATGGTTGGTTGTGACGTGAAGTATAATAGCGACCCTATGTGGATCGGCATCTAGTAACCCTGTGTGGTTCAGAATCTAGCAACCCTGTGTGGATCAACAGCTAGCAACCATGTGTGGATTAGCACCTAGAGACCATCTGTGGGTCAGCACCTAGCAACCCTGTATGGGTCATCACCTAGAGACCTTGTGTGGGTTAACACCTAGTGACCCTGAGTGGTTCAGATCCTAGAGACCCTATGTCGATTAGCACCTAGCAACCCTGTGTGGATCAGCATCAGAGCCTCTCGATAAAACAAGATTATCTATCTTTACGACTAATTATCTTTACTTCTGTACTTAAGTTATACCTGGTGTGAGTTGTCTTTTACTTTATGTTGTGAATTTTATATCTTTCTTGGTGGTATTACCTATGTGGTATTTCCTTTTTGGTGTTTTACTTTGTGGATTACTGAGAGACCCTCAATGGTATTGGGGTACCTACTGAGTATTTTTATACTCACCCATGCACGGTCTTCGCCCATATATATTGTGTCTTGTGAAGATGATGGACAGCTTTGACTGAGTCTTTGGGGAGCCAGGGCTAGATGGTGCTCGGAGGTGGATCGATAAACATGGTGTGTTGCAGAGACATCTGACAGAGATATGTACCAACCCTTCATGTAGGATCCTTAGTGGATGACCTCCAGAGCTTGCACTTCCTTTTATGTACTTTCCTTTCTGTTCGGATTGTATTCCGGCCCTTTACTTTCATTTTACACACATTACTCTCAGTGGTTGTACTTTATGGTGGTTGTACTAGCTTTTCTTTCCTTTTTAGTTTTCTTTGGGTAGTATTCCTTGTCTTCGTGTATACAGGTTTAAAGGCAATGCCTTACCTTTTTGGTATATTCCTTCCTGGTGTTAGTCGCCATCCCCTGGCCAATGGAAGGTGGGCTTGGGGTAGTAATGGCACGAGCCCAGGGTGACAGGTCATGACAAAGTGGTATCAAAGGGCGGTCAGTTATACCAGAATAACTAAGATTCGGTACTTTTTAATGGTGGAAATAGTGTTAAGTGTCTTGAGTTAGGATTTCCAGCCAGGGAGTCCAGTGTTGGTGTAGCATCAGACGTATCTATACAACAAGACCCTGAATTCCGTTTTCTAACTCGGTACACGAAAACATTAGTTTCATGTGTTTTGGAATTTTTTTTCTCTTGATCTCTTTTGAGTTAGCTCACCAGGTATAACTTATTGATCGTGGCGCATCTGTTTCCCTACAAGATGCCTCCAAGAATATAGCCAGATAAGATTTTAGTGAGAGATCATGACGATGGCCTATCGAGCGATGAGGCGTCTATGTAGGGACCACTTATAGTGATAGCACCTTCGGGTGGTGTACTAAAAGAACCACCACCCATAGAGTAGCAGTTGCTACCAGCCCCACCAGCGAACAGTGCACACTGACTAAGCTCATTGTATGCGTTCCAAACACAGAGGCCTTTGAGGTTTCAAGGCGAGACAGATCTTTAGGTATCTAAGGATTGGATTGAGGTAGTTACTTGGGTTTTTCACCTAGTAGAGATACCTATAGACAATATGGTGTTCCTAGCCGCTAGCCATCTTCAAGGCATGACAAGGAGATGGTGAAGATTGATTCTCTAGACACACGATGATGCGACCCTTACCTGGTTGGACTTTGAGAGCCTCTTTAGGATGGAGTTCATACCAGCAACACTACGCTCAATGTGTATTCAGAAGCTACTACACCTACAATAGGGAAGCCTGACTATGGCCCAGTACTCAGCAAGGTTTACCGACCTCTCCCGCTACTACACCGACATGGTATGGGACCCTTTCTTTAGGGCTTGGACCTTTGAGCAGGGAACCTGATGGGAGATCAGGGAATCGATGGTTTTGCCCAGCATTCCAACATAGGCTGGAGTGCTAGAGTGAGCTCTACTGGTGGAGAGATTCCCAGCCGAGCAGGCAATAATGGTGAGAGCCACCACCAGATGATAGGTGGATGAGTAATCTACAGCAGGTAGTAGGTGGATGAAATAGAGTCCCAAACTAGATATAACTTCTGGAGGATGACCCTAGGATGCAGGGTTGGAGGTGTGGAGCTCATGAGGCAGAGGATCTTAGCTGAGGCCTAGAGTTTTTTACTCCTACGGCGGATAGGGGCACATGGATCGTGACTATCCGACTACCCGCACAGATGATCATAAAGTGGTTGAGGGACCACCAAGACAAAAATATAGGTTTGATCAAGGAGGTATATAGGAGCGGCAGACATGGAAGGGGATTAGGTCGAGTGGCAGGTGGTGGATGATTGTTCGAGGTACAACCACCACCACCTCAAGTTGGTCCACCACGAGCTCCAGGAGAAGGTGGACAGGGGAGAGGCTAGCTTTAGAAGATGGAGGCCTATGACCATGGCTCTCTATAGATGATTAGAGGTATGATCTATGTTTACTCCACCTTAGATGCTATTCTTATAGACACAGGTTCTAGTCACTCTATCCTTTCCACATACCTTGTTTGAGGATTGGAGATTCTGGTGGAGATGTTGGCTCGATCCTTACGATTATAGACTCCTATGGGAGGGGATTATAGAATTACACACTGGTTACAATAGTGTGATCTTACTCTAAGAGGTGGTATCTTCGGTTGGGATCTCTTAGTAACAGCGTCAAGGCCTTACGACGTCATCTTGGGTATGGACTGGTTATCCACAATCCATGCTCAGATTGACTGTTTTAGGTGAAAAGTGTTGTGTGTTCATGGGGATGGGACCAGGTTTTCCTTCACCGGAGAGAAGTGAAAATTTGCAGTACAGGATGGGATTTCTCAGAGGAGGGTGTAGCCGATCACTCACTAGTTGGATAGGCTCACCCTCGGTGCGGTATACGAAAGGAGTCTGAGCTTTCTTGTAGTGGTGGATGAGTATGAGGATGTATTCCCTAAAGATGTTATGGGACTATCTCATTGCAGAGAGGTAGACTTTTGCATTTCTTATACCCAAGGATGGCACCGATATCTACACCTTCATATAGGATGGATCCCATGGAGCTCTGGGAGCTGAGGGTACAGTTGGAGTAATTTTATAAGAAGGGGTTCGTAAGACCCAGTGTTTCCCTATGGGCAGCCCCGGTGTTGTTTTCTAAGAAGGCATATGGGAGCTTGAGACTGTGCATGGACTTCCATTTCCCAAACCAGTTGACTGTAAAGAACAAGTACCCACTACCAAGGATTGTTGACCTTTTAGATCAGCTGAAGGGAGAAATGTGGTTCTTGAAGATTGACCTCAGATCAGGCTATCATCAGCTTTGGGTACAAGATGAGGACGTACCAAAGACAACCTTTAGATGATGGTACAGACACTCTGATTTTTTGGTGATGACTTTCAGTGTGACCAATTCCCTAGCAATGTTCATGGGACTCATGAATAGTATCTTCTAGCCTTACCTAGATCGTTTCATGGTAGTCTTCATTGATGACATCTCGGTGTACTCGACGTTGGTGGAGGAGCATGCTACACACCTACAGATAGTTCTGGATACACTCCGAGAGCACCAGCTTTATGGTAATCTCTCAATTTTTTAGTTATAAATTCATGATTTCCACTTTTTGGGACACTTCATCTCAGAGGCTAGAGTTACAGTGGATCCGGTGAAGATTGAGGCAGTGCTTGCTTGGGAGATACCCAAAAGCGTGACTAAGGTGCGGAGTTTCTTGGGGTTGGTCGGATACTACCGAAGGTTCATGCCCGACTTATCTAGAGTAGAAGAACCTATGACAGATTTTACGAAGAATTTAAAACCCTTCGTTGATAGAGAAATTCAAGTAGAGCTTCCAGTAGCTGAGGAAGAGCTTGACCAGTGCTCCCATCTTGAGGTTTCCAGAGGAGTTCATCGACTATGTGGTATACTGTGATGCATCATGGGTTGGACTAGGTTGTGTTCTAATGTAGGAGTGAGCATAGATTGACTATGTCTCATGGAAGCTGAGGCAGCATGAGCGAAACTATGTGACCCAGGACCTAGAGTTAGCAATAGTGGTCTTTTCCTTGAATATGTGGCGGCACTACTTCATGGGTGAATGGTTTATTGTCTAATCCGACTACAATAGTATTAGATATATCTTCTCATTGAAGGACCTGAACTTTATACAGTAGTGATGACTAGATTTCCTCCAAGAATATGACTTTGAGATAGTCTATACTCATGGGAAGTGGAACGTGGTGGCAGATGCGCTCAGCAGGAGGTCTGGTTTATAACTACTGAGTGAGGCGACGGAGTAGCTAACCATGATGCAGATATCATTTGTGGATGATAATGGAGAATATTACCTCCAGCCTATGACTATCACTCCCCCAATCCTTCAGCGAGTTAGGGAGGCACAACTTCTGGATGTTGAATGCAAGGACGGACATGCTCAGATATCCTTAGGAAAATCTCTTGATGGATTTTCGATAGGTGGGGATAAAATCATCCTTTTCAGAGGATACACCATAGTAATAATGAAATTATGGGTGGAGGTGTTGAGGTAGTTCCATACTTCCCCTTTTGAGGTACATCCCGGTGTGGCAAAGATGTTCTAAGACCTCTAACGTCAGTAATGGTGGCTAGGGATGAAGAAAGAAGTGGAAGATTTCATTTCATGATGCCTCACTTGTCAGCAAGTGAAGGTCGAGCATCAGGCCTCAGCAGGCTTTATGCATCCACATGAGGTACTAGAGTGGAAGTGGGATGGTATCTCCATGGACTTTGTGACGGGGTTACCATGCACGTCCAGGGTCCAATACACTATCTGGGTGATCGTTGACCGACCCACCAATTTGGATCACTTCTTACCCATCCGGGAGCAGGGATCGGTAGAGGGATTGAGATACCTCTACATCTAGGAGATAGTGCGGCTTCACTGGGTGCCTTCAACGATCATCTTAGATTGTGATGCACGCTTTTCATCCTGGTTGTGGAAGGGGTTGAAAGAAGCATTTGGGAATCCTCTGTTCAAGAGCACAAGCTTTCACCCAAAGACAGATGGTCAAATGGAGTAGACCATACAAACCCTGGAGGACATGCTTCATGCGTGCATCCTTGATTTTGGTCGTAGGTTGGAGGACCACCTTCCACTGGTGGTGTTTGCATACAATAATATCTATCACTATACCATTGGTGTGGCACTGTTTGAGGTCTCGTATAGGCGACCATGCAGATCACCTCTATGCTGGACAGACCTAGAAGAGTTAATGCTCATGGTTCTAGAGTTGGTATGGTCTACCACTGAGAAGGTGCAGGTAATCCAAGAGCATATGATGACTTCATAGAGTAGTCATAAGTCTTATGCCAAAAGGAGACAAAGAACCTTGGATTTATAGGAGGGAGACCATGTTTTCCTTTAGTTCTCTGCCTGATGATGATTGTGGAGATTTAGACGGGGCAGCACATTATCTTCAAGGTTCATCAGACCTTTCCAGATTCTTAGCAGAGTTGGCGAGGTGGAGTAACACTTAGCTCTTCCCCCACAGATACATTGGGCACATGATTTTTTTAACGTGTCACAGCTGAGGAGGTACGTGCATGACCCATAACATGTCATCGAATGGGGAGAGATGGACATTGATGATGGGGCGATGATTTTGGAGTTCCTGATAGAGATAGAGGATCAACAGGAGAAGGTCCTTCATGGATGGTCAATTCCTCTGGTGTTCGTTTGGTTTCAGCATGGGAACCTTTAGGAGAGCACATGAGAGCAGGAGGCTCAGATTCAAGCTCAGTACCCCCATTTGTTTTATTAGCCTTTGTTTTGGCTTTTAGGGATGTAAAACCATAAGGTGGGGAGAATGTAATGTCCCAAAATTTTATGTGTAATTTTTTTAATTATATGGAATTATTTTGAGACATCACACTTTGACGGCACATGATTCCAAGACTTATAGTTCCCGAAATGTAATTCTGAAATTATTTTAAAGTACGTTCAATAAGAGTGTGAGTGGGTTTTTCTAACTTTTGAACGATTTCTCGGATCAAAAATATAAGGGCACCATTGAACTAGGAATGTCTAGATTCTACTAGAAAGGAATTAACTTCAACCGAAAAGGGTCATACAGAAAATCTACTTTTCATAATTTTCAGAAAATAATAAAATAACTTTAGAAAGTTATTTTATTTATTTTCTCAACCATTGAGCAGTGGACGGTGGCACTACGGTGCAGCGACAAGGAAAATACAAGGCACATTAAAAGAGGATCTTGAATGGATCATTGTGCAGGTGTAATAGCTACATTGTTTCATAAATGAAACAGCATAATGACGCAACGTCGTAAAGTAATAGAAACACTAAGAAATGTTCCCTTTTTAATTAGATAATGTGTTGGAGATTTGGGAATTAAATCATTGGAAATTACCTGACGAACCTCTGGTGAGTTTCCTCTCTAATAAAGAATGAAGAATGCCGGTGGAATGTCATAGAATTCGACGTACCTCCAAGAACAAAGTCGAGAAGCGAGGAACAACACTGAACTCTTGAACCCTTGAGGACAGAATGCTATGGAAGTGAATGTAAAATCGAGGTAGGTATTTAAACTATTTAAAGTTTCCCCACTGTTTTCTGAAAATGATGAATGTGGATCATCCCACGAACAGGTTGATCTGTGGATCATGCGTTCTTGCGAGAAGGTGACTTCTTTTGGGACTTCTCAATCTGGTACTAAATTATCACTTTTATTGATTTAACAACAATCCCCAATCCTCCCCATGTTTTTAAACTGCTAACATGGAGGGCGCGAGCTGACACGAATAAGGCATGATCCCCTCCGCATGTGCGTTCTTCATGGATGAATTCTTGTAATTGCAGAAAGGCTATTTCGAGGCGTTCACAGTGAAGGTGGAAGCCATACGGTCCTGTAGGCACAGACGGATCGAGAAACGAATCAACGGAGAAACTCCAGTAGCTCAGAGAAGAAATTGTCGGTGCGCCGATGACAGCCGCGGCCGCGGGAAGAGGGAGGCGGCATGCTGCAGCGGTAGAGGGCCGCAACCAGTGGTTACGATGGCATAGAGGTGCGGCACCAAATGGAACTGCGTGGAGGTGGCAGCCCATGTCTGGGCTACTGGGGCGAGTGACGGAGGCCACGACTACCGAAGTCGCAGCGCTGGAGACCAGCAGAACCAGGCTGGCGCCATGTTGACCTGGTCAACCCGCGGACTCAGTCCGTAGGTGATGTGGAGGGTGTGGCTGGTTTCACCGGCCGTGTGTGCTGAAGACCAGACGCAGCTATGCTACGTCCGGATGGAGGATTCATTCCACTATGGTAGGTTGGGCTTAGGATTGACTGGATCCAGGACGAGTCAGGTCGGTCCGGCCAGGTCGGACTGGACCTTGACCCAACTGGCCACTGTTTCACTAAAATGCCTATATCTCTCAAACCAAGCATCTGATTGATGCAATTTATATGGCATTGAGACCATTGAGAAAAGGTGGTCCTTCAGAGTACTCTACATGAGTTTTTGCAGAGTTTGGAAAACATTCGGGTTGGATTGGACTCGAATCCAACTATGGTCTTTTTACAAAAATGCCCATATCTTACAGATCGGGCGTCCTTTTATCATGTCGTCTGTTGTGTGGGGACCCTTGCGACGAGATGGACCTTTGGGTTACTCTATGTGGGAATTTTTGGTGGTTTAGGTATGACCAATTGATTAAAGAGAAATTCCTCCGGAAATCAAGCATGCTAAGCATGGGAATCCAGTGGTTGCTTGTGACGTGAAGCATAATCACAACCCTGTATGGATCAACATCTAGTGACCCTCTGTGGATCAGCATCTAGCAACCCTGTATGGATCAACATCTACGGACCCTCTGTGGATCAGCATCTAGTGACCCTGTGTGGATCAAGAGCTAGCAACCCTGTGTGGATCATCACCTAGTGATCCTTTGTGGGTCAGCACCCAGCGAACTTGTGTGGGTTATCACCTAGAGACCCTCTGTGGATCAGCACCTGTCTACCATGTGTGGTTCAGCACCTAGTGACCCTGTGTAGATTATCTCTTAGCGACCCTTGTTGATTAGCACCTAGCGACCATGTGTGGATCAGTAGCAGAGCCTCTCAATAGAACAAGATGATCTAGCTTTATGACTAATCATCTTTACTTCTGTACTTAAGTTATACCTGGTGTGAGCTTTATTTAACTTTATGCTATGTATTTGAGATCTTTCTTGGTGGTATTACCTCTGTGGTATTTCCTTTGTGGTGTTTTTCTTTGTGGATTACTGAGAGACCTTCGTGGGTATCAGGGTCCCTACTGAGTATTTTTATACTCACCCTTTCACGGGCATCGCCCAAACCTATTGTGTCTTTGGTAGATACAGACAGTTTTGACTGGGACTTTGGGGAACCAAGGCTAGACGGTGCTCAGAGGTGGATCAATAGATTTGGTGTGCTACAGTGACATCTAACAGAGAGATGTACCTACCCTTTAGGTAGGATCCTTGGAGGAAAAACTCCAGAGCTTATAATTCCTTTGTTGTACTTTCCTTTCAGTTGGTCTTTTATTCTGGCCACTTTACTTTTAGTTTACACACTTTTCTTTCAGTGGTGGTACTTTTTGGGGTTTGTACTCTGTTTTCTTTCATTTTTGGTTTTCTTTGTATATTATGCCCTATTTATGTGCGTACAAGATTAAAGGCAATGTCTTCCCTTTTTGGGATATTCCTTTCTAGTGCTATTCACCAGCCCCTGGCCTATGGAAGGTGGGATTGGGGTAGTCACGGTAGGGGCCTCGGGGGACGGGTCGTGATAGTATATATGTGCATGTGAATGTATGTGTACATATTTATGTATATGCATATTTATGTGTGTATGTGTATGAGTATGGGTATGTGTGTTTATATAGTATGGGTGTGTGTGTGTGTGTGTGTGCGTGTGTTCACATGTATGTAATTGTATGTATGTGTATGTATATGCATATGCATGTGTATGGGTAGGTGTCTGTGTGTGTGTGTGTGCATGTGTATGTGTATGTGTCTATGTATGTGTATGTGTGTATATGTACATGTATGTATCTATACATGTATGTTTAGTTCTATTTATGTGTATATATGTATGTCAGTTTATTGATTTAATATTATTTATTCATTTTTATTATTTATCCATTTTCAGTATTTTTTGTAATTTATTCATTTTTAATATTTATTCATTTATAATATCTATTAATTTTTAATTTATATTCATTTAATATTTTTATAATATATTCAATTTTGGTAGTTATTTATATATTTTTAAATATTTATTCATTTAATTAGATAATAATATTTTAAATTATTATTGAAAATTCTAAAGTTTATTAAGTCATTATATTTTCTATATACAATCAATACAATATATACATCGATAATTATAAATAATATTATTATTAATTGTTCATTTTTATTCATTTTTATTTATTTGTAATTCATGTAATTAATGTTTTGAATTCACTTTTTTTAAATATTTTTTTAATTTATTTAATTTTATTTATTCTTTTTTAATATTACTTCATTTAATTTTTTAATTATTTATATATATTAGTTTTTAATATTTTTGGAATTTATTCATTTTTTAAAATTCATACATATGTTTTTAAAA
The DNA here is from genome assembly GCA_963277665.1 of Viscum album. Classification (NCBI taxonomy): domain Eukaryota; kingdom Viridiplantae; phylum Streptophyta; class Magnoliopsida; order Santalales; family Viscaceae; genus Viscum; species Viscum album. Next base: position 694,107,419 of record OY728119.1, on the reverse strand, counting down.
AATAAATAATTAAGGGGGGTTCCCCTAATTTTTTTATTAACCCAAAAAAAATCCCCTTTTTTAATTTATATGATTAATATTTATTCATTTTATTTTAATAATTTTTAATATTTTTTATATTTCTGAAATTTATATAATTGATTTCTATAAATTCATTTTAATTTTAATATTTTTTTACATCCAATTTAATTCATTTTAATTTTTTTATTTTTTATATAATTAATATTATAAATTTATTCATTTTTATCCATTTTTTATGTGTCTATAATTAATTTAATCAATGTTACGGATTCTCTTTTTAAAATATTTTTGTGATTTATTCAATTTTATTTATTTATTTTTAATATTCTTTCATTTAATATTATTTATTCATTTTTTGTTATTTTTTAATTTTTAATATTTTTGGAATTTATTATTTTTTTATTATTTTTTTATTCATAATTATTTACCAAGTTTTAATATTTTCAATATTTTTTTAATTTATATGATTAATATTTATTCAATTTTATTTACTTGAAAAGGTCTGAGTACAAGTTGGCAAGACAACCTTCACCCACAAAATTTATTAGAAAAAGATAAATTACAACAAAGGAATGAAAGAAAAGTTCAACAACGTAAGAAGCACCCACAAGAGAGGAGGAAATATGTCAACTTCTGTCGCTCCATCTGGAACCCAAATTCCTAGGATATTGACCTTTGTCCTTTGGGTGTTGTCCTCTCTATCATGACTTGGTCCATTGAGTTCACACATGCTCGTCAGACGATGATGAGCCCGATGAGTCTGATCAGTCCTCTAGAATGATGTGGCTCATGTATTTTTCATGAAAGATCCCAAGAATCAAGCCTCAGATTATGTTGACAACCATCTTCAATGTTTTTTATAACAATTTTTGGACAGTCAAATAGTCTCTAATCCAAAAATATCTGGCTCCATTTTGTCAAATGTTACTTCAAGATGGAAATCAAACCATTTTTCAAGTTCATCTAAGAGGCCCTGGGGGAACCTATCACCCTCATAATCCACCAAATGTGCCTTAACATTTTTCTTCCTTACATCTTCACACTCTAAGATCAAATCCTTTCCAAAAGTGTCATACCCATCTTTCATGAGCTCAGAAAATTGAGATGGATAAGACCATTCATTATCATCTGAGCTCATCCTCCTACCGCCACTTCCTTAGGGACTATCCCGGCATGTTTCATCCTTGCTACAACTTGTGGTGTTAGGAGATCTTACATCAACAATTTCTACAGGCTGCAACACTAATAATTGTTCATCATCAATAGTATGAGAGCCCATTTGACCAGGGGATCCATTTCCCCCAACCATCACAACGTCAATCAAAGGCCGATCTATCACGTACTCAGATATATAGTTGGGTTTCCTATACAAGACCATTTTAAAACCCTCATCATCCATAATTTTCTTACCTTTGGTTGGAGTTTCTTCTACATGCCACTTTCCCTCCTTACCGACCATCAGTACCCACTGCTCATGTTCTGGCTCCCCCCCCCTACGCCAGAGTTAGTAGAGTTTTTCCCCAACATCTATGAAGCATTATGAGCGGCTTCCTAGGAATGGAACTTGCATCCACCATCAAGCTGCACAACATTCCCAAGGTTCACATCACCATTGAATGGGTTGAATCCCTTTTTCATAGTACCTCCATCTAGTAAATTGAACTTGAACTGCTCAACTACATGCCCAAACTTATTACATTTAACAAAACGCAAGACTTTATGGAATTTGTCTATAGAATTCCCAATATTACAACATTTTTTGTAGTAATCGGGCAATTTATCAGCTTCAATATGTAGCTCAAAATAGTACTCATCATCAACTAGTACAATTGTGTCAATAAAAGTCGTGCTCATGTCAATTTTAACAAGAATTTGAGAAAAACACCCAAACCTCTCACATTCGGTTTCCTTATCAAATTTGATTGGGATCCCAACAACAGATGAAACATCCCATGATATTTGAGTATGCCATAGGTACCAGCTGAGTCTGAAGACCCAAATCCACACCTGAGTTGTTGAATTTCCAATAGTTTCTGGATTAAATCTAGGATCCCAGCCTTTAATAAGTAAGACTCTTTCTTTGAGATGTACAAATCCCATTCCCCAAGCACGCTCCTTCAAATTAGATGAGGGAAAGATAATGTGGAAAAATCACTTATCGAGAGATTCGATCTTCCATCTTCCAAATCTCTAAAATTGAAGAGGGCAGGTGCGCATATCCCCAAGTATCCAAAGGTTGGTCCCCCACTGTACCACCAGCTGGGAAATAATCAAGTGTTTATACTCAGCGATCCGTTGTGAGATAATTGAATGATTTGATTCAAAAAAAGCTAGCAATCCATTTTTTGTTATTCTCCTTGATATCAAAGACCCAAATATTGTAGTATCAAAGAATCTGGCCAAGGGAAGAGAACGAACTTACTTTGGACCATGACGATCAATTTCTAGATCACCCTCCACCATAGGAACTGCATCACCACCTAGATCACTAGATATATTTCCATTTCAACACCCCCCCCCCAACAAATTGAGTGCTCACAGAACTCATTGGAGTGCAATAAATCCCTGAAGCAACAAGTGGGGTTGCATTAGGAGGTCTATCACCAACCCTTCCTTTGACAGAAACCACTACCGCAGTTCGAACCCATAAAGATGGGTTTGATTCATCTACAACTGCAGATTCTAGTACCTACTTACCATCCATGACTTGATAAAAGGGGCAAGGAAACCCTTCCTTCGCATCCAAAACCCTGGAAATCAGAGCACCTGTAAGCTGATTCACATCGCTCGGAAAAGGAAGACGAGGTGCAGTACTTGAGAGAGGGGGGTATTCTATAGGGTTGCATAATGTAGATACATTCGACATAACCATGGGAGATTAGGGTCATGGATTCCATCCTAATCACCATCAGCTAGTGGGACAGGCTCCCAAACCATCATCATATTTCATACTCTTCAATTTTATTTAATAAGTCATAATATTTTATAAATTTTTTAAATTTATATAATTAATTTATTTAAGTGCATTTATTCATATTTTTGTAATTTAAATGGTTAATATGATTCATTTTTAATAATTTTTTTATTTATATTATTTATTTATTCATTTTCTTCATTTTTTATCTGTTTAAAGTTCATGTAATTAATTTTACGGATTCATTTTTCTTGAATAGTTTTGTTATCTATTAAATTTTATTTATTCATTTTTAATATTATTTCATTTAATATTTTTTAACCATTTTTAATATTTATTTATTTTTATATTTTTTGTAATTTAATCATTTTATAATATTTATTTATACATATTTATTTACTATGTTTTAATATTTTCAATATGTTTGTAATTTATATGAATAGTATTAATTCATTTGTGTTTATTAAATTTTATTATTTTTAATATGTTTCAAATCTATATAGTAAATTTATTTAAATAATTTTTTAATAATTTTATCATTAAAATATTTAATATTATTCATTTTTAATATTTTTTTATTTATATAATTAATATTATTTATTTGTTTGTTTTATTCAATTTTATGTGTTTGTAAGTTATGTAATTAATGTTATCGATTCACTTTTTTTAATATTTATGTAATTTATTCAAATTTATTTATTCACTTTAAATATTAATTCATTCAATTTTATTTATCAATTTTTAATATTTATAAATTTTTAATATTTTTTAAATTTTCATGTTTAATATTTATTTATACATATTTATTTATTAAATTTTAATATTTTCTATATGTTTGTAATTTATATAATTAATTCATTTAATTTCATTTTTGATAATTTTGTAATTTAAATAGATAGTAGATTTCATTTTTAATAATAATATTATTTATATAATTAATATTATTTATTTATTATTTTTTATTATTTTCTTATAATTTTGGTGGCATTAGTTTAAGTGTCGCTAAAAATGTATTTTATCAGAGTGAAAACATAAGTTCTAAGAAATACTACTTTTGTTATCTTGTTTTAGCATTGCTAAAAGTGATGATTTATCAGCACTAAGAAAGTACTGAAAAAGTAATATTTATCAACCTTTATGTTTTTAGCACTGGTAAAATACACTTTAATCAGTGCTTTTCAATTAGCATTGATAAAAAGTTTCACCCTCTTTATAAAAGAACCCTAGCAGGTCGTGTCTTCCTCTTCCACTACACTCAATCCCTCACCAAACCAAAGGTCTACTACTATTAAATTTGGACATTTTGGAAAAATCAAACCTCAAAACCGAAGATAAAAAATTAAAAACTTGTTTTTAAGGAATCTCTGTCAATCTTTCAGGTGTTTTGCATGATTTTTCTGAGTTTATATTCCTTTCAACATCACACAATCCTTGTAAATGCAATTAAATTTCATGGAATAATCTTATATAATTATTGGGAGTGTGTTTAATATGATGTGAGTCAGATAAACTCACTTTAATTATACACGAGTGTAGATTTTTGATTTTATTCATCCACAACCCATGAAATTCCTAATAAATCATATGTAGCATCACTTTACACCTAAAAATCATTGAAAATATCATTAGAATGTGTAGTCTTATACCAAAATTAAGCCTTAAGTTATCAAAAATAATATAAAGAATGAAATTAATCCATTGAAAAATTTAACTCCTAAATATTCTAAAACACCAAAAAATGTGATAAAATCATGAAAAAATGTGGGAATATTTGGAATTAAAATCAATTAAAAATTCAAATTATAATTAATATAATTCATGAAATATTGTTAAAAAGAGTTTTTTATTTTATTAAATCCATTACTAATTAAAAAAAATTGTGATTAAATATTTCTTCTTTGAGGTTTTGAAATTTGAAAATTTTGTTTATTTTGATTAAAACATTAATTTTTCCCCATATTGACTATTTTTAAAATCTCATGGAATATTAAAAATTTTATTTCTGATTATTACCAAATGAAGAATTTGAATATGGTATATTTTATAAATTTAAAAATGTAATGGCCATAATCGATGTGGTTACATTGTTTAAAACATTGTAGAATCATTGTAAAAAATAAGTAATTTTTTATATATGTTTTCATAGTGAAATATTATTATATACACCCTAATACTTATCCAGTTATAGAAATACATAGGTTTCTTGTGAACTTCGATAGTAACAAAGAGTGAATTATCTCCCTTGATGAATCTATTTAAGAAAAAAGAATGATTTATGATATGTGAATTCTTGTAATAAAAAAATAAGTGTTATAATACTTTAAATTAATATAATTATTAGTCTTTATATGTTCTAACAAGTTGTTGATACAATGGTGATTTATGTAAAATATGATAACTATACATGGATATATATAAAGAATAAACTTTTGGGGTTCTAATATCATATCTTCTATGAATTTATTTATTTTGTTAAATATGTATATTACTGAATCAAATAGGTTGGATATGAATCAAAAATGGATGGAAGTCAGTAATATGACAAAATGTTATGAGTATGGGGTGAACGAGTTCATAAAGTTTGCAAAAGATCATGTATATGACCCTTATCAAATCCTTTTTCTATGTTTATGTTGTTTTTATTCAATACTAATTAATCTAGAGGAGATATAAGAACACATGATATATCATGGAATATATCAAAGTTATCGATGTTGGACTAAACACTAGGAAGAAAGTAATGTAGCTAGTGATGGAGATAACATTGCATTTTATGGATCATTTTATATTATTATAAGTGTGAAAAATTATGAAGACCATATTGAGGATATTATTATAGGTGTGACTGATGATGAAGATTGTATTGAGTAAATGACAATAATGATTGAAGATAAACTTCATGATTATCCAAAATTATTTCTGAAGTTAAAGAGTTGTGAAAATATTCCATTGGATGATAATTATACTAAATGTACAATATTATTAGACATAATAAATCTATATAATTTAAAATATGGAGATAGATGGAGTGACACCAGATTTACTAAAGTGTTTTCTCTATTGAATGATATAATATGAGAAGATAATTAGCTACCTTGCAGAACATATGATGCTAATAGAATTATGTGTTCAATGGGTATGATCTATAAAAGAATACATGTATGTTCAAATAATTTTATACTATTTTTCAAGGACCATCAATCACTTAAAAAATGCCCAAATTTTGGTTCATATTAATACAAGAAAGATAAATTGTGTCCTTCAAAAAAATTATTTTACTTTCTAATAAATCTAAGGTTTAGGCGCCTATATAGAAGTGAAGAGAGTGAAAGAAAATTGGCGTGGCATTTATATTCAAGAAATCGATATGGGAAACTTCATCACCTGGCCGACTCTCCTCAGTGGAAGAAAATTGATCACGATTATCATGAATTTATAAATAATCTAAGAAACCTTTGTTTTTCAATATCTATAGATGGAGTGAATCCTTTTGGTTTATAAAATAGTAATCAAAGTACATGTACAGTTATTCTGGTAAATTATAACTTGTCATCGTGATTATGCATGAATTAAAAATACATTATGTTGTATATGCTTATACCAGGACCCAAATAATCGGGTAATGATATTTATATTTATTTGGATTCATTGATTATAGATTTAAAATCAATATAGGATTTAAATGTTACATTGTAAGATGATTATAGAAATAAAGATCTTAAAATGAGAACCATACTATATGAGATGATAAATTACTTTATATCTTATGTATAATTGTTTGGATATAGAATTAAATTAACTCAATGGTGCCCATTAGTGAACAATGTACATGCTTAGTTAGACTGAAGCATTCATTGAAGACTGTGTTTCTAGAAAGTCACAAATTTATACTCTGATGACAAGAATACTGATCTTGGACAAAATCATTTGATGGGAATTTAGAATAAGGTACAACACCATCTCCACTAATAGGTGATCAACTATTTGAGAAAGTAATGTATATTTCCACAAATGTTGGTAAACATTCATTGAAAATCCATAAGAAAAAATGGTTGTAAAAAGAGATCATTTTTTTTGAATTACTATATTGGAATTTTTTATCCAACATACATTATCTTGATGTTATACATGTGAAAAAAAATGTATGTACAGGTGTTATTGACATGTTACTATACAAAACTAGTAAAATAAAGGGTGACATTAATGCTATGTTGGACTTGATTAACATGGGGATATAGGAAGAGTTAGTGTCGGTGAAGGGTGAAAGAATGAATTTTCTTCCTCTAGTTGCTTACACTCTTTCTAGACAAGAGTGATATCAATTTTCAACTTCTTGAATTTTTTAAAGGTTCTATAGGGGTATTTATCAAGTATAGGAATATCATTTCAATAACTGATTTAAATCTAAGGGGCCTAAAATCACAAGATAGTCATACTTTAATGAAAAATCTAATTCTTTTAGCTCTAAATTGAATTTTTCCTAAGAATAGTCATCATACATTAACCAAAATTTATTTTTAAAGCTATATGTAGTAATGTTATAGACCTGATGAAATTACAAACTATGGAAAAGGAAATTATAGTCATATTATATGAATTGGAGATTTCCTTCCCACCATATTCACTTGGTTAGATAGATCCGACTATGTGGACCAATAGATTATAAATGGATGTACCACATTGAATGGTATATGAATATTTTGAAAGGGTATGTCAAAAATTGAAGTCTTCTAGAAGGTTTTATTGAGGAGTGATATATTTTTGAGGAATCCATTGAATTTTTTACCAACTACCTATCCGATGTGGAAATAATTGGTCTACCAAAATCTCATCATACTTAGAGACTTGGGGTGAAGGAATTTATGGAATAGATGTTGTTGTAATTACTATTATAGAGTGGGATATATCTCACCTTTACAGTTTATATAATAGTTTAGTGGTTGTGCCATATTTTAAATCCAAAAAAGTAATTATTAGGCATTTGAATCCATAAAGGGATGGAAGATGGATATTAAATACATATAATTGATAGATTATAGGATAGTTTTGAGACCATATTTTAAGAAGTAAACTAAAAATCTGAATTAAATTTTAGAAAGACTCTGATGGCTAGCCATAGGACTAAGTATTCCTATATTGCCTTATAATGGTTACGTAATTAATGGTTATACAATATATACAAATAAACATGATGAATTCAGTACCATTGAATATAGTGGAGTTATACTTATGGATAAAGTGATTCATGTATCTAGTATCAAGGGAAAAATCTAATTTATGCCAATATGTCATACTTTGGCATCATCAAACAAATATGGGATTTGGATTATACAATATTCCATGTGAAAATCTTTCGATGAATGTTGGTTGATAATAGGAGTGTAGTTACAGAAAATGAATTTGGATTTATGAATGTGTATTTAAATAAGGAAGGTTATAAGGATGGACTATTCATAATGAAATCATAGGTAGTACAAGTATTTTATTTTACAAATCTTGTAAATAGAAGTATTCAATTATTCTGTTATCGACCAAAACCATTGAATGGTCATATGTCAATTCAATTTAAGATTTCCCTTTTATTGGGATTCCATGATCATTTCACGATGGTCTAAATATATATGAGGTCTTATATGTTATAGGATACCATGATGAGGGTATTTTAATACCTGATATAGGGGTCAAATCCCTTCATCCTTTAAAGAATGAAAATATATTTCAATAATCATGTTATATTTTTTTTAATATAAATTCTGTTACCTCGTATTATTATTTGTTCACTATTATATTTATGAAATATAAATTAAATGTTTAAACACTTCTACAGATAATGGATTATAGACATGTTGATGCTCTCAATCATGAGTAACAACTGGTTTCTCAACATGTTAATGCTCCTAATTTATAGGAATAATAAATTTCTTCACATATCAATGATACCAATCTCATGGAACAAAATATTTCCAATGTTGAAGATAAGGAAATGGTATAAGGTGAAAAACCTATATCAAAGAAAAGATAGGAACGTTATGGAATGATGGTGTTAACAAATAATTTTAAGGATAGAGGTAGATCCATCAAATTCATGTTTGGATGGAATGCCCATGGCCATCCTGTTAATCCCAAAAGTCTATTTTCATTAGTTACATTGGGGTCACCACTCAAATTTATTTTTTGATTGATATAGATATGTGACACAATTTTCTTCCCGCGATTAAGGTACTAATTTGGGAAGATATTAGTGTAACATTATGATATAATATCTTTATTTTACTAAAAAAATTAAATAATTAAACATTGATTTACTCTTAATATTCCTTTTAAGGGTGAATTTATAATATATTAGTACTTAATGAAGTTTATATTATTGGTCACTAGAAAGGTTCATAGAGGCTTTCAGATAATTCTAAGTATGAATAATCTCAGAGATACAAAAGGTAAAATAAACCCACACCCACCACAGATGTATCTATACATGATAAACCAAGTAAAATGGAATGCATTTTTTGTTTTTCAGGAGGAGGAAAAAATTTAGGTATATTTTGATTAGTAACACATTACTTGAAAATACATGTATTAATCACATTGATTAAGAATTGTTAATTTATGAAACAATAACTATGTGCTGAAAATATGTAGTGTGCACCAAAACCAATATACCCCTAATGTAAAGCAAGGATTGGGTATGCTTTACTAAAAAAAAGATGATATGTATTTTAAATATATTTTAATACTTTTATGTGGAATGAAACAACAACATAATTATGTTTCTTTTTTATGTGTAGATTGATGAATCAAAATCCAAATCCACTTCATTCCCATATCATGTGTTATGGAATGAGGATTGTGTAAATAAATATGGAATACTAATATATGAAAACAAAAAAAGGGGGAAACATGTGTAAGTGTGACATAATAGAAATTTTTTCTAATTTAAATTGGTATTACATAATAATTATTACTTATTTTCCAACATTTTTTATCTATTTTAGAAACAAGAATCATCATTGGGTATAATCGATGAACCAATACTTTTAGTATCCTTGAAGTGGCCAAAACGATATGGCCATGTCATATGTGTAGGTTTTGGAGTGTCAAACCGAACATATTTTGAGAAAAGAAATGCACAAGGGGATAAAGATAAGAAAATGGAGGAGATGCATACATGAATAAATGATCTATAATAAAAACTTAATCGATAGTATGAGTTGTTAGATAATTTTATGAGATATAATCAAGTATAAGAAACAGCACAACAACTAATACTACATAGAGACCCTCCCCCCCCCTCCAGTTTTGAGGTGAAACATTCCCCTCAAAGGTCTCCCTTATTAGTGGTAATCAATTTTTTCATAACTATTCATATGAAATGTGAATCTGGTAGACATTGATACCTTTCATGTACTAATAATATATAGGGTAAAAATAAATGTTATTTATATCTATCATCACCAACCTATCACCTAGTTATAAGGGGTACATTTTACAATATCCAAGTAGATATTATACACACACAAAAACTTCCAATAGTCTATCTAAGATAGGGGATTCATGTAGCTCATAAGCCAAGAACTGAGAAACTTTTTCCCCTTGATGATATGGATGTTTACAAGGTCAAACTTACTATTGTAACATTCATAGAATGGTCATTTGATCTTGTAAAAAAATATATTGACAACGATATATTTCTTTTTAATTTATTTTTTATGAAACCCTTTAACGATTAATGAAAAAAGGAATGAATCGAGGAATGTTACTACATATATAGAAAATGAAGGAGAAATAGAATGTCAAATCAAATTGATCTAAATGATGAACTTATCAATCAAAAATAACTTTATAAATTACCTTTACCCCACAAGTTAAACTTCTACATTTACTAATATTACAAGTTCATATGGATAAAACATTTATATATGGTGATACAACCATCATTTATTTTGAGGAAATAATGTATGGAGAGTCCATTACATACTTTTTTTGTTATTGAGAATGTTCATGAAATCCTTATGCATGGATGGCTAGGAGTCTAGGTTGTAAATGTATACATGAGGTATGTTATCATAGTTTTTTTATAATATCTGATCTACTTTGTCAATTGCATTTAAATATTATTCATATTCTGTATAGGTGTATATATCAATACTATTTGAAGGGAATATCCTATGAATAAAAATTTGGACTCATTAGTCCTCACATCACTTCTACAAAAAAAAGATCATTAGAATAAGATTAATATTCAATAATAGTAGAAAAATTGGAAACAATGTTTGAAAACAAAATTACAGATGGTAGACTCTTCTTAATACACATGATGTGGGGGTAAAACTCTACAATTTAATCATATCAAATATATTTTCATTCCTTTAATTACTTATTCCATTTTGTTTTTTAGGGAGAATTGCCTTCACATTATAATCAATTTGGATACTCTAAAGATTTATTGTTTGGATTAAATGTATGGATACCCAATAAATAGACCACACATGACGACGTTTATCAATTTTTAATACACAAAATAAAGAATTTTACAAATAAACTTCAATTTATTCATTTTATATTATATTTTAATTAAAAATTTCTTATGATAGAGTTGTGTTTAAATATCATCAAAATCATGGAATGAGGATATTCAATGAGAAAAATAAGTCTATCGAATTCTATAAGTGTATAAGTATTTGGGTATATATATAAATATTTCACTATAAAAACAAATTACTTATTTTTTTCAATGCATATATAGTTTATTAAAAAAACTAGTTGAAAATATTGTAGTTATTATGTCTACAAATTTATGAAATATGTTGTATTCCATCAACAAACATGCATTCCTGAAGAAGTATTTTAGATTATAATTAAAATTTCATTTAAATATTTATTAATCGTTTATTTATTCATATTCTTTCAGTACTTCCAAGGTTATCAATGGTCCATGTATTCAAAAGATGAAATAGATTTTTTTTATAAAGGAATAGAAAGAATACATGGTGTCATAATGTATGCATACATCATGAGGAAGTGACTTTCTACTTCTTATTTAGTTAATATTATCATCATTTTGTCTAATTTTATAGTTAATTTCCTTATTATTTTTATCTAATTCTTATTTATTTAATTTTCACATATATCATGAAGAAATTACTTTATCTATAATTTTTTTTCATTGAAAATTATATGATTTATAAAAATAATAAAATGATTAAATAAAAATCAATTCTTGAAAAAGTATTCAATAAGGATGATGCAATCATGTACTATTTATTCTCTTCATAAATATATGTTTTCTTTATTTGATCTATTTATGTTCTATAGTGTGTATTTTCATTTTATAAATTATTGGAACCAAGTTAACTGGAGAAGGTTTTTTGAGGTTATAATAAGTTTGTTTTACAAGTATGTTGTATTTTTTGTCAAATAAGAAAAATCACCTTACTTTATAAATCTTGGTAATCAAACTCACAAAGCTTATAAAATTCCATTAGAATGGGAAGATGTTTTCTGGAAGAAAATATTTATCAGACTCACTTTGGGTCTAGAATGAAAGGAAAATCATAATGAGAAAGAGAATCGGGTTCAAAATGAATCTAATATAAATCTAATGATTATTTTCTCTTTTTTATTTCTCAAAAATAATAATTAAGTTATAAAACTTGTAATTATATCTTGATGAATGAAAATGGGGAATGGTGATACCAATCGTATTTAGGTTTGATTGGAAAGAAAGAATTTACTGATGATACAGGTCCATCAGACTTGGTATGCCATCGATAATCAGATTTACTTTGACATTGACTAATAATTAAATTTTTTTGGTATCCTTGTGACATCAGAGGAAGATTGATAAGAAAATTTTTTTAAAGAATAAATGTTATTATAAAGAATTATCTTAGGATATTTTGGTACAATTGAATAAGAAAATTTTGTTGAGACCGAGATCGATCAAAAATATAGTCAACCATTTCTTGTCAAGATGATTTGTTGATTTAATCAAACGATAAATAAAGTTTTGAATATCTATAATAAGTGGTTCAATAGAAAATAAGAATAAGAAGATTCTTGTTTAATTAATTTTTGAAAAAAAAAATCAAAGGGGGAAAGGAACCTTTTTTAAAGTTCCAAGAATTTGTTTGCCTTCGTTTTTATCAGTTGGTACGGAGCATCGTAATAAAGAGACATATGTTTTATATTTGTTACAATTGATAGAGAGAAACATATTGAATAAACTATTGTCTTCATAATAATAAGTAATTTATAATGGGTATATTGTTTTTTCAATTGATGTAGCGTAATGTTATGATATTTTTTCAGTTATGATTTGTTTGGAAGTGGGTTAAAAAAATCAGAGTGTCCAAATGTATTTATCTTAATCAAAAAATCGTAATGGGTAAACAGAATCAGGAGTCGGATGTGTACTAAATATTTTTTTATAAAGTTTTAAGCGGTGAAGAATTCAAAGAGAGATCTGAAAATCAAGGAGATTTGAAGAATCTAAATGGTGTTGAAGAAGTCAGAGAGAGATCCTAAAATCAAAGAGATTTTAATATTCAAAAAGTTATTGATGAATTCAAAGAGAGATCTAAAAAACATAGAGATTTGAATATTTGAAAAGGTGTTGAAAAAGTTAAATAGATATCCTATATTTAAGGAATATTAAATATTTGAGAAATTTATTGAAGCATAAAAACCTTCTTAAAATCCCACTTAAACCATTTTGGTGTGTCTATAAAATGAGGATAATATTTTTTGTATTCTGTGAATTGCATCTATTGTGAAAGATGAGAGAGAAGCTCCAAAATTTTAGAAATAATAAGTATCTAAATTATATTTTCTTGAAGAAACTTACTGGATAGAAGAAATAAATAAGAAGATATAAGATCATAATTAGAGGTTTTGGAATCAGACTGAGAAATCATACTACGATTTTCGGAATGAGGAAGAAGAGTTTAGGATTGTTTCATTACTATTATAACATAGTTTATTTATATATTGAGCAATCAGACCTGGGAATCGAACTAGGAAATTACACTGAGTATCATTACAAAGTCCAAGAAGTTCTTACCAGCTTCTAGGTAAGAAATTGAATAATTGTTTTGAAAGATCATATTTGTGAAATTTGGAAAATAATCACTATAACATGTTTGTTACAAAAAAATCACATCATTTTGTGCTACTTGAAGAACATTCACTATTGTTTTAAACATAGTGCTACATGTGTGTATAGGAATATCCTACTCATTGTATTCTATAGAAAAGGATTGATTTTTAGTGGATTGTGTGGTATTTTAATTTTTATAAACCAAACCAAGGAATAAATACTCTTGTTGAGTAGGTAACTTTGTAAATTTTTTTGTTCCTATAGTTTTCTATTTGATTTTTTTTCAGCCAAGAAATAAATACTTAACCGGAGGTGAAGGTTGTTTCTAAAGGAAAAATAAGAGAAAAATATATCACTTATTCACCCCCTCACTCTCTCAATGATACTTGAATCCTGTATGGAAAATCTCTATTGGTATTAGAGCCGAAGGTTCCCTTTTTTTACTCTTTGATGAAATTTTTTCCTTATTTTCTAAAAATGTGAGAAGTGGTATAGGTAAATATAAATGTAAACATCCCTTAAAGTGTTTTTAATGTGGATTTATTGGGAACTTTGTGGATAATTGTTCTCAAATAAATAAATAATAATATAGTTATGAATCAAAAATAAGTCCAAGAAGGTCATGGATGAAACAGGGTGATAAGGATGAATCTTTTTCTGGAGGGAAAGATAAAAAGTTATTCAAATCTAAAAAAAGAATATTTTGGTCTAATTATGAATAAGAATAAGATAGTGAAGTTGAATCCAAAAAATCTTTTGAAAAATATGTAGAGAATAATTTTATTACAATAGTGAATAATGAAGAATTTGAAACCAGGAGTTCTGAAGAAAAAGAAACCCAATTATAGTTTCATCTTAAAGAATAATTGAAAGAATGTCTGAGGAAGATTGAAAGGATTGAAAAAGAAACCAAGGAGATGAAAAATGAAAATTCCTCATCAAATAATCAAGAAGGTTTTCCTAATGAGAAACTCAATATATTGGAAGAGATTGATTATTTGAATAAATATCTTGAGAAAGAAAATAATCATAATGAACATCAGGAATTAAAGCTAAAGGAAAAAAGAAGAAGAGTTTGAATTATCCAACAAAAAGATTCTAAATCTAAACAAAGGGATATAAGTTTCAAAAACTCTATCTATGAAGTTGGTAAAAGTTATCATAAGGGGGAACCTGAGAATGATCAAAAAAATTACCTAAAAGGTTGATAAGAAAGATAGAATGGTTATTGAGAATAATAAAGTTGGGAAAGTTATGTATGTGGCCAATATTAACAAATTAGGGAATTGGGAAGTTTCTAAAAACTCTAACTTAAAAAAATTCTAAACATTCAAATTCCATAAAATTTAATATTACTTGTGGTTATGATAAGGTTTAAAATAAAACCAAGATGAAAAAAATATTTTGGTTAAAAATAGAATGTTTTGTGGTCATCAAAGTTCTTTTGAGAAGGTTTCTAAGAATAATACTCACAACACTAGTCAAACTGAAAGTTTCAGAGGAAAATACTATTTCTATGGATACTACTAGTATTGTGGTGGATTCAGACCTATGAAAAAAAAATTTGTTTAATCAAGAACATTACTACCATTCCATAGGTTATGGGAGGTAAGGTTCGATAGGGAGTCAATCCTCTCAAACGAAGAAGTCTGAGAAGGAAATTTACAAGAAACCTGAGAAGGTTGGTGTGAGAGTTAATAATAGGTTCCAACCCCTAGAAACTATTTTTAAAAGATATAAACAACCTAAACATATTTATAATGGTTTTCTTATTTTGTTACCAGTATAAAAAAATTTCTTAACAATTCTCAAAATTCTTAGGTGAAGAATGAAAAGGGAAAAGAAAAAGATCTTGTTGTTGGAACCACTTTAAAAGCTATAAAAGGAGAATGAACATGGATTATTTATATTGGGTGTTCTTCTAAAATTATAGGATACTTAAAGTTGTTGAATAATTTTAAATACTTTAAAGAAGTAATGGTGACATTTGGAAATGATTAATCTTTGAGAATAAAAGGTGTTGGAACAACCATCGTTGGGAAATAAAAGATAAAATCCAAGAAATCTTTATATGTTGATGGTCTAAAATACAACCTTATAACTGTTTCAAAAAAATCGATGAGGGTAAAAAAGTTATATTTATAAAATAAGAGTTTTTTTGTGAAACTTTATCAATATGGAAAGATAGTTACAAAGGCCAACATACAAAAGAAAACTTGTTCCAAGTTGGTGAAATACAAAACTCTTGTTACTTGGGAATGGTGAAATAAAATTATTTATAGAATAAAATGATGGGATAAATTTGTCCAAGTAACATGATAAAGATATCAATGTGAGAAATTTTTCAATATATTCTTGATATTTCAAGAAGAATAGATCGGTGTTGCACTATTTTTCAAAAGGGAAAAATTATTAACTTAGTGCATAAGAAAGTTGATATTTCTTAAAAACAACCCCTTGAGCTTATTCATTATGATATATTTTGTCCAATGATAAAACAATAAACTAAGGGATATAACTACTTCATCAATTTTATTTATAACTTTACTCACATTACTTTAGTTATGTATATGAAACATAAGTCAGATGCTCTGAAAATGTTTAAAAATTTTAGCAAGAAAGATGAGAAAGAATGTGAATATTCAGTGAAGAAGTTGAGAACTAATAATGGTGGTGAATACAAAAATAAATAATTTTAATGTTATCTTGAGAATAATGAAATTTGGAATTAGTTTATTTCACTATATACTTCTCAACAAAATGGGGTTACTGAAAGGAAGAAAAAAAGTTGGGTGGAAATGGGGAGAACTGTGTTACTTGAACCTGGTCTTTCTCTTTACTTTTAGAGGCAAGCCATGAGTACTTTTGTGAATATAAAAAACTCATGTTTCTATAGTTAAAGTTCATATATGAATCCATATGAAATTATTTATAGAAAAACTACAAGTTTAAAACACTTAAGAGTTTTTGGGAGTCCATGCATCATAAATAAGAAAGGTGGAAAGCATATAAAGTTTGAGTTGAGAGGTGAAAATGGAATTTTTATTTGTTATGATTCAAAAAGAAGAGGATAAAAATGTTTCAATAAAGAGACAAGAATAATTTTTGATTCTACTAGTGTTAAAGTTATTGAAAATTCCAAGGAATAAAAAATAATAAGGTTGATAAAGAAGTTGAGTAGGATAAGGAAAGTTTTGTTAACAACTCTAATAGGGATGCTGATAGTGGTAATCCTTATCAAGAAGAATAATAAGACTCAGCTATTCTAATTGATGATGATAAAACTCAAATAACTCATCCTATCCTAGGGAAAATATTGGAGGCTCAAAACATTATTGTTTATCAACATCATAAGGTTTAAACAATAAGAACTTCAAAAATTGTTACACATATTTCTTTTTATTCAAAAGTTGATTCGAATTATGCGAATGAATATTTTGAGAATACAGAATGGGTTCAGGCTATAAATTAATAGCATGATCAGATAGATTAGAATTATTCTTGGGAACTCATATCCAAATCAAATAATAAAAATTTTATCAGTACAAAGTGGTTTTTCTAGAATAAATTGATTGAAAAAGGTGAAGTGATAAGGAATAAAGCAGGATTAGTATGTAAAGGTTACTCACAAATTGAAGGTGTGTATTTTGATGAGATTTTTTCTCCAGTGGTAAGGTTATAAATAATTAGAATCTTTATTTCTATTACTACATAACAAAGTTACATAATTTTTCAAATGGATTTGAATTCCACATTTCTAAATGGGGATCTTGATGATGAAGTTTACATTAAACAACCTTGTGTATTTTTTTGGGAATGATGAAACTTATATGTGTAAGATAAATAAAGAATTGTATGGGCTAAAAAAATCTTTGAGAGCATGGTGTTCCAAATTGGATAATTACATGAGGAAGATGAGTTTAAAGAAAGGAATATTTGATAGAAATATTTACATCAAGAAAAGACATGATTTTTCCATCATCATAATTGTTTATATTGATGAAATTATCTTTTCTCAGAATGATTAAAGATCTTCTAAAATATTTTCTAAAGAAATTAAAAATTTGTTCGAGATGTCAATTCTAGGAATAATTAATTAATATCTTGGGTTAAAAATCTTACAAAATAATAAACACATTTTTCTTTCTAAATAAAATTATGATAAATAAATTCTTAAGAATTTCAGCATAGAAAATTGAAAACCAGTTTCAACACCAATTTTAGTGGGAACCAAGTTAAGTAAAGATTTAAAAGGTAAAGAAGTTAATCAGAAAGAGTTTTAAAAGCTAATTAGAAGTTTTATTATATTTAACTAGATCAAGACCCAACATTGTTAATGAAATTACCTTATATGAAAGATTTCAGAGTACTCTTAAACAATCCCCTTTACTTGTTGGAAAAATAATTCTCCAATATATCAAAGGCATAACAGATTTTGGAATCAGGTATGATAGCTCATAAAGTATTAACTTGTCTGGGTATTTAGATACAGATTGGGTAGAAAATTTTGATGATAGAATATCCATATCTGGTGTATTTTTCTTTTTAGAGAAAATTTGTGTTAGTTTACATACAAAGAAACAAAATACAGTAACTCTTATAATGGATGAAGCTGAGTATGTTGTTTCAACTCAATCTACTACCCAACTTTTGTGGATGAAAACTCAGTTTGAAGACTTACTTGTTAAAGTAAAGTTACCCTTTCTCTTGGGATGTGATAATCAAAGTGAAATCAACCTTACAAGAAATATAATACAACATTATCATTAAAAAAATATTGAAATAAAGTACCACTTTATCAAATAGCATGTGGAGAAGAATGAATTGAAGCAGGAGTGTGTTTCTACATCGGAACAAGTTGTTGTCATATTCACAAAACCTTTACCAAAGGAACCTTATATTAAATTGAGGTTAAAAATGGGTGTCCAACCTCTTTCTCATCAAGGTTGAGGTATGTTTTCTTTTCAATTCTCTCATATTATCTTTGGATAGTGTTGTAAACGGGGATAATTATTTCATAAATCTATCCTTAAAGAAATAATTCATAAAGGGGGGGTTATCGGTAAGTTGTGAACCCATTATGTAAGTGTGTGAACTATTATAACTGTTTATTGGAGTGGTTGTAGGAGCCAAAAAAAATTTATTCTAGGGAAGTTGAAGAATTATAGAAAACATTAGGAAGAAAGGGTGAGTAAGAAAGCTGAGGAAGAAAGACAAGTAAG
Organism: Viscum album; assembly: GCA_963277665.1. Lineage (NCBI taxonomy): Eukaryota > Viridiplantae > Streptophyta > Magnoliopsida > Santalales > Viscaceae > Viscum > Viscum album. The sequence continues at coordinate 694,088,167 of OY728119.1, read as the reverse complement.
AAATTTGAGGAAGTTTTTCATGATTCACTGATTTTGGATAGAATGCTCTTACTATCAATGATTATTGTTTCCTACCATGAGTTAGCTCATATAGGCTTATAATTTTTGATAAGTAATCTATTGATTGAGGTTACAAAGTTCAGTGATTTATGAACCTTTTTTGACAACAAAATCCAAAGTGGGGTTGGGACCAAGTTAGATGGAGAAGTTTTTTTGAAGTTAGAAGAAGTTTTTTTACATGTATATTGTCTTTTTTTGTCAAATAAGAAAAATAACCTTACTTTTTAAATCTTGGTAATCAAACTCACAAAGCTTAATAAATTCCATTATAATGGGAATATGTTTTCTTTAAGAAAAGATTTATCAAACTCACTTTGGGTATGGAATGAAAGGAAAATTGTAATGAGGAAGAGAATCAGATTCATCATGGATCCGATAGAAATCTCATGATGATTTTCTATTTTGTATTTATCAAAAATCATAAGTAACTTATAAAACTCATGATGCTATCTTGATGAAGAAAATAAGAAGAAAAGGTGTTTCCAATCATATTTAGGTTTGATTGGAAATAAATAATTTATTGATAATACTGGTCCATCGGACTTGGTATTCCACCGATAATCAAAGTTATTAAAACATTGATTAATCATTACATTTGTTTGGTATCCCTATGACATCGAAGGTAGGTTTATAAGAAAAGTTTTTTGAAGAAAAATTTGTTTATGAATAATTTTCTTTGGAGATGTTGGGATAATTGAATAAGAAAAGTTTGTTGAGACCAAGATCAATAAGCAATATATTCAGCCATATCTCATCAAGATGATTTTTTGATTGAATAAAATGATAAAGAAAGTTTTGAATATCTCTAAAAATTAGGTCTAGAGAAACTGATAAGAATAATAAGAGTCTTTTTTAAATACTTTTTGAAAATGTTGTTAAAGGGGGACAGGAAGCTTGCTTGAAGTTCTAAGTAGTTTTCTTCCTTTTTTTAGTTGGTATGGAGCATCATAATGGGAAGACATAGGTTTTACATTTATCATAATTAATATAGAGAAAAATATTGAAGAAACTATTATATTCATCATAATGAGGAAATTAGAATGGGAATATTAATTTTTCAATTGATGTAGAGAACAATTATGAGGTGTGTTCAGTTATAATTTGTTTGCAAGTGGGTCAAGAAAATCAGAGTGACCAAATGTATGTATCATAATGAAGAAATCATAATGGTAAATTGGAATCAGGCATCAGATTTAGACTAAAAATTTTTATGAATTCTGAATCATTAAAAATCAAAGAGAGATCTAAAAATCAAGGATATTTGAAGATTCAAAATGGTGTTGAATAAGTAAAAGAGAGATACGAAAAACAAGTAGACTTGAAGATTCAAAAATATTTTGAATAAGTCAAAAATTGAGACAAAAATCAAGTAGATTTGAAGATTCTAAAATGTGTTTAAGAAGTTAAAGAGAGATCCAAGATTTAATAAATATTAAAGATTCGGGGAAATTGGTGAAGTGGGAAAACATTTTTAGAATCCCAATTAAACCATTGTGTTGTGTCTATAAAAGGAGGAGAATACTTTGTGTATTCTATGACTTGAATTGCTTGTGAAAGAGGAGAGATAATCTCTACACTTATCACAAGAAGAAGTTTCCTGATTGTATTTTCTTGAAGAAGCTTATCAGATTGAATAAAGAAAGAAGAAGAGACAAGATCATAATTAGAGTTTTCAGAATCAGACTGAGAAATTGGACTGGGATTTTTGGACTGAGGGAGAAGAAGTTCAGGATTGTTTCAGTGGTATTCTGATAGAGTATTATTTCTATATTAAGTAATTAGACTTGGGAATCAGACAAGGAAATCAGATTGAGTATCATTATGAAGTCCATGAAGTTCTTACCATCTTTGGGGTAAGAAAGTGAAGAATTTTTTTGACAAATCATATTTCTGAAAGTTGGTCAAGAAGCACTATAACATGTTTTTTACAAAACTTGTATTGCATCATTTTTTTGGTACTTCTAGTACATGCACTATTGTATTGAACCTAGTTCTACATGAGTTTAAGGTCATATTATACTCATTATATTCTATAAAAAATTATTATTTTCTAGTGTATTTTGTGGTGTTGGATTATTTTTGAACCATACCAAGGACTAAATACTCTTGTTGAGTAGTAAAGCTTATAAATTCTTGTGTTATTTTTTTTGTGTGAATTTTTTTAGTAGAGAAATAAATCTTTAACATTTTTTTTCTAAAGTAAAGAAACTTAAAATAAAAATATATCACTGGTTCACCCCATCCCCCTCTCAGTTATACTTGAATCATGGATGGGTAATCTCACAAATGACTCAAAGTGTGTGTTTTCAGTTTAAATTAAAATTTTATTTAAGAACATGTTTCACTCACTAAAAAATAAGAAAAACCACTCATATTTTCATAATAATTTTGAAAAATAATTCATAATTCATTTGTGATGTGTAGGAATCAATCTCATTTCAATCTGACACACGTCGTGGCCAGTATGACTCAAAGTGAATATTTTTATTAAAAATGACATTTTAGTTCAAAACATGTGTCACATACTCAAAATAAATAAAATGAACTTGAATTGTATTGATACTTTATTAAAATGATATATAAATTATTTTTTATGTGTAGGGATCAAACACATGTCAATTCTACACACAGTGTGACCGGTATGACTCAAAATATATTTTTTATTTAAAATCAACATTTTAGTTCAAAAGAAATATGGAGTAATTAAAAATGAAAAAACATATTCATATTATTTTGATACTTTAATAAAATGATCTGTTGATCATTTTTTAAAATTATAAATCAACTTCACCTCAATCTAACACACTGTGTGACCAGTTTGACTCAAAGTGTGTGTTTTTAGTTTAAAAATGGGATTTTAGTTAAAAATGGGTGTCACTCACTGAAACCCAGTAAAACACACTCATATTTTCTTGATACATTAGGATAATTATCCATAATTCATTTATGATGTGCTATAATCAAACACTCATCGATCTAACACGTAGTCTGACCAGCGTGACTCAATGTGTGTGTTTTTAGTTTAAAAATGAAATTTTATTTAAAAATGTGTCACTCATTAAAATGAAACAAAAACAAATTCATGTTATCTTGATAGTTTTTTAAAATTATTCATAAATCATTTGTGACATGTAGGAATCAATTATATGTTAATCTGACACACAGTGTCACCGGTGTGACTCAAAGTGTGTATTTTGAGTTTAAAATTGAAATTTTAGTTAATATCATGTGTAAATTGTTAAAAATCATGAAATATTTATTGTATTGTCTTTATACTTTTTTAAAATTATCTATAAGTCATTTATTATTTGTATCAATCATCTGAAAATCAATCCAATACATGGTGTTACTACTATGACTCAAAGTGCATGTTATCAGTTTAGAAATGTCATTTTATTTAAAAACATGTATCACTTCCTGAAAAATAATAAAACACACTCAGATTGTCTTCATACTTTAGTAAAAATATTCATGAGTCATTTTTTATGTGTAAGAATCAAGTGCACATTAATTGACACATTGTGTGGTCGGTATGACTCAAAATGCATGGTTTTATTTAAAATTAACATTTTCGTTTACAACATGTGTCACATACTCAGAAATAAGAAAATATAATCATATTGTATTGATACTTTAGTAAAATAATTCATAAGTCATTTTTGATATGAAAGAATCAATCGTACATAAATCTGAGACATGGTATGGTCGGTATTACTCAGAGTGTATGTTTTTATTTAAAATTAACATTTAGTTAAAAAGATGCATGACATACTCATAACCAATAAAACATATTCATATTTTTTTATACTTTATAAAAATGATACATAAGTCATTTTTGAAATATAAGAATCATCTGCACATCAATATGATACATGGTGTGACTGGTATGACTTGAAATGTGTGTTTTCAGTTTAAAAATGGAATTTTAGTTAAAAATATGTGTCACTCACTTAAATCTTAGAAAAAACATGTGTAATGTCTTAATAATTTAGTAAAATGATCCATATGTCATTTTTAGTGTTTTTGAATTATCCACATTTAAATCCAACACACGGTGTGACTGGTATGACTCAAAGTGCATGTTTTTAATTTAAAAATGAAATTTTAGTTAAAAACATGTGGAACTCTCTGAAAACTGAGAAAATGTGCCTGAATTTTATACTTTTGGAAAAATATTTTTAAGTCATTTTTGATGTGTATAAATCAATTTCACATCAATATGACATATGGTTTGATTAGTTTGACTCAAAGTGTGTTTTTTCATTTTAAAAATGTCATTTTAATTAAAAACATGTGTCCCTCACTGAAAACCATGAAAACACACTTGTATTGTCTTTATACTTTGGGAAAATGATATATAAGTTATTTATGACATGTAAAAATCAACTACACATCAATATGATACATTTTGTGACCAGAATGACTCAAATTGAATGTTTTTATTTAAAATTGACATTTTAGTTCAAAACATATGTCACATAGTAAAAAATTATAAAATTATCTTGGATTGTCTTCATACTCTAGGATAATGATCCATAAGTCATTTTTGATGTGTATGAATCAATTTCACTTCAATGTAATACCTGGTGTGACTGGTGTGACTCAAAGTGTTCGTTTTTATTTAAAATTGGCGTTTTAATTCAAAAGAAGCGTGAAATACTAAAAATCAAGAAAACACAATAAAATTGTTTTAAAATTTTAGGGAAATGATCTATAAGTCATTTTTGGTGTGTTAGAATCAATCACACCTCAATATGATAAATGGAGTGACAGGTATGACTCAAAATGTGTGTTTTCAGTTTAAAATGACATTTTATTTAAAAACGTGTATCACTCATTAAAAAACAATAAAATCACTTATATTTTTTTGATACTTTAGAAAAACAATTCATAAGTCATTTGTGATGTGTATGAATCAACTGCACATCAATCTGACATAGTATGTGACCGATATAACTCAAAGTGTGTGTTTTTAGTTTAAAAATGACATTATAGTTAAAAACGTTTGTCACTCATTGAAAACCTGACAAATACATTTGGATTGTATTGATTGTAACGCCCCGACCCCAGTTACCCATATTCGATGCATTATTACATAACATTGTCATGATCACAAGAAAGATCAAATCTCGAAAGACCGATTGGTTTAGTAGCCTTAGAAACACTAGATATATTCATAAAGTTTTACATTACATCATGAAGTGAAAAACTACTACAACAACATATTGTCTCCATAATCCACACTATTATCCCCTCATAATATCCATGCAGGTCATTCATAATTTACTTCTTCACATCCTGGGAAAAATAAAACATAGAAAAGGGGTGAGCTCAAATGCCCAGTAAGGATAACAATATAGCGGAAACTTTCATAAATAAGAATAAACATTTAAGGCAATGTATAACTAAAACAAAATCCTTTTAAACTTGAACTTCAACATAGTATGGAAAAAATAAAATGAAATAATTCCATTTACTTATTCACATGGATATTCTACTAATCGAAAAATCGCATGCAATATCAATAACCACTTTCATAATAATGGAATACATAATGCCAGACTGTCATAACCACATAGCCAAGGCCTCGTTCCAAGACTACAAATAAGATTTTTCCAAGGCCTTGTGCCAAGACACTAGTTTGTCTCATGAGACCTACCGATTCATCGAGGAGCTATAGCGGGCTCCACCCATCACATATTAAGTCCAATGCATTCCCATATGAAAAGGTTTAAACATAACATAAACATTCGTATTAAAACTAGCATACGGAATATCAATACTTTCACCATAAACCATGAATGGTATAAAAAAAAGCACATCCACAGTCAAACATATCACAAAACCTTCAATACAACATAGAAGTTTTGTATCATAATAAATCAACTTCAAATAAGCGTAAAATCCATCAAAGGATGTTGACATAGATGAAATCAAAACTCTTTTTAGAGAAATATCTCTTTCTATTTTGAAATCATTTAAGAGTCATATATTTATAAAATAAAACATTTTCTTTGAAAACATTCTTATAAGCTTGTAAGGGAAGCTTCAACAATTTTATAAAGGCATAAAATAGCCGCACCCGCCGTATAAGTTGAAAAAACATTCTTACCTTAATTCTGTCGAAAAGGTTAAAAAGAACCTTTTTTGGAAAATGACGGAAAGATTCCTTTATAAACCACTTATAAAAGTCAACAAGGGTATAAATGACTTTAACCCATATTCTAGTAAATAGTAAAAAATGTTTTGAAATACATTTTTAAGAAACATGAATGTGGATGATAAAGAAATCCCAGTAGATTATTACGTATAAACAACCTCGGATAATGAAGAGATTGTGAAATAAACTCTTACCTTGTATGTTTCTTTGGTTGGGGGTAGGTTAACCTCCTGTATAATGGTGAAATAATTGTTATTAAATTATACAAGAATCATATATATTAATATGATATAATATATGATCTTTTAACATTGATTTGTTAATAATATCTTAGTATTATCGTTGTTTCGGGTGTTAACTTACTCGTTTTCTTTTATATGTTTTGTTACGTAAGCCATGTTTGTCATGGATAGGTTGTATCGTATTCATATCCAGAATGATATCAAGTCCTTAAACATTATTTTTAAATCATCAAATGATAATTATACTTGAATGGATACGATGGAGAATGAATCTCATCGTGTTCGTGGAGATGGTAGTCCGTACGTACGCACGAGCGACAATATCATTCTTTTGATATTAAAATAATATATAATTGGATGGTATAACATATATACAGAATCCTTATCATGTTATATTTATTATTTACATGAGTTACACATCATTATTATACCCATCCAAATAATAATTTATTGAATAACAATTACACCACAAAGTGGAGACGGTAAGCCGTACGTACGCACGTATGGTGACATGTTAATCAAAGGATAGATAGAATACGGAATATGGTTGTACCATATTTATAATAACATCACAATATATATAAGATACTGGAGTTATTATTTTAGAATGGTAATAACAAAGAAAGAAGAAGTGGAAGAAGAAAGGAACTTGAAAAAGGGTGGTGAAATCATTGCCTCTTCTTCGGGTTCTTCCTTTTGATTTGATCAAAAGGGCTCTTTGGTTGGCTTTCTGACTAAATGAAGGCCTCTAGGATGAAGTGAGGGAAGTTGAGAGAGTATTTGGGCAGAGGTTGGCCGAACCAAAAGGCTTTGAAGGTGTGAGTTAATGAGAAGGGAGAGTTCCCTTTTATAAGAGGGGTGAGGGGCACCTTTGGAAAAGTTAGAAATATTATTTTATAATAAATTCATATTCGGTTTCTAATGGCTCCAAAGTGGATTATTTAAAGGTTAAGGTGGGTATGGGTCGAAAACCACTCAACCAATAGGATTTAGACAGGTTTGGGTCATTATATTAATCTTATCTTTTAGTTTTAACTCTTAGTTAATTAGTTTGACACTTACCATGTCACATTGTATTTTTATATTATATAGTTAATAAACTTACTATATACCTCCAAGCGACCCCCGAGTGGTCCATTAATGATACACCTATCATGATATAAGTCTCTTGGCCGAACATTAGATTTTTAGGAATTTAATATCAATTAATAATATAATATTTGTTTTAAAAACTCTTTTATGTCAATTTTGACACTATTTGGAAAATTGATTTTTTGTGAAAATCATAACAGAATGATTAGTTCGAACAAAGTCAATTAAATCAATCCTAATATGTCATATTATCCTATAAAATTATTTTAATTCATTAAAAGTCTCAAATTATATTTATTTGGGTATTTATAATATCAATTATTTTAATTTTTCACTATTATGCTAATTATTGCATCATCATTGTGTCATAAATAAATTAAATTATTTAATGTCTAAAAATTATAAATAAAATATCATTATGTAGGAAATCTTTTTAGATTTCTAATTAATATTTATAGTTGAAAATCCAACATATATGACCCTTTGTAAAAAAAAGTTTGCTAAAAGATATATGCTTTTGTCATTTTTGTATTTATTAAAATAAACAATACGGGAAAAATGGGTATTTGCGATGGGCAAATTCCCCCGTCGCAAATAAGTAGTTATTTGCGACGGGTTAGCTTGCCCCATCGCAAAAGGACTGGCGCGCTTTGCGCGCCAAATCCCGGGAAAGTTATTTGCGATGGGCGGTTACCGCCCGTCGCAAATACCCGGCGGCGGTAAAAGATATTTGCGACGGGAATCTACCCCCGTCACAAATAACCGGCGGCGGTAAAAGCTATTTGCGACGGAAATCTACCCCCATCGCAAATAGTATGTCGGCAGGTTATTATTAGCGACGGGTCCCGTCGCGAATAATTATTTAATCGTTGACCGTAATAAATGAGGGCTAAGGTATTTGCGACGGGTACCGTCGCAAATAACACTATTTGCGACAGGTATCCCATCGCAAATGATCTAACCTATAAATACCCCCCATCTGTTTTTTTTCATTCATTCTCAAACTCAATCTTCTCCTTCTCTCAAAACTCTATTTTTAGATTTCAGAGTTTCTTAAGTTTAATTTTTTTTCGGAGTTGATATTGAAGTTTTCAACAACGATCAGAGATCAACCTCAGATCAATTTTAAAGGTATTTATGTTCATTTTAATTTAATATTTATTTTAAATTTTTTATTAGTTTCAATTATTCTTAATTTGTTGTAATTTAATTATGTTTACGTTGTTTTGTTACTTAATAAATTTAAATTATTAGTATTTATTGTTCATAGTTAATGGTACTTAGGAATAATTAGTAATAATTACCAATAATTAGGAATAATTAGTAATAATTACCAATAATTAGCAATAATTAGTAATAATTACCAATAATTAGTAATAATTAGTAATAATTACAAATAATTCGTAATAATTACCAATAATTAGTAATAATTTCCAATAATTACCAATAATTAGTAATAATTTCCAATAATTACCAATAATTAGTAATAATTTCCAATAATTACCAATAATTAGTAATAATTAGTAATAATTACCAATAATTAGTAATAATTAGTAATAATTAGTAATAATTAGTAATAATTCTTAATAATTATCAATAATTAGTAATAATTATTAATAATTAGTAATAATTAATAATAATTACCAATAATTGGCAATAAATGGTAATAATTACCAATAATTGGTAATAATTACCAATAATTAGTAATAATTACAAATAATTATCAATAATTAGTAATAATTACCATTAATTATCCATAATTAGTAATAATTACAAATAATTATCAATAATTAGTAATAATTACCAATAATTATCCATAATTAGTAATAATTACCAATAATTACCAAGAATTACCAATAATTAGTAATAATTAATAATAATTACCAATAATTAGCAGTAATTACCAATAATTAGTAATAATTAATAATAATTACCAATAATTAGTAATAATTAATAATAATTACCAATAATTAGCAATAATTAGTAATAATTACCAATAATTACCAATAATTACCAATAATTAGTAATAATTAGTAATAATTACCAATAATTAGCAATAATTAGTAATAATTACCAATAATTAGCAATAATTAGTAATAATTACCAATAATTAGTAATAATTACAAATAATTATCAATAATTAGTAATAATTACAAATAATTACCAATAATTAGTAATAATTATCAATAATTAATAATAATTAACAATAATTACCAATAATTACCAATAATTACCATTAGTTAGAAATAATTATCAATAATTATCCATAATTACCAATAATTAGGAATAATTACCAATAATTAGGAATAATTACCAATAATTAGTAACGATTCGTAATGATTACCAATAATTAGTAATAATTATCAATAATTAGTAAGAATTACCAATAATTAGGAATAATTACCAATAATTCGTAATAATTCGTAATAATTGGTAATAATTAGTAATAATTACCAATAGTTACCACTAATTAGTAATAATTAATAATAATTACCAATAATTAGTAATAATTTATAATAATTACCAATAATTCGTAATAATTAGTAATAATTACCAATAATTAGTAATAATTAGTAATAATTAGTAATAATTACCAATAATTAGTAATAATTAGCAATAATTAATAATAATTACCAATAATTACCATTAGTTAGAAATAATTACCAATAATTATCCATAATTAGTAATAATTACCAATAATTACCAATAATTAGTAATAATTGGTAATAATTAGTAATAATTACCAATAATTACCAATAATTACCACTAATTAGTAATAATTAATAATAATTACTAATAATTAGTAATAATTAATAATAATTACCAATAATTAGTAACAATTACAAATAATTAGTAATAATTACCAATAATTAATAATAATTACCAATAATTACCAATAATTACCAATAATTACCAATAATTACCAATAATTACCAATAATTACCAATAATTACCAATAATTACCAATAATTACCAATAATTACAAATAATTACCAATAATTAGGAATAATTACCAATAATTAAGAATAATTACCAATAATTAGGAATAATTACCAATAATTAGTAATGATTCATAATGATTACCAATAATTAGTAATAATTATCAATAATTAGTAAGAATTACCAATAATTAGGAATAATAACATTATTACATTATTAGTATATTTTATTATTAATATTAAAATAATATAATTTTTTATATTATATACAATTCTCCTTTCATCTGTGTGTTTTCTGTCTCCACATGTAATATTTGTATGTGGAGACAGAAAACACACAGATGAAAGGAGAATTGTATATAATATAGAAAATTATATTATTTTAATATTAATAATAAAATATACTAATAATGTAATCATGTTATTATTTCTAATTATTGGTAATTATTTCTAATTATTGGTATAATTACCAATAATTAGGAATAATTACCAATTATTAGGAATAATTACCAATAATTAGGAATAATAACATTATTACATTATTAGTATATTTTATTATTAATATTAAAATAATATAATTTTCTATATTATATACAATTCTCCTTTCATCTGTGTGTTTTCTGTCTCTACGTGTAATATTTGCATTCTTTTTCAAAATTGTCAACCAACTCACTAATGGAGAGGTGAAAGTGAATGCAAATATTACATGTGGAGACAGAATGTTAAACACACAGATGAAAGGAGAATTGTATATAATATAGAAAATTATATTGTTTTAATATTAATAATAAAATATACTAATAATGTAATAATGTTATTATTATATAATTAATATTTATGAAAAAATAATATTAGTACTATGAAAATAATAAAAAATTTATATAATATTAAAATTATCAATATTTGTAACAGGTTTTGCTTTATTATCAACATATTCAATTCTTAAAGGGTCAATTTTTAGGTTTATCTCAATAAAAAAGTTTGCATCAGTCGTGTATGATGTAAACTCTATAATTATCCTTTCTTGAGTGTTTTTTCTAACAAATTATTCAAAACCAGTAATGCTTTTATATTTTATAGAAAAATATGGAACAACGAGGTCGTCAACAATCATTATTAGGTGACCGCATATGGATAAATCAACGTAGAAATCCAAACGGTTCTGGTTTAAATCCAGTATATGTAGAGGGTGTGGAGACTTTTTTATCATTTGCGGCATCAAATCAAGAATTTGTTTCAAAAAGAAAAATAAAATGACCTTGTAGAAAATGTGCATTGAGAACGTTTGACACGTTTGACAAAGTGGGGGGACATCTCTTGCGTTTTGGTTTTCAACCAGATTATGTTTTTTGGTATCAACACGGTGAACGCAGTTCCAGAGAAGGTGATACCAACTCGATTCCGGATCCATCTCGGTTTCAAGATTTAGTACATGATGTTGCAGGTTCATCTGTTCAACATACAGAAACTCCAGCTGATATAGCTTCAAATCCTGAGTTGGCACCGTCTGAATTTTATGAGTTGTTGAGGTCTGTTGAGGATGCGTTATATCCTGGATGCAAGATGAGCAAATTAGAAGCAGTTGCAAAATTTATGGCTATTAAATCAGATAACGGAATGTCAAACACCTGTTTTGACCAGATATTTTCTTTGCTTAAAACACTGTTACCCGAAGGAAATGTTTTGCCTGCAAATTACTATGAGAGTAAGGGGCTGGTTCGAAATTTGGGACTTACTTGTCAGAAGATTCATGCATGTTCAAATGGCTGCATTTTATATTCTGGGGAAAATGAGTCGTTGGATAGTTGTCCCACATGTGGACAACTGAGATATAAAGAAGGACAACATGGGAAGTCTGGTTTGATTCCTGTAAAACAGTTGAGATATTTTCCGCTTACATCCAAACTTCAGCGTTTATTCATGTCTAAGAATACAGCGACAATGATGTCATGGCATAAAGAGAATATTTCAACCGATAAAAGCTTGAATCATCCAGCCGATGGTGATTCATGGAAACATTTTGATAGAGTGCATCCATACTTTTCTTTAGAAGCTAGAAATGTTCGACTGGGCCTTTCCACTGATGGTTTCTGTCCGTTTGGATCTTATGGTAGTCAATATTCATGTTGGCCAGTTTTTTTAACTTCGTACAATTTAGCCCCATGGATGTTGATGAAGGAGCCATATATCTTTTTGACTTTACTAATTCCAGGACATCCGAAGAAAAATATTGATATTTATTTGAAACCATTGATTGATGAATTGAGTTTATTGTGGAGTACTGGTGTCAGTACATATGATGTTGCAACGAAACAGAATTTCATACTGAGAGCAGCATTGATGTGGACAATTAGTGACTTCCCGGCTTATGGGATGTTATCTGGCTGGAGTACACATGGTCAGAAATCATGTCCTTACTGTATGGGAGAGAACAAAGCATTTATGCTCATTCATGGAAAGAAACCTTGTTATTTTGACTGTCATCGCAGATTTCTTCCAGCTGATCATCCTTTTCGCAGAAACAGATCTCATTTCAGAAAAGGAACAGTTGAAAGGGATGGACCTCCAAAAATGCTATCAGGTTCAGAGTTAAAATCAGTTGTATTTTCATTACCTCCCATCACTTTTGGTCCCACAATAAACCAACAGAAAATTTCTGGTTTTGGGAAAGAATACAATTGGATTAAACGTAGCATATTTTGGGATTTGCCATATTGGTCTGATTTGTTGGTCCGACACATGTTAGATGTCATGCACATTGAGAAGAACTGTTTTGATAATTTGTTTCATACAGTTTTGGATATGCCAGGAAAGAGCAAAGACAATGTAAATGCACGTTTAGATCTTGCCCAAATTTGCAGGCGTCCAGAACTGGAACTGTTTGAGAATGTCAGAACAGAAAGGTTACTGAAACCAAAAGTAGCTTATACACTGTCTAAAGAAAACCGTTTATTATTTTGTCAGTGGATTGCAGATTTGAGACTTCCAGATGGTTGTGCTTCCAATTTGGGTAGATGTGTAAAGAATGGTCATATTACTGGATTAAAAGGTCATGATTGTCTTATTATAATGGAAAGACTTCTATCAATTGGATTAAGAGGTCTATTGAATTATTTGATTTGGGATTCCATAACAGACATATCTCATTTTTTTCGGGAAATTTGTGCGGCTACAGTAGATTATGATGCTCTATGCAAACTTGAAGAAGATGTTGTTGTAATTATATGTAAACTAGAAAAAATATTTCCGCCTTCTTTCTTCGACTCAATGGAACATTTGATGTTACATTTTTCATATGAATCCAAATGTGGAGGTCCAGTACAGTTTCGATGGATGTACCCATTTGAAAGATGCATGCAAAAATTGAAAAGAAAAGTACGTAACAAAGCATCTGTTGAAGGATCTATTGCAGAAGATTATTTGCAAGAGGAAATATCTTTTTTCTGCTCCCATTATTTTGAATCTGAGTATCCTTCAAAACACAACCGAATGGGACGGAACGAGAGGAATATTGATGAAATCAACAATCAATTATCTATTTTCAACCAGCCAGAGCTTGGTTTTGGTGGAGTTTATGAATGCTGGCTTTCGGATGATGAACATCACAGAGCTCATACGTATGTTCTGCTCAACTGTGAAGAGATGACATCAGTTGTACTGTAAGTGTTTATATCACTTATTCTATCATTTATGTTACAGTAAATAACTTTGGTTTTTATAGGTTGTATGATAATCATATCAAGAAACAAATTCCACAAATTACAGCAGCTGCTCTCGAAGAACGCTGACTGAAAAATTTCTCTCAGTGGTTTCAAAAACTGGTAACATAAATTCTTTATCTTTTAGCAACTCATTCAATGTATAGTTTACTATATTGATAATTATTTCACAAATTTTCAGGTGTCTCGACATGCTGATAAAATTGACAAACGGCTGTGTATATTGAGTAACCCACCTTCCAAACTTGTTAAAACTTATAATGCATATGTGGTGAATGGATTTCAATTTCACACACATGCATATGGGGAATCGAAAAAAACAATGAACAGTGGAGTTAGCTTGAGAGGCGTGCGTGTTCATCCGACTCATGGAATCATCGATATTAAATGTAAAAGTGTTCTCGTAGTAAATGAACCATTCTTATTGGCTCAACAGGCACATCATATTTATTACGCAAAGTACTGTGCTACATCAAGAGACTTGACTGATTGGTGGAGTGTAATAAAAATCAAAATTCGAGACAATCAGTTTAGTCAAAGTGAATGTGCTTTCACTGATGTGCAAAGAATTGAAGTTTTTCAAGAGATTCATCAAAATCAATCTTTTTTACAAAGAGACATGGGTATCGATGACGACACCCCACATTTAAGAGTCGGTGATGACGATGATGTTAATGATGTCACACATGAACTTGAAATGGTAAGAGATGAAGCAACTGGAACTCGAATGGATATCGATGATGTTGAGGAGGAATATGAAGATGACATTGACACATATGAAGATGATGATGAAGCTGAACACTGATACAATTCCATGGTAGTTATATACAATCATAATATATATATATGTGTATATATAATAGTAATTATCAATTATTTGCTAACAACATTAACATTTTCTGTTTCAGATGGACGACGAGGCATTTCGTGAGTTGGCGGATGCTGACCTGCCTTTCGATGCGGATGAGTTGCTGGCAGATTACCCTCAGCCTGCAGGCGCTCCAGGGAGTACGCGGATGGGGCGCGGTCTTGCACGATTGATGATTCCTGACCCCGTCCCCGAGCGACGTCCACGTCTTGGGTTTGATCCACGCACACGGAGGTGTGATAACCTGTGTGATAATCTGTGGATTTGACTAAGATTTCATTAATCTATTCACATAATAAATGTTTATTATTTTTACAGTTTTCCGCATATAGCAGTCGGACAGGGCAGCGCTATTTTGCGCAACTATTTCTCTCAGTCGTGGACCACATGGGAGCAGATTCCCATTGATGTGCAGCAGGCCATGTTCGACCATTGGTTGGTACGTACATAAATAAATAATTTTTATCTTGAAAATTATTTCATTTCTAACTTGATATTTTGATTTATTTGTAGGGTTTATGGTATCCGATCGAGGATACCATGCGTGACGCCATCCACAAGGCATGGGAGGTGGTCATGCGTGATCGCTTTCGTCAGTTTTTGCACAATTTAAGAAAAGCTACCACGAAGAAAGCAGGAGTGTCAGATTTTGACGAGTCATGTAGAGCTCACCGACCAGAGTACATTTCATCCCATGTATGGGATGGATTATGTGCGCACTGGTTGAGTGGTGCCTTTCAGAGGAGATCATCGGTAGGGAGGCAGAATCGGGGGAGACAGGAGGTGACTCATCGAGCTGGGATTCGTTCTTTCAGTACTCATAGACAGCATCTGGTACGTACATTATTTATAAATATTTTATATATCTATAAATATTAACAGTTTATTTTTTATTCTTATAGGCTGTCGAGCACCCCGATATTACGGAGTACGACGTATATCAGAGGATGTATAGTGATCCTGCTACTGGGGAGCTCAGAGGTGATCGTCAGCATCACATCGTGGTCAGTATTATTTGTTTTCAAGTTTAAAAATTAACTGCATATAATATATTCACAATTTTAATTTTAAATTGCAACTACAGGAGTCATATGAGGCCGCAGCGTCACAGACCCGGCCTGAGAGTCAGGCCGAGTCATCAGATCAGACCACTGACCGTTAGTTTGATGAGGCAGCATGGATGCTGGCCACCCAGTATGCCTTCGAGAAGGGCCGGGTAGTTGGTATTAGCTCTCGACTGACTCTCGGAGATTATTATGGCAGTGCTGCGATGTTGGCGTCCAGCTCGAGAGGAGCTCGTGCATCTTCTTCTGCTACACAATATGAGGATCAGTTGCGATCTCAGACTGCACTGATAGAGAGTCTCCGATAGGAGCAGGAGCAGATGTGTCAGCAGCAGCAACAGCATGAGGAGGAGCGTCGACGCCAGCAGCAGCTGTACGAGGAGCAGATGAGTCGGTGGCAGCAGCAGCACCAGGAGCAGATGGAGTACATGCGCCGACTCACTCATGCTTTAGGGATGGAGTTTCCTCCACCAGCATCTGCAGACCCCCCCCCCCCCCCTCCCCCCCTCCTTCAGATTAGAGTTTGTTTTTATGTTATAAAGTTTTTTAAATCAAAATATGAATTTTTTTCTATTCGTAGTTTCTGTCTCCTTATAAAATATTAATAATATTATATTTTGAAATAACAATATTAATATGAATAATAAAATTATTTATATTTTATAATATTAAATTATATATATATATTAAAATTTTATAATATTATAATTTAATTATATTTTTTTGTAATATTTGAATTATTTTAATATTTGAATGTAAAATAATTCTATTATTTTTATATTAATTAAAATAACTTATTAATATTTTTTTATTTATGAATTATAATTCTAATATTATTTTATTAATTAAATCATTTATTAATATTCTATTATTTTTTATTTTTGAATTATAATTCTATTATTATTATATAAATTAAAATAATTTATTAATAATTTATTATTTTTATTTGTGAATTATAATTCTATTATTATATTAATTAAAATAATTTATTAATAATTTATTTTTTTTATTTTTTTTAATAGTATTTGCGACGGGATACTATGCCCGTTGCAAATAGTATTATTTTTATATTCATTAAAATAATTTAATAATAGTTTTTAATTTTTTTTTTTAAACATAATTGCGACGGGTCCCGTCGCAACTACTATTTGTGACGGGTCCGTCGCAAATACCTGTTGCGACGGGGCCCGTCGCAATTACTATTTTAAAAGTTTTTACAAATATACTGAGTAATATTTGCGACGGGAAGGATACCCGTCGCAAATACTATCTTTAGCGACGGGCCCGTCGCAACTAATTGTTGTTGCGACGGTGTTTTCCACAACGGGCAATTTGCGACGGACCCCCGTCGCAAAAGGCCATTTGCGACGGGATCTCATCGCAAATACTTATTTTTCTAGTAGTGAAAGTGTCTCTATCACTTACAAGTGGCACCATGGGGTCCCAAAATCGACCCAAAGATGCCCATGGTCGAACATGTATCAACCAATAAGGTTAGGACACGTTTTAGGGTAATTTTTTTTTATTATAATATTATTTTTTAACCCTTATTTACCGGATTTACCCTTTAACCATGGTAAATAAAATATTTACAGAAGTAATTATTCAAAATGTCTAAAAATAAAAGTTACAAATTTACACAATTTGAACATCCTGATTCCAAATATGGAATCCATTTTTCCAAATTCAAAACACAGAAGTGGCAGAAATTAATTTAAAATTAATTCTCGCTGTCAAAACAAAAAGCGTGTTTTTAAGATATAATAACTATCAAAAGATTGATACTTGTTTATGTTCGGTTTAATTGTGAAATTATGTCTAATGACCAACATTGTATTAAATGGTAAAAATATATTCTAAATATATTTTAAAACCACTAAAATTCATAATTTATCACTATTAATTATTTTGAATAAAAAAGTTGTTTTTAATTAAAATTTAGTAATTTTCACTATTCATCAAAATATTAAAGTTATCCAAAAAGTACCAAAATTTCACCTTAGGCTAAATTCGATACTCCGAATCCAAAAATGAAGTCCATTTTGAGAGATAAAATTTCTAAAATTTCAAAAAGTAGGTATTACTATTTATAACGGCTAGTTTGATTGGTTGTGGTGTGTGTTAGAACTCGATGTTGCGTACAACACACGCTATTGGATTATTCAAAGAGAAACGTACTGTAGAAGCTTGGGGTGTTACATTGATAATTTAGGAAAAAAATCTATAAATCATTTATGATAAGTAAGAATCCTATGCACACCAATCTAACACACACAGTGTGGCTGGTATAACTAAAAGTACATGATTTTATTTAAAATTGACATTTTAGTTCAAAACAAACGTTACATACTTAAAACCAAGAAAATGTGTTCAGATTGCCTCGACACTCAAGGATAATGATTAATAAACCATTTATGACATGTAAGAATCAATCACACATTAATTAGACACACGGTGTTCCTGATATGAATCGAAGTGTATGTTTTCAGTTTAAAAGTGACGTTTTATTCATGCATTATTTCATATTTATGTTTAATTTATTTTTTTATAGTATTACTAATATATGAATTGTTTTTTTATAGCGGTACACTCTTTTTCTCAAATTGAGGTGGTTTTTTTGGAAACTTATGGCATGATTAGGCTCTTTTAAGAGGGGGTTGGGGTCCAAATACCATGAAATGTTTGTAATATTGTGTTTTTCTTGTATTTATGATGTAAATTTAAAATGAAACTAAATTTTTTATTTGTTGATGCTATGTGCTGTAATTTTAGAAGTACACTATTACAGTAGGACTTTTAACATTGTTTGGAATAACATTGATAAATGATCACTTTATCAGTGCTAAAAACACACTGATAAAGTATCCTCTTTATCAGTGCTACAAGAACATTAATGAAGGACCCTTTTTATTATTGTTATTTTTAGGACTGATAAAAGTCATCGAATTTTAAAGATGCTTACAACCTTATAACTTTTTTAGCATCAATGAAGTATATTTCTAGCATTGTTAAAGCCCGTATTTGCAGAAGTGATTTCAATGACCAATATCTTGAGATGTACAATGAATAAATAAAGGATATAATAGCTTGGATAATTTCATGAATACAGTTGAGTCCCTAAAATGAGGAAAGGAGAGGAATGAGAAAGAAAAAAAATCACGAGAAGAATTCCAAAAAACATTTACAAGTGAAAAAATAATTTTTGAACATTTGAGTACTACACATAATTGAAGTTTGGAATGAGTGTGAAGTGAAAAACATACGATCAACCATAGAATGTTTACTTAGCATTGAGTGTTTTGTATGACATTGAGTATTGACAAAGAAACAATTGCATGCAAGTTGAGAAACATTTGTTTTTTTTTAAGGTTAAAATAAAAGTTTTAATGTATATAACACAAATAGATAGAAGGTATTTCATGATTCAGACCTGGGTGATACCGGAGAGAACGTAATCAAGTAGTCCGACTTGCTGCAAGTCCGGATGCTTGTCTCGTCATCGTAGGAATAGTTGTATGATTTTGGGTAGGCTTACTTGAATATCGATGAGAAGCGCATCAACGAGCACCCCTTCGGTGTTCCATGATCGACGGTGCAGCAGAACTCTGGTGTGTTGAAAGCCTCACATGCACTCCCTGCACGCAATCACCTGGAGCTTCGACAGGCAAATGGTGTTCAGGTCCTTCACACACCCAGTGGGACGGCACTCCCTGCTTCCGCTGTCATCACCGATTGCATTGATGCTCATCCCAACGTCGTATCCATCGATAAGGCTGAGGTCGTAAAAGCCCTCCCCCATTGCCAATTTGTCTGATATAACCAAAAATAAAAAATAAATTCTAGGAATACACACCCAAGAAAACAAATTCTCAAATTACCATTTCGCACCAGGGCTGGTGTGGTGAAGGTTGAGTGCATTCTCCAAATATGCCCCCTCTACCAAACCTTTAAAGAGGTTGATTTACAGTTAAGCACCTTCTTCAAAGTCATTTTAAAGAAGGCTTCTATTCATGAGGCGCTTTCTTTAAAATAACTCTTCTGAAGAATATTATTAAAGAAGATGGGTTTCTAAAAATTACCCCCGTCTTTTTTAAAAAAAAATTATTTTTTATTTTGTTTATATATATATAAACAAAATTTACTGAACAATATTTAATAGTTTTTTTAAAAATATGTAGATAATGTAATTAATAATAAAAATATATTTTTAATAATTTCTAATAGTGAATATAAATAATGTAATTAAAAATATATTTAATTTTATATTTAAAAGTAAGAATTAATAATTAATAATCTAATAAATATTAATTATTTTATTATTAGTTTAGTTAATATTATTATTATTATTATTAATTAATTATTATTAAAATATAATCTTTTGTGTTATTTAAATTATTTTCTATTTATTATTGTTACTACTAATAATACTATTAATAATAATAATGATGATCATGTAAATAATAGTATTATTATTAAATGTTATTATTAGTAAGTATAAAAAATAATTTTTTATTTATTCAAATAATTAATATTTTCTTTTTATAATCAAATAAATTTCAATCATATTATCATTAAATATTATTATTTTTAAATAATAATTATGCATAAATAATCATTTAGACTTAATGATTATTTATAATTAAAAACATTATTAACTGTATTATTATTTAGTATTATTAAATACATAAATAATCAGATTATATATAATATTTAAACTTATTATTTATTTGTTTGTTTGTTATTAAAATATTAATTATATTACTATTATGGTTATTATAAATGATTAATAATTGTATTACAAATTGTTAATGATAACATTATTATTAAAAATTATATTTTATCTATTAAAATTTTAATTAATATTTATTTTAAATTATACTATTAACTAATTTATTAGTTGCATTAAGAATTATGTTATTAACATCATTATTTATAATTATTATTTTAATTCTTATAAATATTTAAAAAAATATAATTATTATTTGTTAAAAATGTATGTCATAATATTTATCAATGATAACATAATTAGTAACAAGTATTTGTTATTTTTTTTATGTTTCTTTTATTTTCAATTAATTTTTATTTTCATAGTCAATGTTTTAAATTTCATATAGATTTTATATAAACTATATTTTATGTGCATAAATTTTTTAAAGTGTAAATGTAATGTTTTTAATCAATAAAGTTTGTTTTATGTAATTTTTTTTTATTTGTTATATTTATTAAAAAAATATTTTCAACTATTTTTATATGTTTAATCCATGTTTTATGTTTCATTTAGATTGGTGTTATGTTTTATATTTTATAGTCTTTTAAATTCACTTACTTGAAACGTAATAATATTTCAAGTAGGTGACTTTGGAAGACTATAAAATATAAACTATAAGACCAATCTAAATGAAACTTAATAGTGATTAAAAATTTAAGAAATATTTGAAAATAAATACAAAAATTATAAAAAATATTAATGAAAAATAATTTCAATAGCACAAAATATTGTTGTTTGTAAACATAACATTTACACTTATAAATTATTTTTACAACAAACATTTTTTGTGAAAATCAAAAAAAAATTAATGTTCCTTTTATATTCAATTAAATTTTATTTTCACGGTCAATGTTTTAAATTTCATATTGATTTTATTTATATTTTATTTTATGCGCATAAATTTTTTGAAGTGTAAATATTATGTTTTAAATCAATAAATATTGTGTAATGTAAATATTTTTTTTTTGATTTGTTATATTTATTATTTATTTTATTTTCAACTATTTATTATATTTTTAATCCATGTTTTAAGTTTTATTTTCATTGGTATCATGGTTTATATTTTATAGGCTTCTAAATACACCTACTTGAAACGTAATGATGTTTCAAGTAGGTGAATTTGAAAGCCTATAAAATATAAAATATAAGGCTAATCTAAATAAAACGTAAAAGCTAGATTAAACATTGAAAATAAAAAAAAAAGAATTTTGTAAAAATATTGATGAAAAATAATTTCAATGACACAAAATATTGTTGTTTCAAAACCAAACATTTAGTCCATTTGAGCACATAACACGTCGGATTGATGTACCATCTTCTTGCACATGACACAAATAATTCTAAGATA
Source organism: Viscum album (assembly GCA_963277665.1). Lineage (NCBI taxonomy): Eukaryota > Viridiplantae > Streptophyta > Magnoliopsida > Santalales > Viscaceae > Viscum > Viscum album. The sequence continues at coordinate 694,065,907 of OY728119.1, read as the reverse complement.
GTTTTCATAATATTTGACATCAATTGGAAATATTTTTTTGTGTTTTTAATATTCAAATGAAAGTTTTAGTGTTTAAATTTACTGAAACTATTTTTTTGGTCCTCTCAAGAAAACGATACTTCGGTTTGACACATCCACCGCCACAGATCATTGCAAGGGTAGTGTCAGCTTTTATCTGTCCTATGAAAAATGTGATGATCAAAGGGGGTATTTATCAACACTAGCTAAAATCCCTTATAAATATACTCATTTTTTATGATCTATACTTTACTAGGTATATATGTCATTCATGTTATACCCATGAATCTATTATGTTCTCATAAATACTTATAAAATTACATTAAATATATTTAAATAATAAATATATTGATTATATTTATAATTATATGAAGCGAGTTGGAGTACAAGTTTGCAATCCAACCCATACCCATTAAATTTATTAACATAAAACAGAAATGACAACAAAGAGGAGGATGGGGACAGACAGGCTCTTGCCCTCCATCAAGACCCAATAAAGAAATAGTCGAGAACACTACAAATCAAGAAAATCAGGATTCATGTAATCATGATTAGAGTCATCATCAGTAGTTTCCCAGTCAGACTATGAGTTCCTTCGATTGAAAATCACAAAGTATTTCTCCCTAATATTTTCCTACACCAAAGTGAGTTTGATCCTTGTAGACACATTTCCACCACACCCTCGTGCTACTACCCAATAATCACATCCACGACCTCAACCACAGCCTTTTGGACACCTCCCTCACCTCCAATATTTTTGATACCAAATTTATTCATGCTTCTCATCATCTATATTTTCCTTTGTATCATTCATTGACTCCTCTGCAAGCACACCAAAGTTGTTTGAAGCTTCTACGTTCATCACATTTGATTGATCTAGAGTCTATCTTTAGACCATCTAAGTATCCACATCGCCTCAGATGCTTTAATGTCATCTTCTAAAGGGGGATCTAAGGCTTTCCTATGGAGAACCATTTGAAAACCTTTCACATCCACAACCTTCATCTTACCATTGGTTTTAGTGGTGACCATATTATCACAAATCAAGTCATGATCAACAACCCTCTCCACTTCCTTTTCCAAATCAGACTGTCCAAGGGCATCCTCTCTATCATAGTTTTCAGCTAAATTAGTCCATGAAATTATTTTTCCAACTTCACTCTTATTCAGTCCAGTAACCGAAACATTACAATTCCCCTCCATTAGGGAATTTCCAGATCTATCTCCTGTAGAAAACCGAAGAGCATCTGCATATGCGGAAGTTCCTTCAACCACACAGCCCTCCCTGTCTAACCCACCCAAATACCTCTCGCATACTATGGCCTAAATGCCCAGGCCCTTTGGAATCTGATCTTAAGAATCATGATCTTGGACATCATCGTTAAGCATAACCTTCACTGTATTACCCTACACACCTGTCTGGCCAGCATCATTTTGATCAACCAGTACAGATGAATTATCTTGAGCTGGCTAAGAAGCAGCAACTAGAATTGGAGCCTGCTGCACTCCATCATGCGTCCTCCTGCGGAAATGGACCAAATCATGCCCTTTATTTGAGCAGTAGGAGCATAAGAGATCTCTAATGTTGTGATATTTAACATGTCCAATTGTCCAGTAGCCAGAACAGAAGAAAGGAACCTTTTCATACTCGATCTTTAAAGATAATTCATCATCCCAAGTAGCTAGAACAACCCTCTCAATCAGAGGGAAGCTTAAGTCCACTTCAGCCAGAACGTGACTCTAGAAGAAAAATTTAGCTTCCTTAGTGGTTCGGTCCATTTTGATAGGAACACCCAAACATGCAGAAATGTCGTACAGAATTCTTTGATGCCACAAAATCCAACTGAGCCTAAGAATTTTAATCCAAACTTGTGATTTCGAATGCTTAACCTCAAATGGGTTGAATTGTTGGTCCCATTCCTGGAGACACACCATTCCCAACTTCAATGCAATAGGACCAAAACCCCATGCATTTTTCTTGAAATCATCAGAGGGAAAGAGTGGATGAAAATACCCTCGCCCCATAGGGATGCATTTGAAATCAGAGAAGCCCCAAACACAGGAGAAGTGAGTAACCAAATCATTGGTATTCCAGATCTTGCCTCCAAGAGGCCGAACCAATCTAGAAATGACAGAATATCGATATATCTAAAATCTCCCACGAATGGCACCTTGATCTATGGTGAGATGAATTGTATTAAATATATTTTTTATAATTTTATAATTATTTAAATATATATATATATATATATATATATATATATAATTATAACTATAAATAAATATATATTTATTATAATATTTTAATTACAAATAAATTAATATATATATTTATAGTTATAATTATAAATAAATATTTATTTAAATAATTAATTATAAATTATAAAAAATATATTTATTATACTTATAATGTTATAAATATATAAAATTAAATAAATATTTTTATAAATATATAAAAATATTTATAATTATAATTATAAATAATTATAGATATATTTAAATAATTATAAAATTATAATAAATATATTAACTATATGTATTAATAAATTTATAATAAATATATTAATTATATGTATTAATAAAATTATAAATATAATAAATATATTTCTTATCGTTTTATAATTATTTAAATAAATATATTAATATATTTATAATTATAACTATAAATATATATATATATATATTTATTGTAATTTTTAAATTATAAATAAATATATTTATTTAAATAATTATAAAATTATAATAAATATATATATTATACTTATAATGTTATAAATATATATAATAAAATACAAATATTTATAATTATAATTGTAAATAAATATTATAAAATTATAATAAATATATTAATTATATATATTTATATAATTATATGTATAATAAATACAATTATTATAATTTTATAATTATTTACATAAATGAATATATATATATATATATTTGTGTATTTATTTATAATTATAACTATTAATATATATATATATATATATTTATATAATTATAAAATTATAATAAATATATTTATTATATTTATTATATTTATAATATTATAAATATATATAATTAATATATTAATTATATATATTAATAAAATTATAAATATAACAAATAGATTTATTATAATTTTATAACTATTTAAATAAACATTTATAAATTTATAGTTATAAATATAAATAAATAATTATTTATATTAAATGTATAATAAATATATTAATTATATATATTTATTATATATAATTACAAATATAATAAATATATTTATTGTAATTTTATAATTATAAATAAATATTTATTTATTTATAATATTTATAATTTTATAAATATAAATAATTATATAAATATATTTATTATATATATATATATTTGTAGTTATAATTATATATTTATTTATTTATTTATTTATTATATATATATAATTTTTATAAATATATATAATAGTATAAATATATTATTAACATTATATCTTTATCAGCTCTATAATTTTAACGAAGATAAATACATCATTTATCGGTGCTTTTTAGTGCTGATAAAGGTGGATTTTATCATTTCTTTCTATTTTTAGTGCTGATAAAACATACCTTTATCAACACTTTTTAAAAACGCTAATAAAAGTCTTCCCCCAATGTTATAAAAATAACCCTAATTGTCTTCTTCCATCACGCCTTCAAAGATTTCATGGAACTGTCTCCTTACCCCACAACCATCTCTCCCTACCCCACTGCCATCTCTCCCTACCCCATCACCCTCTCTCCCTGCCCCGCCTTCTCCTTCTCCTTTGTTGTCACTATTGTCATTGATCCCTGCCTTACTGCTATCTCTCCCACCACTGTCACTCCCTGCACTATTCTTGTCCCTCCTTGCTGATGTCGCTCTATATTGGCGTTGCTCCCTATCGTCATCGCTCCTTAAAAGTTAAGCCCCTTTGAGATCTCATCACTCATTATCACCATAATTTTATGTTGTTTTCAATTTTATTTTGGTTAGGTTTTCTTGATGATTTCCACTAAATCATGGAAGAAATTATCCCAGTCAATGGGGATTTTTCTCATCTTGTGTAAAGGAGGACCTGAGATGGTGTATGCATGTTGTTGCATGCTTATTTTGAAGAAGTTATGTTGTTTTTTGTTTGTTTTCAAGTCTTTTATTATAAATTAAATTAAATTTATGATCAAATCATTGTTGGTTGTTAGTTCTTCTGCCTAAAATGGTGTTGGGAGTGTGTGTTAGGCCTCTTATGGGTGTTTGGTTGTGCTTCTGATGTGTTAGGAGCGCCCGATGAGTTTTTAGAATTAGCCATGTTTGGATTAATTATGAAATTAATTAATATTTAAATTATAAAATGATGGGATATTATGGTTTTATGTCTTTAAAGAGGCACCCCCATTCCCAAAACAGTCAATCATCAAAGTTTTTAACCATCTGCATAGCACTTTTGTGATATGAGTATCCAACGTTGACACCCTACGCATCTGCAATATCCCAATATAGATGTCAAAATTGTCGCACCCCAACTTTTTGAATTAATTTTCAATTTAATATATCTTAGTTTCGCGTTCTCGCTCCGAGGTTTGGGTTGAGTCCCGATTTAAAATTTTTGAAGTTTAATGTTTTTAGTTGGTTTCGGACCCATGCGCAGCCACCGCACGGTTGGCGGTAGCCACGCAGTTGGCCCGTGTCGTGAAATATCTCTTTTATTTTATTACTATTTTTGTTATTGTTATTATTATTATTATTACTATTGTATTAAAGATATTGAGATTAATTTCTCATCATCATTGTTATTTTATTATTATCTAAATAGTTATTATTTTTATTGTAGGTAATTTTAATTATAAATATCTTGTTATTGTTAATTTTATTATGATTATTTTTATTATTATGGTATTAGTTATTATCCTTATTGTTATTATATTAAAATGAAAAAAATAAAATAAAATAAAACCATCAAAACCCTAATCTACCCACGGGCCCCCCCCCCCTCCTTCCCCTTTCCCTTTGGCTGCTACGCGAGCCCTCCCCCACCGCCTTCTTCCACCATCCGTCGCCGCTCCGCTCCACGCAACCCCCGACTTCTGCGCGACCCCCCCCCCAGCCAGTGACCGGTGACCCGCACTCGGCCCCCCCGGCTTCTCGGCGTCCCGGCTCCCCCGCGTGACCAGCACCCTGTCGCCGGCAACCCCGCCCTCTCGCTGTCCCGCTCCCCTCCCCTTTGTCGGTCCCGGCCTCCCCGTCACCGGCCTCGCCCCGTCGTCCTAGCCACCAATCGCCCGCGCCGACCTCCTGTTCCAGCTACCGCCGCCCGAACCAGCCCCCTTCTACCGCTGTTACTCCCTTCGCCCATCCCGCGTGACGTTTCACCGGCCCTCGCGTCCTCACCGCTGCTGCGCTCCCCAGCATCGGGTCACCCCTCGCAGGCCCCTGCGTCCTCATCGGTGCCCCTTTTCCCTGCACACGACCGCTCCCCATGCTGCCTCCAGCGCTCGCCGTTCCGCGCACCCCCCTGACCTCCGCCGACGGCTCTCGCTCTGACCTCCTCTTGGCTTCTCCATCATCTGACGCACCTCACCCAGCCGCCTCACTGGGCGCTCCCCTCTCCTCTGGCACAACTGCCCGCGCGACCCCCCTCTTCTTCTCGTTGTCGCCGCCGCACCTCCCCCTTGCCGACACAATTTTTTCCCCATCGGTATAACCTCTAACCTCTTTTTCACTCTTGTTGTTCTACTGATCTCGTTGGGTGTCTCAGTTTAAAATTTCATTTCATCGGTTTAATGTTTTAAGTTTCACGTGAAATGTTTACAGATTTGTGTTTTCGTTACGCCATGGTTTTGAAGTAGGTATCCCTTGCTCTTGGTTTCATAATTTGAGTTGCATCTTTTGTTTGCAATTCACACCTTATATAAATGCTAGGTATTGCTGTGCAACATTTGGACAATTTATTTGGTATGCAAGGATTGTAGTTTATGCCTTGTTTGGTGAAATTTGTGTTGTTTTGGTTAAAGTGTGCACACTAAGTGTGTGTTTAAATGTTCCAGTAGCTTTTGCACCCTTTTCGCTAGATGTAAATTGTGGCGCGGTTTGTATTTTGTGAATATTTTGAGGCGCGCATGATTTCAAGGGTAGACCTTTTTGTTTACGGTTTTTTTATAAATGGTGTGTGCATGGTTTCAAAATGAGTTTTGTCGTGCGGTGTATTTTTATTTTGTAATGCAATTAGTTTATATAGCGGTGCAAGGGCTGAACATTCTGATACGAAATGTTATGAGTGAGCGTTAATTATAAAAAGTGGTTTTGAAATGTTTTTGGGCATGTAAAGTTGTGGTTTCTCTTTTAATTTGTTCAATAAATTTTGAAGTGGTTTTGTAAATAGTGTCGATGGTGTGAGTGGTGTTTTGAAAATGTGTCAAGGTGGTTCTTTCACGTTGTTGGATCTTTTGGGTTGTTTTAAGTCTATATTTGTGTAATTTTAGTTATTGTGCTTTTGTTGCAGCGCGTTTGCGAGGTAACCTAGCGATGTTGTGGTTGTTGACGTGCGCATGTTTGTGCGTCTGTGCGAGGCGCGACACGCCATTGCGTTTGGACTGCGAGCCGAGGTAGGTCCCCCATTGCACATACCTTTAGATTTAGAATTTATTAATTGCTTGTTGTTTTATTAATTTTTAATGAATCAGAAATAATATTAGATAATAAAACTTTAAATTATTATTTAGTGCGAAAAGAGCTGTTTATTTTATACCGAACACTTGTGACATTTTCTTGATGGGCGGACACCCAGTTTTGAAAGAATGCAAGTTTGGCCTTTAAACATAATTCACGTAACTTCTAATGTGCTTCTAGTTTTAAAGATAAATAATTTCTTCTGAACAAGTGTTTTGAGCTTTTTGAGAAATGAGGTTTTACTTTAAAATTGGTGAGGGCCCGTTTGGAACTTTAATGAAATGAATTATCTTGGAAATCCCACTCGGGGGGTGATCTTTGGTATGCGTTGTTTGCGTGAGATGTATGTGATGTTTTTACATCGCGACTGATTTATTTACATTGTAGACGCGCCCCCTTTTTATTGCTTGTGTTGACATGGGAACCTGGCATATTGAGTGAATTTTCTAAGAACGATTGATGCACTCGTTTAGACCACGCACTGGCTAGTGGCCCCATAGCAGGGGAATACTGAGTTATTGCTGCTATGGGGATTGGACCCCTCGGTTAGGCCATGCAGGGCTATGCCGGGTAGTATTATGGGCGTTATTACGTCATCGAGTTATGGCATGCCTTCAGGATGAGTCACATGTATAGTACGTTCTGGATTGATCACGATCTCCTAGGTTCGACCCATGTTTCTTTTAGTGTTGGTGTGTGGCGGACGATTCAGAGGTCGAGTTCGGCTGCTGACCCATGTGTGCCACTTTTACCATTTCCCTTAGAGTGTGTTGTGTGTGATTTTCCTTTTGACTAAAACCAAAAGTTTGGATTTCTAAATTGTTCGTAAAATGTTTTAAAAATGCGATGCACATGCTTCTTTTAACTTTAAACTTGTTCTAAATTAGAACGGGCAATGGACTGTTACTTGTTTTAGAAATGAATGTGTGTGGAAACCATATTTTATATAATTTAGTTCAAACCTAAAATTGATAAATTCTTTATTTATTGGTATGTGCATTGGGATAGAATTAGTCGGGCCTACCTACTGAGTTTTCATACTCACGCCTATAGTGCTTTCTTGTTTTTAGTTCTGTTGCAGGTTCCAGATTCAGTTGTTCGCCTTGAGCGATGTTGGTTGTGGTATTGGAGAGTGACCCATGGGGTCACCTGGAGTTTGGATCGTGGTCAGGTTAGTAGTGGTGTTGGTTGCTCTTTCTTTATTCATTTTGTTGTTCTGTTTTATTTTCCGTTGTTTAGTTCATTTTTCATTTGGTCCAAATCGTTCCCACCTGTTTAATTTTGATGCCCGGCACTAGTTTCCATCCCGGGGGGATCGGGAACGCCCTTCGGGACTTGCTGCAGACCGGCTCGGGTGACCGGTTCAGGTTCGGCTCGGGCTGGTTCGTGACAAAATGGTATCAAAGGGTGGTTTTTGTTATTTGGGATGTCCGGTAGATGGAGATTAGGATTTTCGGGACTCGAGAGGTAGGTACGGGAAGGATGTCATGAACCCTCGCCCGTTCCACACCTCGAGTCGCCAGGGATAGTCCGGGAATTGAGTCTTTGTTTCATTCTGGCTTGTTTTGGATTGAGGGATGACAACAGAGGTAAACCGATGTTACATCGTGATCTCACATGGAGTAGTGACCCATGTGGAGTCTGGGTACACGGTTTGAATTCCTCCTAGTGGTTGACGCTTACTTAGGGCATGACCCACTATCATGTCGCCATGTTAAGTGTGACCGCTGGTCCCTCACCCTGATGGTTTGATGCGATTTGAGTGTCGTTTTCGTTTTGGTTAGTGTAAGTGCGTTTTTGGAAGTGAAAAAGAGTTTTTGAAAAATGGGACTGATTTCTTTTAAATGACATTAAATTTATGAAATGAGTTTTAAAACTGAAAGCCTTTGGTTTGGAAAAATTGTTTTTTTTTCTTGGAAATTGGTCGAGAATGGTTTGGGGTGAAACCGCATGTACCCCTTATGAACGTTTGCACATGTGAGAGAATGCATAGAATTGCGTGTTAGTGTGTGTATGAATGGAATGTGGATAACGACATGTGCAACGGGTCATGGGATTACCTGGTTGTGTATTTGAAATTAAAGGCTTGGCCTTGTCCTCTAAATTGGTTTTCAAATGGGAAAGTGGTTTTGGGAAGTGACTTTTGGTTTGGAAGTGGATTGGTTTTGGTCTTGAAAAAGGAAGTTTTGAAATTTTAAAATGAAAAGGGGATTTTAAAAAGAGGGGAATTTTGTTTTGGATTGTGTTTGTATTTGATCGGCCTTTGTGATGATTACTTTTCATGAAAGCACTTTTATTGATGTTTCTTCGATTGATATCAGTTTTGGATTAGTGTTGTATATGTTGATCAGAAATGCCACCCAGAAAGGTCCCTAGAGTTTTGATGAGTCATGCCCTATTTTTGGTCTTTCTCGAACATTTTCTGTCCTTCATGGTGATTAGAGTCTGTTAGAGACAATGGAGTGGCTTGAAGAGGTCGAGCGCGTCTTCAGGGTATTGGGAACTCCCGAAGCTGTTAGAGTACATGTTGTTTTGAGTCTGTTCGAAGGTCCATCTCAGGATGAGTTGGAGTTGTTCGCCCTGCCATTCCTGCAAGTTGGGATGATGTGTTATTTCTATAAAGTCGTCTTCATTCGATGGTTTATACTTGTGGAGGTGAGGACGAAGGAAATAGAAGAGCTCATGCGTGTTCAACATGGACAACAAACAGTGAAAGCGTATGTTGACCATTTCAAGGATCTTTTGTCTCTTTTTCCAGGGGTAGTGTTGCAAAACTGGGTGAAGACTCATCCCTTCATCAGGGGTCTTCTTCCAGAGATCAAGGAGTGAGTCCTCCCTTTTTGTGAGCACCACTTTGTGAGAAGTTGGTGCATGGGGTGTTCTTAGATGAGTTGGTTTCTGGAGCGCAAACAGTTGACAATCCATCGTATCTAGTTGCTCGTGAAGGTACCCCATCTGATGAGCAGAGTGTTTCAGGTAAATTTGTTTCTAAATATTTCTTTGTAGTGGCTCTAACCCCCAGTTCGTCGGACTGTCTAATGGTGTACCGTCAGTATGGACGGTTAGGGAATACGAGCCGCTATGTCACACCCCCCGAATACGTGCCATCATTGTAGGTGCCTGAGTCATCTAAAGAAGTTCTGCAGGAAGCATCACCTGAAGAAGGGGCTATGACTGAAGGATTCTAGTGCATGACTGTGAGGCAGAAGATGCTTCAACCATCAGAGCCCCAACCACAGGACTTGGGGTGAAGCTCGCGCGCAGTCAGGAGTTGACGGGGGTGTGAAGCCTCAGTTCGGGTTTGGGTGATTATTTTTTCCAACGAAACATTTAATGTCCTTCCGTTCTCATTCCTTTACTGTTAAAGTTTTGACGTTGTTGTCGGTTCATTGTGTCGTCGTGGGGTTGGGATGAACGTATTCGTTTGTAATCCAAACAGTCTCGTTTGTCGGATTATGGTGTTTAGGATCGTGTGTTTTTCTTAGAGGTATGTTTGGACCTTGCGTGGGTTAATATTGGTTTGGCGATGTTCGTTTGGAGATATAAGTGCCTGCGGTGGAGTCCAGGCTTGCTGTTATGCTCAGTTTTACTGCTTGGATTATGTTCTGCTTGGAGATTTTTCTATCGTCTTCGGGCTTTCTTTGGTCTGAGTCGAGAGTTCCAAGTTTTGGCGGAGGTGCTGTTTCGCTCGTGCTATAGAGGTTAGTCTGGATCGGTTGAGAGTTCCCGCGTTGCCCCCCTTCCCGAGAAGGTATGTTTAGGTGTTAAATTTCTGCACTAGTTGAATTCTTGTGGTGGGGAGAACCCTCTCGTGTTCTCCCATTCCCTTGTGCTGTGTTTCCTTTCAGACTCAATTCGGTTTGGATCCTTGTTAGGTCTGTTGAGTGAAGCTTTTTGAATCGTTCATTCTTTATTATTAAGTGTGTTTAAAACCTTATGTGGATTGGTTTTGGGTTGGGAGTTCCCACGTTGACCCCCTCCCCGGGGCGGTGTATTTGGGTTCTAAAAGCCTCCGTGTTGGTCGAGCTCTTGTGGTGGGGAGAACCCTCTCGTGTTCTCCCCTCGTTTTATGTCGCGATTTCTTCATGATCGGTCTGGTGTGACCTGTGGAGTAAAAGTTCATTTCAAATTTCTTAGCTTCTCGGTTTTGGATCGGGCATGAACTCGAGTTTTGGATATCTTTGGGCTTGGTGACTTTCTGGGGGCAGAAAGTTTTTGTGGTGGGGAGAATTGTCGCACCCCAACTTTTTGAATTAATTTTCAATTTAATATATCTTAGTTTCGGGTTCTCGCGCCGAGGTTTGGGTTGAGTCCCGATTTAAAAATTTTGAAGTTTAATGTTTTTAGTTGGTTTCGGACCCATGTGCGGCCACCGCACGGTTGGCGGTAGCCACGCAGTTGGCCCGTGTCATGAAATATCTCTTTTATTTTATTACTATTTTTGTTATTTTTATTATTATTATTATTACTATTGTATTAAAGATATTGAGATTAATTTCTCATCGTCATTGTTATTTTATTATTATCTAAATAGTTACTATTTTTATTGTAGGTAATTTTAATTATAAATATCTTGTTATTGTTAATTTTATTATGATTATTTTTATTATTATGGTATTAGTTATTATCCTTATTGTTATTATATTAAAATGAAAAAAAAAATAAAATAAAATAAAACCATCAAAACCCTAATCTACCCACGGGCCGCCCCCCTCCTTCCCCTTTCCCTTTGGCTGCTACGCGAGCCCTACCCCGCCGCCTTCTTCCACCTTCCGTCGCCGCTCCGCTCCATGCAACCCCCGACTTCCGCGCGACCCCCCCGGCCAGTGACCGGTGACCCGCACTCGGCCCCCCCGGCTTCTCGGCGTCCCGGATCCCCCGCGTGACCAGCACCCTGTCGCCGGCAACCCCACCCTCTCGCTGTCCCACTCCCCTCCCCTTTGTCGGTCCCGACCTCCCCGTCACCGGCCTCGCCCCGTTGTCCCGGCCACCAACCGCCTGCGCCGACCTCCTGTTCCAGCTACCGCCGCCTGAACCATCCCCCTTCTACCCCTGTTACTCCCTTCGCCCATCCCGCGCGACGTTTCCCCGGCCCTCGCGCCCTCGCCGCTGTTGCGCTCCCCAGCATCGGGTCACCCCTTGCAGGCCCCTGCGTCCCCACCGGTGCCCCTTTTCCCCACACACGACCACTCCCCATGCTGCCTCCGGCGCTCGCCGTTCCGCGCACCCCCCTGCCCTCTGCCGACGGCTCTCGCTCTGACCTCCTCTCGGCTTCTCCATCATCTGACGCACCTCACCCAGCCGCCTCGTCGGGCGCTCCCCTCTCCTCTGGCACAACCGCCCGCGCGACCCCCCTCTTCTTCTCGTCGTCACCGCCACACCTCCCCCTTGCCGACACAATTTTTCCCCTTCAGTATAACCTCTAACCTCTTTTTCACTCTTGTTGTTCTACTGATCTCGTTGGGTGTCTCGGTTTACAATTTCATTTCATCGGTTTAATGTTTTAAGTTTCACGTGAAATGTTTACAGATTTGTGTTTTCGTTACGCCATGGTTTTGAAGTAGGTATCCCTTGCTCTTGGTTTCATAATTTGAGTTGCATCTTTTGTTTGCAATTCACACCTTATATAAATGCTAGGTATTGCTGTGCAACATTTGGACAATTTATTTGGTATGCAAGGATTGTAGTTTATGCCTTGTTTGGTGAAATTTGTGTTGTTTTGGTTAAAGTGTGAACACTAAGTGTGTGTTTAAATGTTCCAGTAGCTTTTGCACCCTTTTCTCTAGATGTAAAATGTGGTGCGGTTTGTGTTTTGTGAATATTTTGAGGCGCGCATGATTTCAAGGGTAGACCTTTTTGTTTACGGTTTTTTTATAAATGGTGTGTGCATGGTTTCAAAATGAGTTTTGTCGTGCGGTGTATTTTTATTTTGTAATGCAATTAGTTTATATAGCGGTGTAAGGGCTGAACGTTCTGATACTACGTGTTATGAGTGAGATTTAATTATAAAAAGTGGTTTTGAAATGTTTTTGGGCATGTAAAGCTGTGGTTTCTCTTTGAATTTGTTCAATAAATTTTGAAGTGGTTTTATAAATAGTTTCGATGGTGCGAGTGGTGTTTTGAAAATGTGTCAAGGTGGTTCTTTCACGTTGTTGGATCTTTTGGGTTGGTTTAAGTCTATATTTTTGTAATTCTAGTTATTGTGCTTTTGTTGCAGCGCGTTTGCGAGGTAACCTAGCGATGTTGTGGTTGTTGACGTGCGCATGTTTGTGCGTCTGTGCGAGGCGCGACACGCCATTGCGTTTGGACTGCGAGCCGAGGTAGGTCCCCCATTGCACTTACCTTTAGATTTAGAATTTATTAATTGCTTGTTGTTTTATTAATTTTTAATGAATCAGAAATAATATTAGATAATAAAACTTTAAATTCTTATTTAGTGCGAAAAGAGCTGTTTATTTTATACCGAACACTTGTGACATTTTCTTGACGGGCGGACACCCAGTTTTGAAAGAATGCCAGTTTGGACTTTAAACATAATTCACGGAACTTCTAATGTGCTTCTAGTTTTAAAGATAAATAATTTCTTCTGAACAAGTGTTTTGAGCTTTTTGAGAAATGAGGTTTTACTTTAAAATTGGTGAAGGCCCGTTTGGCACTTTAATGAAATGAATTATCTTGGAAATCCCACTCGGGGGTGATCTTTGGTATGCATTGTTTGCGTGAGTTGTATGTGATGTTTGTGCATCGTGACTGATTTATTTACATTGTAGACGCGCCCCCTTTTTATTGCTTGTGTTGACATGGGAACCTGGCATATTGAGTGAATTTTCTGAGAACGATTGTTGCACTAGTTTAGACCACGCACTGGCTAGTGGTCCCATAGCAGGGGAATACTGAGTTATTGCTGCTATGGGGATTGGGCCCCTCGGTTAGGCCATGCAGGGCTATGCCGGGTAGTATTATGGGCGTTATGACGTCATCGAGTTATGGCATGCCTTCAGGATGAGTCACATGTATAGTACGTTCTGGATTGTTCAAGATCTCCTAGGTTTGACCCATGTTTCTTTTAATGTTTGTGTGTGGCGGACGATTGAGAGGTCGAGTTCGGCTGCTGACCCATGTGTGCCACTTTTACCATTGCCCTTAGAGTGTGTTGTGTGTAATTTTCCTTTTGACTAAAACCAAAAGTTTGGATTTCTAAATTGTTCGTAAAATGTTTTAAAAATGCGATGCACATGCTTCTTTCAACTTCAAACTTGTTCTAAATTAGAACGGGCAATGGACTGTTACTTGTTTTAGAAATGAATGTGTGTGGAAACCATATTTTATATAATTTAGTTCAAACCTGAAATTGATAAATTCTTTATTTATTGGTATGTGCATTGGGATAGAATTAGTCGGGCCTACCTACTGGTTTTAATACTCACGCCTATAGTGCTTTCTTGTTTTTAGTTCTGTTGCAGGTTCCAGATTCAGTTGTTCTCCTTGAGCGATGTTGGTTGTGGTATTAGAGAGTGACCCATGGGGTCACCTGGAGTTTGGATCGTGGTCAGGTTAGTAGTGGTGTTGGTTGCTCTTTCTTTATTCATTTTGTTGTTCTATTTTATTTTCCGCTATTTAGTTCATTTTTCATTTGGGCCAAATCGTTCCCACCTGTTTACTTTTGATGCCCGGCACTAGTTTCCATCCCGGGGGGATCGGGAACGCCCTTCGGGACTTTCCGTGGACCGGCTCGGGTGACCGGTTCAGGGTCGGCTCGGGCTGGTTCGTGACAAAAATCCTTTACAATCATGAATATCCTACACAACCACCTCTTTTCCACATGGTCATCTATTTCAGGAAGCAGTTATTTAAGGTTTCCTTTAAATACCCCATACACACCTCAAAATAAAAACAAGAGAGAATGAGAGGGTAATATTCATTTTTAGTATAAAAAAACATATCACCCCCACCGAGATATATTCCCTCTGAAACTCAAACTCATATCTTTATTGGGCCATACCCCCTATCAAAAAAAATATAAAAACTCATAATTGTACTAGCTTATAATCCTTATGAGTTATACCCTCACTGGAATATTCACCCTAATCAAACTAAATTCAACTCGGAGGTCTATATTCTCTTTTCTCTAATTCCTAAAAATGAGTACCTCAATTTTGTCAATAATTTCCATAACTCTAACTTGGGTGGAACCAAAATTTAGAGAAGTAATTTAGTAAAGTAATCCCTTGAAAGTAGTTCTGTTGTAGTGATTCTTTCTTATTATTCTATATTCTCATTAATTTCCATAGTATTCCTTCTGTATTTTACATCCATCAAGTACATCATACCTTTTTATTCAACCAATTTTATTTTTAAATCTCTATATTCTTCATTAGAGGTGATAAAGACATAAAAATATTCATGTTATTCTACTTGATTCACCTCATTCATCAATAAAAATTGGAATTTCTCCTCTACAATTTAAAAAATAAACTATCCTAGATTAAAATTAATGAACACCTTTCCCATGGATATGAAATTTCATCTAATTATTATTAGTACTTATCATTCTTCCAAAAATTCTATAATGATAATATCAAAGGGAATGATTAATTTCCCTACATAGACCAAGAAATCATCCTAAATTCCAATTAAGTACTCTATGGACTGGTCCTATAGTTAAATAATAAAATATATTGTATTTGGATTACTTTTTGTGAAAATATTTAGCGTCATAGGCCGCATAGCCCCCTATAAATCAAAAAGGGCATTCTGGAAAGTCCAAGAACTAATATTGCATGGAATAGAAAAGATACATGGATCTTGAAATTTTATTAGAGGATTTCATTTAACAATAAATAAGAAATCCTCTCTTAGAAAAATCACTCCTATATCTTCTAATTTATTTTTATTATAAATGAGTTCTTTAAGGAACTTGGCACATGACGACACTTGTGAGATTTTAATAGAAAATGGGATGTTGATGTGATGTTGCTTGAACATTTCCATTAATTTTTTATATTACTCTTAATCCATTCCATGTATCATCATTTTTATAAATGGATTATGTTTCATCTACGGATATACTTTGGTTAGATTTTTTCTTCTCAATCCTTGCTACATCATCTTATTTTTACTATCTTTCTTGTATACCATGTTCCCTTTCTTTTTCTTCCTCCTTCATATTTTCCTTATATTTAAATGATTATTGTTTTTAAAGTGTTTCCTTATTATACTTATTCTTATATTAGTGCTTCTAAGGGATAAATGGATTTTTTTCAAGTGGTTTTTTCCCTTTTTATGGAATGATATTCGGTGACAAGTGTTTGGGAAAATTCCTAAATAGATTTTTTAAAAGAATGATTTTGGTTTTAAAATCAGTGGTAATCACCGAATTGATTTCTTAAAAATTATTCTTGTGTTAATTGGATTTCAAACCAAGAGTTTGGTTGATTTGAAAGTGTTAAAAATGTTGTAAAATATTTTTTTTATTTTTAAAGTAGTGAGTTAACCCTTGTGATCAATATTTAAAACCCCTTTTTAGCCTTGGTTAATTTATATATCAATTTTTTGGGGTGTTTAAAGATTTTAATATTTCTAAAATGAGATGGATTATTTCAAAAGGGTGTGTTTTTTCATGTATATTGGATTTTAAAACTTATTGTTTCTTTGAATTTTTTTCAATAGTCGTTTAAAGGGTAGTGTAAATTCCTATTTGAGTTTCAAAGGTGTTTAGATAAAATTATTCTGAATTTTAAATTGGGATGGTTTTTATAAATTATAAAATGGATTGGAATTCAAATCATGTTTTTAAAATAGAAGGCCCATTTTGAAATTTTATAAAAAAAATGAGTTTTCATAAAAGGTGTGATACCCTCTTAAACCCCTTTGATTCTTGTATGACCATTGTAGCTTGTGATCCCATGTGTGGATGTTTATTATTGACAACATAGTTTTATGGGACTTCTCTGGGTGTGGACAGGTTTAGTAGTGAAGACCTAGTTTTTTATCTTAAGTTCAAGTCCTTTTATTAATACAACCTAGTGACGATGTCCATGAAACTAAAATCCTTTTTAGATTCATTTAGGGGTTTTATCTCTTGGATTCTATTGAATCCCCTGCTATTTATATTATTGTTTAACACATATTTTTTTCATTTTCCCCATTTTTTGAAACTTGACATAGTGGTTATTGACCGTGTTCTTTCTTCATTATTTTTATGGTTTGCTTTTTAGAGTTTTTGATAAGGGGTTGTGAAAGGTTTTTAAAGAAGGAAAAAAGGAAAACGTGATTTTTAAGTGTTTCCAAACTATTTTAATAATGAGTTTGAAAAGTTTTCTTAAATAAGAAAAGTTAGAATGGTTTTCATTTGAAACTCCAAGAATGTGTGAGTTTTGAAAATGGGGTTTTAGGCTACCATTCCTAGTTTTATGTAAATGGTTTGTTTTCGAACATGTTTTAGAAAACTGTATAATAGTTGGAAACCTCTTTGAGTTTTGAAATGTGTATTTCAAAAATGGGTGTTTATGAAATAGTTTAAATTCATATTTTAAAAATGTGATCTGACTAAGAGGTATTGGTTAAGGAAAAATGTTTCCCAAGTGATTGTTTTTATTTAATCAAAATCTTTAAAAAAGGGTTTTAACAAACTTTTATGTGTTACTACTTATTTGGTAAGACTTTATAGAAAATTTTTAATTTTAAAACGTATTTAAAACTATATTTTTTAGGATGTAATAAGAAAGTGATCAGGGTTTTCCATTAATACCATGAAAAATAAGGAATAAGGTTAGGGACTAAGAACAAGGATGCTGAAAAGTTCTACAATTAGAAAATTATTAGGGTATATATAATAATATTTCACTATCAAAACACATATCATAGCAGATTACTTATTTTTCTTAAGGTTTCTACAGTGCTCGAAACAAATAAATGGAAAAGATTGTGGTTATTATGTTTGTAAATTTATGAAAGATATCATATTCCATGAACAAACTATCATCCCCAAATAGTCATTTTTTAAGATAATTACTACTTAATTTGAAATATTTATTAATACTTCGTGTATTTTTATTTTTTTCACAACTAATATTACTATCGAAAAGACTCATATTCAAAATATGATATAGATTTTGTTAGAAACGAATGGGGAGCACACCTGATGACAGAATGTACACAAATAGAATGAAGATGTGACTTACATAAAAGTAATGTATTGTTTCGAATTTAGTTTTAATTTATTAATTTGTAGTATTACTCACATAAGAAATTATATAGGTGTATTCTTTTGTTCGAGTTGGGGTGGTTTGTTCGAACCTCCTCATGCTCGTGATGGATTGGGATTTGTGGCCGCAATTGAGAAAATAACAACAAAGAAATGGGTCAAGAAAGTATAAAACCATCATGAAAAGGTGAATACCTAATAATTATTTAACTAATTTTTTATCATTTTATCTACTATTTTTAAGTTAATTTCCTTATCATTTTTATCTAACACTTATTTAGTTTTTTCATAGATCTTTATACTTTCCGTTGATTTACTTTATCGAGCTTCCAACACTACATAGATTCAATGTTATATATCTAAAAACCCTTTCTCGTTGAAAACTAGAAGAGTGGAGGAAGCTCATGTGATTATTATAGTGACTTCTCATGATATAATGGGAACATGAGCTTCATTAACTCTCTTGGATTTCAACAATATGAAAGGTTTTTCAGCTAAGAACATTGAGTCAAAATGCAGTGTTGACAGTTTGACAAAGAAAGACAATATAAATCATGATAACATTTGAAGTTAAGGTTTTTTTAGACTTTGTGATATTTAGAAATTACACACACCTCAATATGACAAATGGTGTGATATGTATGTCTCCAAGTGCTTCTTTTTATTTAAAATTGAAATTAATTTTAATAAAAAAGAAAACTAACATACTCAAAAATAAGTAAACCTATTTAGATTGTTTTTATACTTTAAGAAAATAATCCATAAGTCATTTGTGAAATGTAGGAATTAGTCTCACCTCTATCAGATACATAATGTGCTCGGTATACTCAAAGTTTCTTTTTATTTAAAATTGACATTAATTTTAGTAAAAAGAACAAGTGACATACTGAAAATCAAAAAAATAAATTCATTTTTTTTTAATAATTTAGTAAAATGATCCATAAGTCATTTTTGATGTGTATGACTCAATCATACCTCAATATGACGCACGGTGTGACCATTATGACTAAAAGTGTGTCTATTTATTTTAAATTCGCATTAATTTTAATAAAAATAAAAAGTGACATACTAAAAACCAATAAAATGCATTCACATTGTTCTGATAATTTATAAAAATGATCCATAAGTCATTGTTGATGTGTAGGAATCAACCACACCTCAATTGTACACACAGTGTGACTGCTATAACTCTAAGCGTGTCTATTTATTTAAAATTGACATTAATTTTAGTAAAAAAACAATTGACATACTGAAAACCCAAAAAATAAATTCAGATTGTTTTTATACTTTAGAAAAAAGATACATAAGTCATTTTTGACATGTAGGATTCAATAAAACCTCAATATGATGCATGGTGTGACCATTATAATTCCAAGTATGTATATTTATTTAAAATTGACATTAATTTTAGTAAAAAGAACAAGTGACATACTAAAAACTGAGAAAATTCATTAATATTGATTTGATACTTTAGTAAACCAATCCATAAGTCATTTTTTGACATGTAGGAATTAACCTCACCTCAATACGATGTACAATGTGACCGTTATAACTCTAAGTGTGTCATTTTATTTAAAATAGACAATAATTTTAGTAAAAAGAACAAGTAACATACCGAAAACCAAGAAAACACATTTGGATTGTTTTAATACTTTAGGAAAATGATCTATAAGTCATTTATTAGGTGTAAGAATCAACTACACCTCAATATGATGCATGGTATGACCGGTATAATTCCAAGTGTGTCTATTTATTTAAAACTGACATTAATTTTAGTAAAAAGAATAAGTGACATACTAAAAACTGAGTAAACACATTTAGATTTTTTTGATACTTTAGGAAAATGATCCACGAGTCATTTTTGACATGTAGGAATCAATCTCACCTCAATACAAAACACGATGTGACTGCTAAAAATCTAAGTGTGTATTTTTATTTAAAATTGACATTGATTTTAGTAAAAAGAACAAGTAACATACTTAAAACCGAGAAAACACATTCAGGTTGTTTTTATACTCTAATAAAATTATTTATAAGACGTTTTTGATGTGTAGGAATCAACTGAACATCAATATGATGCACGGTGTTACCATTATCACTCAAAGTGTCAATTTTTATTTAAAATTTACATTAATTTTAGTAAAAAGAACAAGTGACATACTGAAAACTAAGAAAACACATTAAAATTGTTTTGATAATTTAGGAAAATGATTTATGATTTATTTTTTATGCGTATGTGTAATACCTTGGAATTCTATGTAAATTTTTCAAAAATTTTATGGGATTATTTCGAAACCAGACACTGAAACGGCATACGATTCCAAGGCCCACAGTGCCTGAAATGATACGTCAAAAAATGTTAAGTTTTAAATAGCGTGCATGAGCAGATTTCCTAAAAAAGTGGAATAAATCTTAAAAGGGTGCCCATATCAGAAATCCAAGTGAATCGTTGCATCTAGGATGGCGGGTTTACCCTAGGTGTGACTTAAGTTTAGTCGGTGCGGGCATCCAGTGAGAAAACCTGAAAATGTCATAGTCATAAATAAAATAATTAAATGAAATTATTTTATTTTTTAAATCCTTATAACTCGCGAACGACAACTCGGATTGAAAATCTGAGACCACCGTTGAGCTCATGAGGGGATGATTTCTTTAGGCAGAGCCTAACATTTATCAGCGCTGGCCAATAGTGGAAAGTAGTTTTTGGTTGTAAATAAAATAATTGAATAAAGATTATTTTATTTTCAAATCCTTATAAATCATAAATGGTAACTCGGATTGGAAATATGATAGTATCATTGAGTTTGTGAGGGTGTGATTCCCTTAGGAGGATCCTAACATCGGCCAAAGTAGGCCGACTGTGAAAGTTGGTTTTTAGAACGTAACCGTAAATAAAATAATTTAAATAAAAAAAAAATTATTTTAAAATTATCATAACTCAAAAATGGTAACTCAGATTAAAAAAGTGATACTATCGTTGAGTTAGTAATGATATGTTCTCATTAATTGGGGTCTAACCTCGATCAGCACGAGTCGAGGGAAAATTTAATTTTCAGACTTTTTGGAAGAAAAATAAAATAACATAAAAAGTTATTTTATTAATGTTTCTTCTTTGTTACGCATCAAATCTTCAGCACTATGGTGCAACAATGAGGGGATAATGAATCCCATTAATTAACCTCATTAATGGAGTAGGGTGGCGTTGCTTCAACGCGCACGCATCTTCCTTCTTTAATTAAACAAGGAATTTAGGGTTGACGAACAACCCTATAATTCCTCTAACGAACGACGAAGGAAACCTCTCCAACGACGAACACCAGTGAATCGGAGGACGGCGTCAAAAACATTGGAGAGAGTATTCAGGACTAGAGATCAAAGGATGATGAAGAACAATCATCCTTAAGAAATCTATTTTTTCCAGGTAGTATTTTGATGCTTTTCTGTGTAAATTTATTTTCCCCATTCTTTCTTTTAAACGACAAACGCGGGTTTACTCACGAACAAGTTAACCGGTGGATTGATAGTTCATGAGAGATGGTTAATGATGTGGGATAAAGGGGATATCAATCTTAGTGAGTATTCTGCCTTATTTTGGTTCTTCATGATCACGCTAACAAGAATGCATCTGGGTCAACACCAACAAGGACACGGATCATTCTTTGGGTGTTCTTAAGTGTGACTCATTCCCCTATCCTTTTCTTCTGTTCTTCCCATTTTTCTTGGTGCAATTAATTTGATGGTGATGGTTTTTACGATCCAGCTAGGACTACAGTGGCGCATCAGTGCATCAGCCCGCAGAAGGAGGCTGCGAGAGATAGAGGCATTAGGCGGGAAGGGTCACGGCAGTCGCAGGAGACCACGACACGAAGCCGCAGCGGTAGCATAAGACTGTGACACAAGGTCGTGACACCCAACTGTAGGGCGATGATAGCACAGGACCGCGACACCCAGGCTGTGGCGGCAGCATGAGTCGTCGGCACCATGGTCGGCGATATGCGAGAGGCGGTGTGCTGGCAGTGCACCACGGCAGACGGGTGACCCACGGCAGTGCAATGGGTCAGTGCTGGCCACACAGACCAACCACATGGCACACGGTCCGACCTCATTCATCCCAACCATGTGGCACATGGGTCGGCCGCGTTTGGCCCAGCCACATTTAGCCCGGCGGGAGAACCCGTATGGAAACCATCCACAGGGAGCAGGTCAATGCAGCTTTAATCCACATGGACCGGGAAGGGTGATGTGGTCATCGAACACGTCCACCCGGTTGGAGAAGAGTCGTCCACTCAAGCGGCCAACTGGAGTGATCAGACCGGCCAGCCTAGCGGGCCGGACTGGAGTAACAAGCTGAATCTGGTATCAGGTCGGACTGGGCATCAGGTCGGATCGGAAATCAGGCTGGACCCAGAAACTGGCCAGACTCGGTATCAGGCCGGACCTGGCATCAATCCGAACCCGGCATCAGGTCAGGCTGACAACTCAAACCGGGCCGCTAAGCAGACTGACGGGCTGAACCCGCTGCCCAGTGGGCCTGGTCCAGCAAGGCCCAATGGGCCTGGACAATAGTCCAGGCCAGACTGAGTTGGCCAAACCAGGTCGGGTCATGCAGGACCCTCGGGCCGAGTTGGTCGGGTCAGTCTAACCAAGTCAGACCGAGCCCGGACGCAACCGGCCCCTGTTTACTAAAACGCCAACATCTTTCAGATCGGGTGTCTGATTGACGCACCTTCTACAGAGTTGGGACCCTTGCGACGAGACGGTCCTTTGAGTATACTCTAAGTGAGTTTTCGTGGTAGTTGAGATATTACTGATGGCATGAAGAGTGTAAATCCTACAACTGGCTATGACACGAAGGATATGGTGAGCAGACCTCAGTGGTCCAGGAGCGAAGCAGATCTTAGTAGTCCAGCAGAAGATCTACCTCAGTGGTCTAGCAGACGAGCAGACCTAAGTGGTCTAGCAGATGAGCGGACCTCAGTGGTCCAACAGATGAGCTGACCATAGTGGTCTAGGAGATGAGCGGACCTCAGTGGTCCAGTAAAGAAGTTGACCTCAGTGGTTCAGCAACCGAGCGGACCTCAGTGGTCCAGCAGCCAAGAGGACCTCAGTGGTCCAACATCCAAGAGGAACTTAGTGGTCTAGTAGCTAAACTAACCTCAGTTACTCATTAGGGATGAGTTCCTCGGCAGTAAAATATGATTCATCTCTACGAATGATAATCTTACTTTCTATACTTTGAGTTATACTTGGTGTGAGCTATATTTTGTGTCTGGTCTTTGTTGTGTGATCTTTGTTGTTTGGTCTTGCTGTGTGGTTTTGTTTTTTAATCTTTCCTTTGTGGTTTGGGGTCCCTACTAAGTATTGTGTTACTCACCCTTATATAGGCTTCGTCCATACATTTCGTGTCTCGTGCAGGTGATCAACATTTCGACAGAGACCTTGGTAGTCCTAGACTAGGGGGTTCTTAGTGAGACAGGACGGACGTGCATACTACTATGACTACAGGAAGCTACCCTTCACCTATCCTTCAGGTAGGGTCCCAAGTGGATGGACAGTGGTAGTTTTAATTTCCTTTGTGGTTTTGGGCTTGTATTCTCGCCCCATTGTACTTTCAGTTTGTATTGTACTCTCTGTAGTTTTCTCAGTGAAAGTTGTGGTTTACTTTGTGTTAACTTTCTACAGTTTGAGTTTTATGTGTGTGTATAGGTTTCAAGGAAAATGTCTTGCCTTTTTGGGATATGACTATTCGGTGCTAGTCGGAAGCCCCTAGCCTATGAAAGACAGGCTTGGGGTAGTCACAGCATGGGCAATGTGGGACGATTCATGACAAAGTGGTATCAAAGTTAGGTCGGTTCTAATAGAAGAACTAAGAGTCTTAAAAATTTTATGGGGAAATTGTGTTAAGTGTCTCAAGTTCGGATTTTGGGCCAGGGATTCCAGTTTTGGTGCGGTGGCCAACGTATCCATACACCAGGACCCTAAATTCTATTTTCCAACTCGGTACATGAAAACACTAGTTACATGTGTCTTTGAGTGTTTTTTCATGATCTTTATGAGTTAGAGTCAGCTCACCATGTATAATCTATTAATCGTGATTCATCTTGATCTCTTTCAAGATGCTTCCATGTAGATAGCCAACTAGGATTCTAGTGCATGACCATGAGGATGGTCCACATAGTGATGGGGCTTTGGTATAGGGACTATTTCCTGAGATTACACCTTTGGGAGGTGTCCTATCTTTAGCACTACCCATTGGTCATCAGTCACTACCAGCGCTACCGGTAGAGGATGCACGTAGTCTTACTACCTTACACTTGTTTTAGTGATAGAGACCCCTCAAGTTCCAAGGTGAGCCTGACTCATTGGTGGATAAGGACTCACTTGAGGTGGTGGATGAGTTTTCTATCTTGTCAGGGCACTATTAGATCAGATGGAGGTCCTAGCAGTGAGCCTTCTATGTGTCTCAGTACGGTGATATTGGGGTTTATATTACCCAATCTTATGATGGGGTGACTTTTCTATGGTCAGAGTTGAGAACATTTCTCAGAGAAGGGGATCTTTCCATAAAGTCATAGTTTCATGAATTCCAAAGATCTTATATAGCTTTGGCATGATGACATGTCTGTAGGTGAGTATTCATCAAGGCATACCGACCTTTCCAAGTACTTGATGAATATGATAAGAACAGTTCTTTAGGGATCGGACCTCTGAGAGAGATGTGTTTAGGGACATTCAAGCCAGCACTATTTCCTATGTTCATTCCTACTTATGCTATGGTTCTAGAGAGAACCTTTGTGATTGAAAGTCTTTTATCTGAGTAGATATAGCCAGTGGATTTTGGTAATGGGAAAGTGGGAAGCTGGAGTCAGTCTCAAAGACATGAACGTGTGAGAAATTCTGAGAAGAGGTCCCAAGATAGGGGATCTAAAGCTCAAGGATCGTAGGGTGAGTCCATTCGGCCTATAAAGAAATAATTTTTTTCAAGAGACAACATGGTAAATCTCTCTAGATATTTTCCATCCCTCCATGCTGACATTTAAATAGTGGATGGTCCACCAGGGTAGAGATAGTGATAGGAACAGATTAATCTTCAGGGCGGCAGACGGGACAGAGGAGCTAGGAGAGCAATAGGAGGTGGTATACATTTCACCATTTTACAACCACCACCCCAATGTGGTCCACACTAGTATCAGGGAGTTGGAGGATAGGGGAAGGGGGTAGCTTCATGTGTTCATCCTTACCTGTATGGTAGTGGATGTTTTTAGATTTTTTTCCCTGAAGTGGTGGATGAGTACAAGGACGTCTTTCCAAAGGATGTTCCAGAACTACCTCCTCACAGAGAGGTATAATTATGCATTGATTTGTACCCTAGGACATCACTGATATCTACACCTTCATATCAGATGTCTCTCATAGAGCTCTAATAGATGAGGGTATAGTTTTAGGACTTGAAAAAGAAGGAGTTCGTAAGGCCCAGCGTTTCACCAAGGGAAACCCCAGTGTTTTTTTTCAAGAAGGCAGACAGAAGCTTGAGGTTATGCGTGGACTTATGATTCCTAAAATAGGTGACTATGAAGAACAAGTATCATCTACCGAGGATTGATGACCTCTTCAATCAACTAAAATGAGTGATATGGTTCTCGAAGATAGACCTCAGATCAGGCTATCTCCAGCTTCGAGTATGATATGAGTACATCTTGAAGACTGCTTTCAGATGTATCTACAACCACTAAGAGTACTTAGTGATGTCGTTTGGCATGAAGAACACCCTATAAGTGTTCATGGGACTCATGAACAATATATTCCATTTATACTTAGACCGGTTTGTAATGGTCTTCATTGATGACATCTTAGTGTATTCAGTGTCTGAGGAGGAGCACGTGATACACCTGGGGATGTTTTTGGACACACTCTGAGGGAACCATCTTTATGAAAAGATCTCAAAGTGTGAGATTTGGATATGAACGATCCACTTCCTGGGACATGCCATCTCAGAGGCTGGAGTTGCGGTGGATCTAGAGAAGATTGAGGTGGTTTTTTCTTGGGAGCCACCCAAGAGCATTACCAAGGTGCAAAGTTTCCTTGGATTTGATGGATACTATTGGAGATTTTTAACCAAATTCCCTAGAGTAGAGGCATCCATGACGGTGTTGAAAAAAAAGGAAAAACCCTCTATGTGGACAGAATGATGCCAGTAGAGTTTTTAGCAGCTGAGGTAGAGCTTGATGAGTGATCCTATCTTGAGGTTTCTAGGGGATGGAACCGACTACATAATGTTCTTTGATGCATTAGGAACTGGGCTTGGATGTGTCCAAATGTGGTGGAAAGTAGTGATTTATTATGGATCATGACAGTTAAGACTGCATGATCAGAACTATGGGACTCATGACCTTGAGTTAGTAGCAGTAGTCTTCACACTAAAGATGTAGATACACTACCTTATGGTCAAACAATTCAACGTCTACTCAAACCACAAGAGTATCAAGTATATCTTTTCTCAGAAGGATCTGAACCTGAGATAGTAGTGTTGGCTAGAGTTCCTCTAGGACTATGAAATTGATATAGTCAATACTCATAGGAAGGGGAATGTGGTGGAAGATCCTCTTAGTAGGATATTGAGTTCACAGCTACTGAATGAGGCCTCAGAGCAGTTGTTCTTGCTTCAGATATCCTTTATGGATAGAGATGTGGGAACTTATCTTCAGTCGATGGTAGTTTCCCCTCCACTCTTATAGAAAGTCATGGAGGCGCAACTCGGAGATTCTAGCTTCTAGACTTCATGTGGCCAGATGTCTAAAGGGCATTCCCCTTATGGATATTTTAAAGGTGGGGAGCACATCATCCTTTTCAGAAGAAGCACCATAGTACCAGTGGTGTTGTAGGAGGATGTGTTGAGGGAGTTCCATATATCCCCTTTGGCAGTATATCTAGGTGTGTAAAAGATGTACCAAGACATCTAACATCAGTACTGTTGGTTGGGTATAAAGAAGGCATTGGTAGAGTTTGTCTCGAGATGCCTCACTTGTCAGCAAGTGAAGGCTGAGCACCGGGTTCTAGTAGGTTTGACACAACCCCTCAAGGTACCAAAGTGTAAGTGGGATGTGATATCAATGGACTTCGTGAAAGGTTTACCACATATGTCCAGGAGACATGATACCATCCTGGTGATCGTTGACTGACTCCCCAAGTCGATCCACTTCTTAACTACCCAATAGAAAAGTTTAGTAGAGGGCTTGGGATACCTCTAGGTGCTAAAGATTGATGACAGGGTGACATTCACGGAGTACCCATTAGAGATAGAGGATCTATATGAGAGTATCCTTCATGAAAGTTTGATTTCTCTTATGCGTGTTTTATGGTAGTACGGAAATCTCCAGGGGAACACATGGGAGCGGGAGGCTTGGATTCGTGCTCAGTACCCCCATTTGTTTTATTAGCCTTTGTTTTGGCTTATGAGGACGTAAATACCTAAAGGGGGGAGTAATTAAATACCATGGAATTCCATGTAATTTTTTGAAAATTATATAGGATTACTTCGAGACCATGCACTGAGACAGAATGTGATTCTGAGGCATGGAGTGCCCAGAACGATCCGTCATAAAATAGTATGTTTTAAATAGCACGCGTGAGTGATTTTCCTGAAAAAGAGGAATAAATATTAAAAGGGTGCCTAATCTGAAATCTGAGGGCACTGTTGCATTCAATATGGCGGTTTTACCCTATATTTGACTTAAGTTTAGTCAGCGCGGGCCTCAAGTGAGAAAACCCAAAAATGGAATAACCATAAATAAAATAATTAAATGAAATTGTTTTATTTTTCAGATCCTTATAACTCACGAACATTGACTATGATTGAAAATCTGATACCATTGTTGAGCTCGTGAGGGTATGCTTTCCTTAGGTAGATCCTAACATTTGTCGGCACGGGCCAACAGTGGCAAGTAGTTTTTGGCTGTAAATAAAATAATTGAATAAAGATTATTTTATTTTTAAATCCTTATAACATATAAACAGTAACTCAGATTGAAAATCCAAGAGTAACATTGAGTTATTGAGGGTATGATTCCCTTAGGTATAACCTAAAATCGTTCGGCATGGGCCAGCTGTGGAAGTTGGTTTTTGGGACGTAATCGTAAAAAAAATTATTTAAATAAAAATTATTTTATTTTCAAATCCTCATAACTCTCAAACGGTAACTCAGATTAAAAATATGATACCATCATTGAGTTAATAATGAGATGTTCTCTTTAAGTGGGGCCTAACCTTGACCGGTGAGAGTTTAGGAAAAAAGTTAATTTTCAGACTTTTTATAAGAAAAATAAAATAGCTTAAAAAGTTATTTTATTAGATTTTCTTTTTCGTTACGTAGTAACTCTTCAGCGATGCGGTGCAATGACGAGGCGATGTTGAATCCCATTAATGAACCTCATTAATGGATCATAGAGGTGACACTACAACATGCATGTGTTTTCCTTCTTTAATTAAACAGGGGATTCAGGGTTGATGAACAACCCTGGAATTCCTTTGATGAATGACGAAGAAAACCTCTCCAATGATGAACTCCGACGAATCAGACGATGGTGTCAACAACCTTGGAGAGTGGATTTAGGACCCAAGATTGATGAATGACGATGAATGATCATCCTCAAGCAATCTCATTTTCCATGTTAGGGGTTTGATGATTTTCTGTGTGAATTACTTTTCCCCATTCTTTCTTTTAAACGAAAAATGCGGGTTAACTCACGAACAAGTTAACCCAAAGATCAATCATTCGTGTGGGATGGTTAATGATGTGGTATAAAGGAAATATCTATCTTAGTGATTATTCTGCATTATTTTGGTTCTTCATGATCCTGGTAACAAGAACGCATCCAGGTCAACACGAACAAGGACCCATATCATTCTTTGGGTGTTCTTATGTGTGACTCCTTCCCCTCTCCTATTCTTTATTTCTTTATGTTCTTTGTGGAAAAATAAATTTGGCGGTGATGGTATCTGAGATCCACCCTGGACCACAGTGGCGTATTGGGCCATGATAGGAGGCCGCGGGAGATGGCTGCATCGGGCAGGAAGGGTCGCGGCCAGGCGGGCTGCGACGTAATGCCACGGCAGCGGTAGTAGATTATGACACGAAGTCACGACAGCGACATAAGGTCGGGGTACCCAGCCATGGGGCAATGACAACACAAGGCCGCAACACCCAGGTTGTGGTGGTAGTAGGAGCTGTCGGCACCAAGGCTGGTGGTAGGCGGGGGGTGGTGTGCTAGAAGTGCACCGCAGCGACGACGGGTCGTGGCATGAATCCATGGTGGATGGGTGACCCACAGCAATGCCACGGGTCGATGTCGGCCAGACAAACCGGCTACATTCGGCCCAACAGACGAACCCCCATGGCAGCCGGCCATGGGGAGTAGTTCAATGAAACATTAAGCCACGTTGACCAGGAAGGGTGACGCGGTCATCGACTGTATTCGCTCGATTGGAGAAGAGTCGTCCACTCAAGCGGCCTACTGTAGCGATCGGACTGGCCCATCCAGTGGGTAGGGATGATAGTTCGGACCGAGCTGGTAAGCAGCCTGGCGGGCTGGAACCGCGGCCTAGTGGGTCGAGTCCAGTAAGGCCCAATGGGCCAGGCCGGACCGGGTCAGCCCAGACTCAATCGGGTCGGGTCGGCTGAACTAGGTCGGGTCATGCGGGACCCCCAGGCCAAGTTGGTTAGGTCGGTCTGACTTTGTCGGACCAAGCCCAAACACAACCGGCCCCTGTTTACTAAAACACCAATATCTTTTAGACCGAGCTTTCGATTGACACGATGCTTGTAGCGTTGGGACCCTTGCGATGAGAAGGTCCATTGAGTATACTCTAAGTGAGTTTTCGTGGTAGTCGAGATACGACCGATGTCTTGAGTAGTAGACTCTCTCGGAATCAAGTTCCCTGTGAGCGAGAATCCTACAGCTGGTTGTGACATGAAGGATATAAAGAGCAGATCTCATTGGTCCAATAGTGGAGCAGACCTCAGTGGACTAGCAGAGGAGTGAACCTCAATGGTCTAGCAAATTAGCGGACCTCAACGGTCCAGTAGACGAGCGGACCTCAGCCGTCCAGCAGATGAGCTGACCTTAGTGGTTCCAGAGAGGATGGGACCTCAGTGGTCTAGAAAATGAGCAGACCTCAGTGGTCCAGTAGCTGAGGGGACCTCAGTGGTCCAGCAGCTGAGCAGACCTCAGTGGTCTAGTAGAAAAGCGGACCTCAGTGGTCCAACAGCCGAGCGGACCTCAGTGGTCCAACAGCCGAGCGAACCTCAGTGGTCCAGTAACGGAGCAGACCTCACACTAGTAGAAAATTGATTTTTAACATCATCAATTTGATGTCAGTTTCTAATAAACCTATGTAAAATATGTTTGCGGAGACTTTTTGGTGTTGGTTTTTAAAAGAATGATGTGAAAAAACTAAAAAAAAATGTTTTGGCATCAGTTTTTATGAAAACTGATGCCAAAAAATTAAAAAAATTACAATGTTTTATAGAATTACCTAAGATTCAATTTGACTAGTCGTGGAGAAAAAATAGAGTTATGGATTAAAATTTATGGATGTTGGAAGTTGATCTTCTCTAAGAGAAGTCTTAAAGAATTCCAACTTTCAAAGGCCATAACTTTTAATCCGTAACTTCGGTTTAGCTCCACGACCAGTCAAATTGAAGTTGAAGGAATTTTATAAAAAATGGTAATTTTTTTAACTTTACGCGTCGAATTTCATAAAAACCAACGACACAACTTTTTTTTTCGCATCGGTTTTTAAAAAAACCAACGTGAACTTTTTTTTAAAAAAAAATTGGGGTCCGTTTATTTAAAAACTGATGCCAAAAATAATTTTTATTTTTAAATTTCATGTCTATTTTTAAAAAAACCATCATAAAAAGTTTTTTTAAAATTCTTAGCATTTGTTTATTTAAAAGGCGAGGCAAAAAACAATTTTTTTTATCTTTTTGGCGTTAGTTCTTAAAAAAACCGACGTGAAATGTATATTTTTTTAACTTTTTAGCGTTGATTTGTTTAAAAACCGACACCAAAAATGATATCAATTGGAATTTTTGGCATCAGTTTTTTTAGATAACTGATTCCAAAAGACCAATATAAATCCTCTTTTGCATCGGTTTCAAACAAAACCGACACCAAAGAGTATTCGCCAAAATGCGAGATCGAAATTTCAATTTTTTTTACAACGTGCATTTAACTTTTTTAAATCCTGCCGACATTTTCATAAAAAGAAATCAAAAATATTTTCATTTACTATATATAAATCCATTTCTCCTTCATTTATAATTTTCAACTTCTTCGATTCAATCAAGTTTTCAACGCGGCTACAATCGTTAATTTGATCATGGTACCTATCCTATTCATTTATTTTCATTATTATTATTGTCCTTCATTTCTATTAAACTCTATTAGATTTACTATAATGATGATTTACTTATATTATTGAGTTAAAAATATAAAACATTCATTTGAGATTTACCAACAATGGTGTAAATTTAATTATCGATCAATGTTTTCATTATCGCATGAGTTCTACACTAAATATAAGAGATATGATGATAAACAGCACATCAAATCAATGGAAGCTCCAAATACCATTAAAATGTGTTTGAAGTATTATGTTTATTTTATATCATGTTGTGTATGTGATATTAATTCATGTTTATCATGTTTTCTTTACAACGAGTTGTATCAATCAAAACTTTGACAAGTTCAACTTCTGACAGACATAACTTTTGATCTGTAACTTCGTTTTAGCTCCATGACCAGTCAAATCAAATCTTAGTAAATGCTATAAAACATCGAAGGAAAAATATTTGGCATCAGTTTTTAAAGAAACGGATGCCAAAAAGGCTGTGGATGGGTTTTTTTGTACTCGGTTTTTTACAAAACGAACGCTAAAAAACAAATACAATTCTTTTTTGGCATCGGTTTACAAAAACCGACGTAAAAAGTCATATTTTTTACATCGGTGAGTTCAACGTCGATTAAAAACTGACGTCAAAAATAAAAAAGGCATTAAATACCTTTTTTCTACTAGTTTCATTGGTTCAGTAGCCGAGCGGAACTCAGTGGCCCAGAAGCGGAGCGGACCTCAATGGCCCAGTAGCTGAACGAACCTCAGTGACTCATCAAGGTTGAGTCCCACAGTAGTACAAGATGATTCATCTCTATGAATGATAATATTACTTTCTATACATTGATTTATACCTAGTGTGAGCAATCTTTATTGTGTGTTCTTTGATGTGTGGTCTTTTCTGTGTGGTCTTGATGTGTGGTCTTGCTTTGGGATATTTCCTTTGTGGTTTGGGGTCCTTACTGAGTATTGTGACACTCAGCCCTACACGGGTTTCTCCCGCATGTGTCGTGTCTCGTGCAGGTGATCGATGCTTCGATGGAGACCTTGGTGGTCCGGGATCAGGTGGTTCTCAATGAGACAGGATGAACGGGCGTACTATTACAATTACTGGCAGTTACCCTTCACCTACCTTTCAGGTAGGGTCCTGAAAGGATGGGTCGTGGAATTTGTACTTTTCTTTGTGGTTTTGGGCTTGTATTATGGCTCCTTTTTACTTTTAGTATGTATTGTACTCTCTGTAGTTGTCTAAGTGACATTGTGGTTTACTTTGTGTTTACTTTCCGCAATTTGAGCATTGTGTATGTGTACAGGTTTAAATGAAAATGTCTTTCCTTTTTGGGATATGCCTATTCAGTGCTATTCGCTAGCCCCTGGCCTATGGAATTCAGGCTTGGGGTAGTCACGACATTGGCCCTGGGGGACAGGTCACGACATATGAGTCAACCGATCCTCAATCCATTTCATGGTGTGACCACAATGACACTGAGTGTGTCTTTTTATTTAAAATTGACATTAATTTAAGTAAAAAAGAAAAAGTGACATACTGAAAACTGAGAAAACTCATTCAGATTGTTTTGATACATTAGGACAAAGATACATGAGCCATTTTGGAATTTTAAGAATCAACCACACCCCCACACCCCAATATGATGCTTGGTGTGACCGATATTACTAAAAGTGTCCGTTATGAGTTTAAAATTGATATTTTAGTTAAAAACGTGTCACTCACTAAAAATAAAAAAAAAACATGATCCAATTGTCTAGATAATTTAGGACAGTGATTCATAAATCATTTGTGATGTGTATGAAGCAGTATCACATCAAACCGATGCACAATGTGACCGGTATGACTCAAAATGCATGTTTCCAGTTTGAAATGATATTTTAGTAAAAAAACACAACTAGCATACCGAAAACTAATAAAATGAAATTGGATTGTTTTTATACTTTATGAAAATAATCTATAAGTCGTTTATGATGTGTCGTAATCAATTTCACCTCAATATGATGCATGTTGTGGCCGGTATAACCCAAAGTGTCTTTTTATTTAAAATTGACATTAATTTTTGTTAAAAGAACAAGTGACGCACTGTAAACTGAGAAAACGAATTCATATTGTTTTGATAATTTTGGAAAACGGTACATGAATCAATTTTTATGTGTTGGAGTCAACCGCGCCTCAATTCGACACACAGTGTGTCCATTATGACTCCAAGTGTGTCTTTTTATTTAAAATTGACATTAATTTAAGTAAAAAAAAACAAGTGACAAACTGAAAACTAAGAAAATGTATTCAGATTGTTTTGATACTTTAAGAAAATGATCCATGAGTCATTTTTTATGTGTAGCAATCAACCACAGCTCAATCTGACACATGATGTGACCGGTATAAATAAAAGTGTCTTTCATCACTTTAAATTGACATTTTAGTTCATAACATGTCACTCATTGAAAACCAATAAAATGCGCTATGATTGTCTTGATAATTAGATTAATGATTCATAAGTCATTTGTGATGTGTATGAAGAATTCTCATGTCAACTTGACGCACGATGTGACCGGTATGACTAAAAATGCATGTTTCTGGTTTGAAATGACATTTTAGTAAAAAAAACTGGCAAACTAAAAACTGAGAAAATGCATTCAAAATGTTTTGATAAATTAGGAAAATGATCCATCAGTAATTTGTGACAAGTAGGAATTAGGCATGGCTCAATCCAACACACGGTATGACCGATATAACTCCAAATGTGTCATTATTTAAAATTGACACTAATTTTAGTAAAAGAACAAGTGACATACTCAAAACTGAGCAAACACATTCAGATTGTTTTTATATTTTAGTACAATGATTCATAACTCATTTTTGACGTGTAGGAATCAATTCCACCTCAATACGATGCATTATGTGACCAGTATAATTCAAAATGTATCTTTTTTATTAAAAATTGACATTTTATTAATGTATTATTACATATTAATGATTAATTTATTTCTTTATAGTATTACTAATATAATATTTGTTTTCTCATATAGGCATAATCTTTTGCTCGGGTTGAGATGATTTATTCGACAACTAATACCATGGGTGGACATTTTTGATTGGGAATCACAATCATCAAAAGATGAAATATTAATGTTTTTAAATGTGTGTTGGATAATTGTAAATGTAATTATATAAAAAATTGTTTGAAATGTATATGGTGGCATTTTTTTGTATTCATGATGTCAAATTTATTTCAATTAAATTATACATTTTGCGTTGATAGGTTACAAGTTTTTGTTGGGTCTGCTATTATATTAACAGTACACTGCAGGAATCTAGGCCTTTATCAGTGCTATTTTAAATGCTGATAAAGGCCCCCTTTATCAGTTCTTTTTAAAGTGTTGATAAAGTGGGGATTTATCAATAATTTTTTATCATGGATAAAGGGGATACCCCTTTATCAGTGCTGTGATTAACAACGCTTTTATAGCAATGTTAAAAGCCTTTTTGTGCATTGTAAAAGGGAATATCTGTAGTAATGGTTGTTGATTCCTATAATTCATAAATAAATTTACGGTTTTCTTCATGTGATTTCACAACAATCTGAGCTCATTTGACCATTTTTCACTCTGTGGTACACGTTTTTAAAGACCTCCATTTTTTAATAAATCCTTATCTAATCTGTTCGATCACATAACATGTCGGATTGATGCGTTGTCTACTCACACACATAAAAAAAATTCTAAGAAAATTTTAATAAGATTTCACATTAATTGGATATCATTCTTTATGGTTTTAACCATCAAACATACGTTTTAACGTTTTAAATTACTAAAAATAGTGTTTTTTGTCATCTCGGGAAAACGACACATCAATTTGACGCACCATCAATTCTTAAAATTCAATAATCAATCTACTGTTGTTTTCCTATGATTTCACATCAATTCAAACTCATTTTTCAAGATTGCACTTTGTGTCACACGTTTTTAAAGACTATTATTTTCTAAAAACTTCTTATTTAGTCCATTTGAGCATATTGCACGTTGGATTGATGCGCCATATGCTCACAGGCATCAAAAATAATTCTAATATTGCTATCATAATATTTCACATCAGTTGAAGATTGTTTTCTACAATTTTAACTATCGAATGCACGCTTTAGCATTTTACAATACTGAAATTGTGTTTTTGGGTGTCTTAGAAAAACGAAACCCTAGTTTGATGAGTCATCACCTTCTAAAATTCAAAAATTAATCAATGGTTGTCTTAAAGTGATTTCACAATAATTTGGACTCATTTTATTAGCTTGCACTATGTGGTGCACGTTTTTAAAGACCATTATTTTCTAAAAACCCCTTATTTATTTTGTTTGAGAACATGACACGTCGTCTGCTCACACTGGTCAAAAATAATTCTAAGACCACTTTCATAAGATTTCATGTCAATTGAAGATCATTTTATATGCTTTTAACCATAAAATGCATGTTTTAGCATTTTAAATTATTGAAACTACTTTTTTGATCATCTCGGGCAAACGACTCCTCGGTTTGACGCGTTGTTGGTTCCTAAATTCAAAAATCAATCTATGATTGTCATCATGTGATTTCACACAAATCAAAACTCATTTTTCTAGCTTGTACTATGTGGTAAACATTTTTTAAAACCATAATTTTCTAAAAACTTTTTATTTAGTCAGTTCGAGCGCATGACATGTTGGATTGACGTGTTGTTTGCTCACACACATCAAGAATAATTCTTAGATACCTATCATAAGATTTCATATTAATTAGAGATATTTTTCTATGTTTTTAACCTTCAAACGCATGTTTTAGCATTTAAAATTACTGGAGTTGTGTTTCTAGTCATCTCGGGCAAACAACATCTCAGTTTGACACGCCATAGGTTCTTAAATTCAAAAATAAATCTACGTTTGTTGTCCTGTGATTTCACAACAATCTGATGTCATTTGGTCAACTTTCACTTTCTGGCGTACATTTTTAAAAAACATTATTTTCTAAAAACTTTTTATTTAGTCTATTTTAGAAGTTCATAGAACATTTACAAGTAAAAAAAGGGTCTTAGAACATTTGAGTACCACACATAATTGAAGTTTGGAATGAGTGTGAAGTGAAAAACATACTATCAATCATAGAACATTTACTTAGCATTGAGAAACATTTGTTTTTTTTTGAAGTTTAACATAACATTTTGCATGCATATATCACAACTAGATGGAGTATTTCATATATATCGTAAAACAAGTCCTAGAGGGTATTTCATGATCCGGATTTGGGTCATGCCAGACAGAACGTAATCAAGTATTCCGACTTGCTGCAGGTCTGAATGATTGTCCCATCATCGTAGGCATAGCTGTACGTTGTGGGGCACACCTACTTGAATATCGATGAGTAGCGAATCAGTGGGCACGTCCCCAGCGTGCGGTGGTCGCCGATACAGCAGAAATCTGGTGAGTTGAAAGCCTCACACGCACTCCTGCACATGATCACGTCACCGCTCTGTGACCCCCTCACCTGTTAGAAATATAAGTAGGCAGAAAAGAAGATGGATAGAACCTTTATGCATGAATCGGGTTCACTATCCAAAATGGTTTGATCCACCCCCACGTTGATGTTGTAGGTTTGTCAGTGGAAGTATCCCTCAAGGATTTCACCAAGGTTTCAGGGAAAATCAGACACCAATTCCAGATTACCCCACTGCACGGATGTTAAGAGAATTCTGGAGAATTTCTTGGATTTAATCAGTTCACAAAAAGCGATCTCAGCATCACAAATTTATAAACTTTAAATGGTGAAAGTTACAATGGTTCGTTCTAACTGTTTCAGAAGAGAGGTGCCCATTCGGGTTTCGAATAAACGAATCCCTATGGTTACGGCTAATCGAGCCATTAGTCATTTTAATAAAATATTTTATTTTATTTTATTTTTGGTTTTGTTTTGTTTTATATATATATATAACAAATCATTTACTAAATATATATTTTAAAAAATACTTTAAAAGCATTATGAAAAATATATATTTTATAAATAGACCAAATCCCAGAGCTCCCTTATATAGGAGATGATCTATGGGATTCTATTTATACTTTTCAATGTGGGATTCCCTCTTTTAAAAACACCTCATCAATCCAAGTGAGGAGTGTTTTGACCAATCAAAACAATCCTATTAATATTTTTTGAATAAAAATACAACAATCCCCCACTTTTATTCATAAATATTAATTCTCCATATCACAAGTGTGTCATTATACATAATAAAGGTATCTTTCGATTTAAACCTCTACTTAGTATCAATATCTCAAAGTTTATCAAATTTATAAGTTATCGAAACATTAAACTTATTAACCTTTAAGATAAAATGGATAAATTATACATATAATGAACTTTCATCCAACATCCTTTTTATTAAAACTTTTAAGGCCATGTGCTTATATCCTTTTCATGAACTCTCTAAAGAGAAAAACCATTAACTCTTGTAAGAAGCGGCACCACTTCTAAGTTCACATAGGCAAAATATTACAATGTGATTCAATTATAATAGCACATAACTCATTGAGTCTTAATATTTTGTTAAGAGTTTAAAACTCAACCTCTTGTCATAACAGACGATATTGACACCAAAATTTGGGGTTATGATTGTCAATATCAACAATCATCTTTATAACTTGTTTTTACCCATTAAAAACTTTTATTTGGATCTACCTAAAGAAAGTGTTGGGTTTCCATTACTGAAATGATTTATTCTATTGGTTTTAACCCCATCTCTTTATTAGTTGCACGAATAACCTCTCTCGACAGAGATTTTGTAAACGGATCCGCAATTTTTTTACACGATCTCACATAATCAATTGTTATGGTACCATCTTGTAACAATTCTCTCACATAAATGTGTCTCAAACTTATATGTCTAGAATTTCCATTGTACATGAAACTATATGCCCTTGATAATGTTGCTCCACAATCACAACTAATAGAAATAGGAGGCATCAGACTATACCATAATCTAATATCCAATAATAGATTCCTAATCCATTCAGCTTCCTTTTCACATGCCGCTAAGGCGATAAACTCCGACTCCATGGTCTAATGTGAAATACATGTTTGTTTCTTGCTCGCCCAAGAAACATCACAACCTCCAAGAGTAAAAACCCATCCAGAAGAGGATTGGTTATCACCAATACTAGTAATCCAACTTTCATCGGTGTATCCTTCTAATACAGCAGATAATCATTATAGTATAAACATAAATCTTTGGTTTTTTTAAGTATCCAAAAATTCTCGTTATACATCTCCAATGATCCACACTAGGATTACTAGTATATCTACTCATTTTACATACCACGAAAGCAATGTCGGGTCTAGTTCAATGCATCACATAAATTAAAGAATCAATTACACTATCATATTCAAGTTGTGCTCCAACTCTACCTGTATTTATAAAAAGTTTAACACTAGAATCAAATGGAGTATTGACATCCTTAAAACCAAGATGATCAAATTTATTTAACATTTTTTCTATGTAATGAGACTAAATTAAAGAATAACCCCCACTATGTTTTCTAACGTTTAATGCCTAGAATAGTATCAACTATTCCAAGATCCTTCATTTTAAACATAGAAGATAAGTAATTATTTGTCTCGACTATACCAATCATATTAGTTCCAAAAATTAACATATCATCCACATATAAACACAAAATAACTCCATATTCTTTTGTAAACTTTGAATAAACACATTTATCCACATTATTATGAGAAAAACTATTAGATAAAATAATATAATCCAATTTCTCATGCCATTGTTTCAGAGCTTGTTTAAGACCATAAAGAGATTTAACTAGTTTACATACCTTATTTTCATTACCTTGTAAAACAAACCCTTCTGGTTGTTCTATGTAAATATCTTCATTTAATTCTTCATTTAAAAAATCATTTTCTACATCCATTTGATGAACCTATAAATGATTAATTGAAGCTAAAAATAATAATATCCTTATTGAATTAATTTGTGCTATAGGGGCATATGTATCAAAATGATCAATCCCTTCATTTTGTCTAAAACCTTTGGAAACCAATCTAGATTTAAAATCTTGAATGTTACCATTGGAGTCATATTTCTTTCTGAATACCCATTTACTACAAATAGGTTTTAAACCACTTGGTAAATCCATAATAACCCAAGTATTATTCCCTATAATAGAATCCATTTCATCACTAATTGATTCCTTCCAAAAAGAAACATCTCTAGAATACATGGCCTCTTTATAAGTCTTTGGGTCATCTTCTATAGTCAAAACCATAGGATACTTATTCAGAAGATGATTATTTTGAACTCCTTTAACAATAAAAATTATGGAATCAGGAGAAATAATATCTGGATATAGATGTTTCTTCTTCCTAAATCTTGTACTCCGTTTAGGTTCAACTCGAGAATCATCACAATTATCTACTATTATATTTTAACTAGATAGAGTACATGATATAGGGATATGAGGAATCAATTCCTCTACATCATATTTAAAAAAATTATTTTTTAAAAACTCTACATCCCTCGATTCAACAATTATATTAGATCCTAAATCCATAATTCTATATGCTTTGCTATTTTTTGCATATCCAACAAAAACACCTTTAATTTCTCTAGGACCAATTTTAGTTCTTTTAGGATCAGGAACTCTATAATACAATAAACATCCCCACACTTTGAAATAATAAATATTAGGTCTTCTTCCTCTCCAAATTTCATAAGGGGATAACTTAGATTTTCTAGATGCAATCCTATTATGAATATGACATGAATCCAATAAAGCTTCACCCCATAAATTTAATGGTAACTTAGATTTATTAATCATGAAATTTACCATTTCTACTAAAGTGCGATTTTTCCTTTCAGCTAATCCATTTTTCTGAGGTGTGTAAGGAGCAGTTCTTTGGTGAATTATACCATTTTCTTTGCAGTATTCATTAAAATCATTCATAAAATATTCACCACCTATATTTAAGCGTAATAATTTAATATTTTTGTATAATTAGTTTTCAATTTCTACTTTATACTTATTAAACACATTAAAGGCTTTCTCCTTTGTTTTAAGAAGATATATATGTAAATATCTACTACAGTCATCAAAAAAATTAATAAAATATATTTTCCCTCCACGAGTTAACAATACATTTAATTCACAAATATCAGAATGCACTAAATCTAATATATCAGAATTTCTTTCAACACTATGAAAAGGCTTATTAACTATTTTAGATTCTACACATGTTTCAAATTTATTAAAAAAAATTCAAAATTAATCAAGTTTAACTTCTTCATTACTTTTAATGAATTATAATTAACATGTGCTAAATGATCATGCCACAAATTAGAAAATTAAATTAAATAAGTAGAAGATTCAATCATATTATTAAAAGATAGTTGATACATCCCATCATTTGAATACCCTTTTCCCAAAAACATGCCTCCCTTCGATAAGATAACCTTATCAGATTCGAATGAAACTTGAAATCCCTTTTTACACAAAAGGTCAACTGAAACTAAGTTCTTTCGAATTTCGGGAACATACAATACATTGAGAAGGGTCAACTTCTTCCCAAAAGTAAATTCAATCTCCATGCTTCCTTGTCAACTAAAATTGATGTGTGCATTGTTTCCAAGATGTAATTCTTTCATGATAGTACAATCGTCAAATTTTTTGAACATTGAACGATCCTTGCACACATGCACCATTACTCCAGAATCTAGCCAACATCCCATCTTCATCGAAGTCATGTTGACTTTGGATATCATTGCGACTATATTTTCTTTAGTCATAATATTTGTGGCGGGTTTGTCGACTTTTTTTCGATAGTGACATTCCCTTGAAAAATGCCCTGGATTTCCACAGACGAAGAAATCCCCTTTCTTCTTAGAAGGATTTACTTTCTTTTTAAATTGTTGACTCTTATTCTTGACATGTAAGGAAGAATTTTGTTGTGCCTTTCCCTCAACAATATTAACCTTGGTATCAAATTGTGAAGCCATACCCATGTCTCTCAACATGTATTCTTCTTCAATACGAAGAATATTTTGCAATTGCTCCAAGGAAATATCATCACTTTTCCTAATAAGTGACTTACCAAAATCTTTCCACATAGGAGGAAATTTAGCAATAATTGCACCCACTTGGAAAATTTCAGGTATATTGATCTTCAGGGAAAGGAATTTATTTTCTATAACTTGAAGCTCATGAATTTTCTCCAACACAGGCTTGTTATCAACTATATTATAATTTATATACTTTTTAATAAGAAATTTATTGGTACCCTCTTCCTCCGCTTTATACTTGAATTCGAGTGCATCCCAAATCTCTCGAGCGGTCTTTATTTGGAAGAAGTAGTTGTAAAGACGATTTGATAAAGTATTGAGAATGTGATCTCGATACAAGACTTAATCATCTTCATGTTTCTTCCTCATTTCCTGAATGTGCTCGACTTGAGTCATGTCAACGGGTGTGCTGTCAGCATTTGAAACAGGCTCATCGGGTATGGGAGGAAGATTCGATTCCAGAATGTATGAAATCTTCAACACTATCAGAAGAAATTTCATCTTCTCTTGCCACTGGGAAAAATTGTTTCCATCTAAACAGTCAAGTTTGACCATATCTTGGTTCATGAATTTGAGAGATTCGAAATCCATATTCGAGGTTTTGCATTTTTTCAAACCCTTTTGATTGTTAGAAAAATCAGTAGGCAGAAAAGAAGACGGATAGAACCTTGATGCGTGAATCGGGTTCACTATCCAAAATGGTTTGATCCACCCCCACATTGATGGTGTAGGGTTGTCGGTGGAAGTATCACTTGAGGATTTCACCAAGGTTTCGTGGAAAATCAGACACCAATTCCCGATTACCCCGCTGCATGGATGTTGAGATAATTCTGGAGAATTTCTTGGATTGAATCAGTTCACAAAAAGCGATCTCAGCATCGCTAATTTATAAACTCAAAACAGTGGAAGTTACCCCGGTTCGTTCTAACCATTTTAGAAGAGAGACGCCCATTTGGGTTTCAAATAAACACATCCCTACAGTTACGACTAATCGAGCCATTAGTCATTTTAATTAAATATTTTATTTTTTGTTTTGTTTTGTTTTAAATATATATATATATATATAAGCATTTACTAAATATATATTTTAAAAAATACTTTAAAAGAATTTTGAAAAATATTATTTTATTAATAGACCAAATCCCAAAGCTCCCATATATAGGAGATGAACTATGGGATTCTATTTATACTTTTCAATGTGGGATTCCCTATTTTAAAAACACCTCATCAATCCTAGTGAGGAGTTTTTTGACCAATCAAAACACTCCTATTAATATTTGTTGAATAAAAATGCAACATCACCTGGAGCTCTAGTGGGCAGATGGCGTTCAGCTCCATCACGCACTGTAGCGACCCCCAAACCAAGGGTGCCTAATGAGACATGATATACTTAACATTTCATTACATCATTAAAAATTAAATATCATGTCCCATTACTACAGAAGATCGCGAGGCTCAATATTCTGGGAAACCAGCTGCTTCTGATTAACTTCATTAGTACCAACCATGCCTGAAAATTTTTAAACAAAAACGTAGGGTGAGAAAATATGCCCAGTAAGGGGTTTTAAAAACGTTTTAAGAAAACTCTTTCTTAAAGAAGTCCTTTTTAAGAGAATAAAACACTTTGCTAAAAACAAAACATTTTCTTTTCATGAAAACCAACATTTTTTGAAAACCACTTGCATAGAGAAGTACGTACTTGGAATAATATTTAAAGTAAACATGATCAGAGAGAGCAACACATGAAGAATAGAAAATTCATAATAATCAAACAAGGTTACTTAAATTCTAAAAAGAATTATGTGACTAAACAGGGAAAATGTTCATAACATGGTTCATGAGAATATACAGTTCTTCTAACAGTTTACCACATGAAAAACAGTTCTTGACACATAAATTACATTTTTCATAGTCATGGGAGTTTTCAACTAGGGGTTGTCCTGTTAGTTGAACTAACCCCTGGTTGACCAATTATCATCACATGCAGAGGGAATGTATAATACTGGACTTTGTCAAGACCTTTCGTCAAGACCGTATAACATACTTAACGGGTCAAGGCTCACTACCAATCCTGTTTCCATGGTAGCACAAGCCAAGGCTAACTGCCAAGACCGTCGCACATAACGTCTCATGAGACTCTTGGTTTACCCAATGCATTGGAGCACTGTATAATTCTGGGCGCACCCGTCACATCTTTCATATTGCGCTATATAATTCCGGGTGTACCCGTCACATTTAAGTCCTATACATCCCTCACATATCCTGACATGGTCTTTCATTCATAGGGTTTCATACATTCTTAATCAACCCCCTTTTTTCACTTACATAATCATAACTTAAAGACAATTCAATCATAAATAAACTGAGACATGCATGCTAAAATCCGTACACCCAAGAAATTATCATAACAATTGAAACATGGGTTTTAAGGAAATAAACACAAACACATAACATTCCATAACATCATAATACCCAATTAAAACATGGTCATTCATAACTTACACACATGATGATAAATGGATATTGTGGGTGTTTACTTAAAACTGTGTAAATATACATGTAGTTAGGGATACAATGGGCGAAATCAAGTCCATCTTGGGAAAACCATGTACATAATTGTATAAAAACTCTTTTATTAGGACTTTAAACAACATGACCCCTTTTATCTATAAAGTTTGAAAACACCATAAAAACTTGTAATTGAAGACAACATAATGATATATATACCTGCACATATGCATGAGTTTACCACATTAAACCATACTCAAAAATATTTCCCAAGTTATACGTTAAACAAAATTAATGTTTGGTAAACCGAGTGGGGATCCTTTTTATAAAATAAATGAACTTGACTTTCATAAAACCCTTATGTGATAATGCGATAAACTTTAAAAGAATTAAATAAATTTTTCCTCATATATGCACATAGATGTACATTTAAATATTATATAACCACATGTACATATACATATATATGTTCTATATATTTTCATAATCCTATATGTTTATACAATTTGCCGGCAAACTCTATTTTCATAAGGCAGGATGAAGAATAGGTTGATTACATATAAACAGATTGTGTATACATGCATAAAGTGTATTATATATATGTGTGTACATTTATACATATATATATATAAATACACAAAGTGTATTCTGTAAGGGTTGGTGTCCTCAGAACCAACTGTTTTGTACTTTGATTACATAAATGTTCACTTATTATATATTGTTCATTGTTCTGCATGACTATAATATAATAATGTCCTGAAATATTTGTTGCATTAATAAGGTCATAGCAGATCCCCGCTATGATGAGAACCTTGAAATGCTATAACAATATTCTTAAATAAAGTTCTGCGGTTGGATGACATACTATGATAGGACACATAGTATACAGACCGTCATGTGCGAGTACTCATAAGAAGACGATACTCTCTCTCATGGAGTTCGCACTTGGTAATCTCCAAGATGGGAGATTATGAGAACAGACCCGCCAGTAGTAATTCTGCATGTCTTGGTGTCATCGGATATTGCTATCTACGAGCGTGTGTAATGGTCCTTAGACTGGAAGATTATCATTAACTCATGTCATGACTCGCGCACTTAGATTTACTGACAAAA
Organism: Viscum album; assembly: GCA_963277665.1. Classification (NCBI taxonomy): domain Eukaryota; kingdom Viridiplantae; phylum Streptophyta; class Magnoliopsida; order Santalales; family Viscaceae; genus Viscum; species Viscum album. The sequence continues at coordinate 694,020,920 of OY728119.1, read as the reverse complement.
ACCGTCACGCAGACAGTTGGCGGGAAGTAGGGTACGTTGGGTGCGTCACGAGTGACATGTTGTTAATGGATAAGTCAAGGAAGTATTTTTCCCTTCCATTTATGGAAGTTGATATCTCGGCCCTTTGATTGAAATAGAACTGTCGCATTAAATTCCATGGCCATGGTGTAAACGATGAGTTTATTTCAGGTAGTCAAAGAACGACATATCAAGCATGTAGGTTTATGACACTGCCATGAAACCTGCTTGATGAGATATTGAGACAAAGGGATTAAATTACACAGTAAGCGTTCGTATGAGGTGATACGTCAATGCGGCGTCAACTTCTTTCTCTTGGGTGCCTTGACCCGTTGCTAGACAGTAATCTTGGACTTTAGGCAAGCCCGCCTAATGCTAATGAGAAAGAGGCCTAGAGGGTCACACACTAAGTGTATCCAAGTATCTCAAGTTGAATAAAGATTATTCTCTTACGTGGTTTAATAATTATTCAAGGAATCCTAAGTTGTTTTAAATGATGGAGGAAAAAGAAAATAAAACAAGTACACGTCGTGTATTATTATTACATGCCGTGTAGTTTTATTTTGGAAAGGAAATGAATAAATGAAAACAAGATATACACGCTGTGTACATTTAATGTACACACCGTGTAGTTTTCAATGAAAAACAAGTACACGTCGTGTATTTATTAATACACGCCGTGTAGTTTTTTTTAGTTGGGATTTTGAGGATATAATATTGTTTTAAATGATATTTATTATAATCAGCGTGGGCGCATGTCAAGGAATTATTTATTCGACATGGGGTTTTAAATAAAGAGTCAATGAAATAAATAAAACGCGTAACGCGTTTATTTATTGTCATAACTCTATAACCCCACACACTCGATTATAAATATCCTCACAACCCCAACTCTTTTCTGACACAAGAGAATCGTTGTGCACAACATCTCTGGAGAATTCTTTCAAGGCCGAAAGAACCTCTTCCTCCAAGAATGCTCTCAAGACCGAGAGAGATCCTCTTCCATCGGATCAAGACAATCTAAGGTGGACAACGCAAGCAAAGGCTTCTCCACGCTAGCACCCGGAGAATCTTTTGGCGACGTCCAGAGATATGAGGTACACATGTGGATCACCGCTAGAGGGAGTCTACACTTGGCTTCTGTGACGCAACGACGGATCACATCGACAACGTGATTGAGAACATCAACGAAGAAAGAACACCCAAAAGGTATTTCTTTATAATTAATTAAATTAATTATAATCAACCTGTAACGATCCTTGTTTGTGGTTCCGGGAAAAACCTTCTTCTTTGTCTTTTTCTGTGATTTGATCTGTGGAGACTGGCGTTTATCGTCGTATTGATCCCGGATTGATCATTGCAAATGACAAAAATCCAAGTGGGCACATCCACCCACGTGCTTCCGCTGTGCCCGGAACCTTCAAATGGTATCAGAGGGAGGTTACAACGTTGATTATAGTTATTTAATTTTCGTTGATAATTTACGCATTCATATTTGATTCAATTCGAAATAAATCGTTCTATAAATCTGAATTGACAAGATCTATTCTTCCTCCTTCGTTTCTCGATTCATATCACAGAAACGACCTTTTAATTTTAATTTTGATTAAAATAAAAACGAGGAACTCATCCGGAGGAGCCGCTCTTTCTGTCTGTACAACACGGGATTACACGGCGTGTAATTAAAACTACACGCCGTGTACTTAGGTTCAACGAACCGGCACTGGTCCGCCAAACCACGCCGTGTGAATTGATTATGCCTAAGTTTTAATCATTCCGTGTTGACCAGAATAGAACGGCGCGTGGAAACCGGAATACACGACGTGTATGTTGGAACAACACGCCGTGTAGTCCGTTCTGACCCAGGTGAAACCGTGTACAAAGATAAGTCGCGTACCGCGTATACGGGATCGCCAGGCCGATTACCGCGTAACAAGGAAGTACACGCCATGTATGATTCATCTACATGCCATGTACTCTAAAATTTCCAAAGTACAGAAAAACACGCCAAATCCCCGACGTGTACTTTGGAAAAAGGGTGAAAAGAAAAATACACGCCGTGTAATTATAAACTACACGCCGTGTAATTTCCAGAAATGGAATTTCACCAGGTTTCCTCCAATGTACAAAGACCCGTACAAGGAATATGGATGAGAAGAATCTCAAGGAAATTCAGAAAGGAATTTAAGATAAAGAATTGATTAATTATAAGATCATAATTAATTGAATTTGAGCGTGTCTTATCTTAAATAAAAGAACGATTAAAATAATTTGAATTCTAAATATGCGTAAATGTCGTTGCATACTATGGATGATCATGAGCTAGACCAAAGACCCTTTGTATGTGTATGGTTTCATTTAAATTTATTTAATTTAAATTTTTTGGCCTGCGAGCCTTCTTCCAATAAAATGTAGGGCCTGCGTGCCCATGGTTTCTTTAATGTAAACCCATGTAATGGAGGATCTCCCAAGCCAGAGGAGACGGTTCAAATCCCGAAGCTGAGGAGAAACCGACACAAGAAGATACAAAGGTGGACAGGTGGGAGTTGCAAAACACTAACCATCAGGTTCAAGGTGTTTTCCCTAGGTCAGGGTAAGCTTATCAAAACCGCTAGATAAGCTAACCAAATAGAAGCTCATGATCATGCCATCTTATTTTATTTCTGTCTGATTGCATGGTTTATATATTATGCATGTGTTTTCGCGATCACATAGTTAATAAAATGAACAAGCATGAAAAGATGGAATAAAATAAAAACCGGTCTATGCGTATACATTATCAGAACATGGTTAATCACTTAAGCAAGCATCACTTAATATTAACAAGCATGTGATAATGCAAAGATACGCATAAAGAATAAAATCCCTCAAATACCATATTAAGTCAGACCAAGCCTTCCATTACTTGATTAAGGGCAAGACTCAATAAAACTATGTGTTTGACCAACCCTTTTTGGGACACTTACTTTTATAAAGGAAGCCCTTATGAAAGGTTTCGGGTTGACTTAACCATATTACATCAAGAGAAGTAGCCCTTGCTAGACTTGATGTAATATTGGAGGCAAGAGTTGAGGAAATCCAAGTCAGGATTTCAGGATTGGGGAGTCCACTCAACAGATCAAGGAACTGTAATCTCACAGTTGGCAAAGACCCGCCTACCTAAATACCTTTAAATATCTTGACCAACCCTTGTTAGGGTTATGCGAAGGGAAATATGGATCCTTGCCATTAGAATGTCAAAGCAACTAGACATTCCGAGTTCAATGGTGAGGGCCATTGGGAATTGATAAAATAGTGGGAGACTTAATAAAATTTATTATTTCTCACAAAATGTAATCAAGAAAGTACTGATGAATCTGATCTTTTAAATTGTAGAATCAAAATGACAAACACATCAACCACATTTTCTCTGCGATCAATTCTGGATAAAGACAACATCCTCACCGGCAGTAACTTTCAGGAATGGTTTAGGTGCCTTCGGGTTATCCTACGCCATGAACGGAAGTTTTAGTTGCTGGAGTCCTCACTTCCTGATTCTCCTGCCCCAGGGGAAAGTGATGAAGATTTTCTAGTCTATGATCAACATTTGAACGATGCTCTCGACGTTCAATGTTTGATGCTGTCATCTATTTCTAGTGAGATCATGAAGTCTCATGAAGACATGGATGCCTACAGTATGCTCGAGCACCTCCATGGTTTATACCCGGAGAGAGCAAGACAGGAAAGGTTTGAGATCTCCAAGGCTCTATTTCAGAGCAAGCTTGGAGAGGGTTCCCCAGATGGGCCTCATGTAGTCAAGCTCATTGGCTACATTGAGCGCTTGGAGGTTCTAGGGTTTAAACTCCCTGAAGAACTGGGTACCGATCTCATTCTCGCATCACTCCCCCAGAGCTTCTCAAACTTTGTTGTTAATTTCAACATGAACAATATTGAGAAGTCTCTATCTGATCTTCTTATCCTTATTCGCCAAGTGGACAATGACATGAAGCGTGAAAATCCTTCTGTCCTTATGGTGAATAAAAGGAAAGGGAAGGCGAAGAGCTTTAAGCCCAAAGCTTCTTCAAGGCCTTCCAAGAAAAGGAAGATCAAAGGGGAGGCAAAGGAACAGGATGCTGTTTGTTTCGCATGTGGCAAGAAGGGTCACTGGAAGAAAAACTGCACCCATCCAAGGAAGCAAGGGGAAGCTTCAGGTGCGTTTGTTATCGAATGCAATCTATCTGTTTCTACTAATTGGGTATTAGATACTTCTTGTGGTGCTCACATCTGTATCCAAATACAGGAACCAAGTAGATTCAGGAAGATTGATCGAGGGGAGATAGATCTACGAGCAGCCAACGGAGCCAGACTTGCTGTTGTAGCTGTCGGGAACTACCACCTCACATTGCCTACCGGGATGGTCTTGGTTTTGAAAGGATGTTATTATGTACCCTCTGTAACCAAAAACATTATTTCAGTATCCAGATTAGATACTGATGGATTCATATTCAAGTTTGGAAATAAATGTTGCTACTTTTATAAAGATATCATTTGTTTTGGTAGGGCACATTTATATAACGGCCTTTATGTGTTAGACTACACAAACCAAGTAATGGAAATTGATAACAAAGTTAATTTACATGACTCATACCACACCCAACTTTGGCATCACCGGCTAGGTCATGTCAATGAGAAACGTTTGACAAAATTACATCAAGATGGGTATTTAGATTCTTTCGAACTAAAACCACTTGGTGTATGTCATGCGTGTCTACAAGGCAAAATGACCAAAGCCCCATTTAGTGGGAAAGGTGAAAGAGCTAAAGAGCTTCTAGAATTAGTTCACACAGATGTGTGTGGACCATTTCCAGTTGAAGCAAGGGGTGGGTTCTCGTACTTCATAACTTTTACTGATGATTTTAGTAGATATGGATATATCTATTTAATGAGGTATAAGTCAGATTCTTTTGATCGGTTCAAAGAATACAAGAATGAAGTTGAGAACCAGCTTGGTAAGAAGATTAAGAAACTCCGCTCAGACAGAGGAGGAGAATATCTTAATCAAGACTTCATTGATTTCTTACGGGAGTTTGGGATTCTATCTCAACTCACTACTCCTTACACACCGCAGTGGAATGGTGTAAGTGAAAGGAGGAACCGCACCCTGTTGGACATGGTGAGATCAATGATGAGTCATGCGAGTCTTCCATTATCCTTTTGGGGATATGCATTACAAACAGCAGCACACATACTAAACCAAGTACCAACTAAATCGATAAATGGTATTCCATACGAGTTATGGAGTGGACGCAAAGCCATGTTATCGAATTTACACGTGTGGGGTAGCGAAGCATTTGTTAAGGCCTCTTCAGGTAACAAACTTGCACCCCGAGGCACAAAGTGTATCTTTATAGGATATCCCAAGGAAACAAGGGGATATTACCTATACAACCCCTCAGACAAAAAGGTTACAGTGGCAAGACACGCCATATTCCTTGAGAGGGAGCACATCTCCAGAAGAGATAGTGGGAGCGAGATAGACTTCGATGAAGTCGAGGCTCAAGATACACATGAGTTGGTACAAGAACAGATTCCACAAAGCCCCGTGGAAGAACAATCTGTTCCAGAGACACAAGAACTGCGTAGGAGCACGAGAGAGGTGAGAGAACCAGAACGATATGGTTTTCTTGTCACTGAGGATGGTGACTCATTATTGGTTGACAATGATGATCCTCTTACCTACAAGGAAGAAGTTGAAGGCACAGACGCTGCCAAGTGGCAAGAAGCCATGAATTCTGAAATGGATTCCATGTACCAAAACCAAGTCTGGATTTTGGTAGATCCTCCATTTGATGTAAAGCCTATTGGTAATAAATGGGTATTCAAGAAGAAACTGGACATGGAGGGGCAAGTCAGCACCTACAAGGCACGACTGGTTGCAAAAGGTTTTAGACAACGTCAAGGAATTTACTATGATGAAACCTTTTCACCGGTTGCAATGCTTAAGTCTATCAGAATCCTATTGGCCATTGCTACTTACCATGACTATGAAATTTGGCAAATGGATGTCAAAACAGCTTTCCTTAACGGGAACCTCCAGGAAGATGTCTACATGACACAACCTGAAGGGTTTGTGACTTCAAAGGATGCCAACAAGGTATGCAAGTTGCAAAAATCCATTTATGGATTAAAGCAAGCATCAAGGTCATGGAACATTCGTTTTGATGAAGTTGTTATAGAATTTGGCTTTGTTAAGAACGAATGTGAGCCTTGTGTCTAGAAAAGGTTTAGTGGAAGTGCAGTCGTTTTCCTAATAGTATATGTCGATGACATATTGCTAATTGGAAACGAAGTACCTGCCTTACAGTCAGTTAAGGCATGGTTGAATAAATGCTTCTCCATGAAAGACTTGGGCGAGGCGGCATATATTCTTGGGATCAAGATCCATCGTGATAGATCCAAGAAAATGCTGGGCCTAAGTCAAAGTACATACATTGACAAGATACTGAAGAGATTCAGTATGGAACAGTCCAAGAGGGGATTGTTGCCAGTGTCACATGGCATTCATCTTTCCAAGAAAATGTGTCCTCAGACACATGAGGAAAGAAAGAGAATGGCAAGGATCCATTACGCATCTGTGATTGGGTCAGTCATGTATGCTATGCTATGTACGAGGCTAGATGTTGCTTATGCATTAAGTGCGGTAGGCAGATATCAAGCTGATCCAGGAGACCGCCATTGGATGGCAGTCAAGACTATCCTTAAGTATCTGAGGCGTACTAAGGATATGTTCTTGGTTTATGGAGGAGATGAGGAACTAGTCATCAGAGGACATGTAGATGCTAGTTTCCAGACTGATCAAGATGACATGAAGTCGCAGACTGGATACATCTTCAGTTTGAATGGAGGTGCAGTGAGCTGGAAGAGCTCAAAACAAAGTGTGGTGGCAGATTCTACAGCGGAGTCCGAGTATATCGCAGCTTCTGAGGCAGCTAAAGAAGCAGTATGGATGCGAAGCTTCGTCCAAGAGCTGGATGTTGTACCGAGCAGTAAAGATCCTATCACACTCTATTGTGATAATACTGCAGCGGTGGCACTTGCAAAAGAGCCAAGGTCACATCAGTGGAAAAAGCACATACTTCGTAAGTATCATCTCTTGAGGGATTTTTCTCAGAGAGGTGAAGTTGCAGTGAGCAGTATTTCCACGGAAGACAACGTGGCGGACCCATTGACAAAAGCCTTGACTCAGCAGAAACATGATCATCATGTGAGGTCTAGCGGACTAAAAGTCATAGGCAGTTGGCTCTAGTCCAAGTGGGAGTTTGTAAGGGTTGGTGTCCTCAGAACCAACTGTTTTGTACTTTGATTACTTAAATGTTCACTTATTATATATTGTTCATTGTTCTTCATGACTATAATATAATAATGTTCTGAAATATTTGTTGCATTAATAAGGTCATAGCAGATCCCCGCTATGATGAGAACCTTGAAATGCTATAACAATATTCTTAAATAAAGTTCTGCGGTTGGATGACATACTATGATAGGACACATAGTATACAGACCGTCATGTGCGAGTACTCATAAGAATACGAGACTCTCTCTCATGGAGTTCGCACTTGGTAATCTCCAAGATGGTAGATTATGAGAATAGACCCGCCAGTAGTAATTCTGCATGTCTTGGTGTCATCGGATATTGCTATCTACGAGCGTGTGTAATGGTCCTTAGACTGGAAGATTATCATTAACTCATGTCATGACTCGCGCACTTAGATTTACTGAAGAAAACCGTCACGCAGACAGTTGGCGGGAAGTAGGGTACGTTGGGTGCGTCACGAGTGACATTTTGTTAATGGATAAGTCAAGGAAGGATTTGTCCCTTCCATTTATGGAAGTTTATATCTCGGCCCTTTGATTGAAATAGAACTGTCGCATTAAATTCCATGGCCATGGTGTAAACGATGAGTTTATTTCAGGTAGTCAAAGAACGACATATCAAGCATATAGGTTTATGACACTGCCATGAAACCTGCTTGATGAGATATTGAGAAAAAGGGATTAAATTACACAGTAAGCGTTCGTATGAGGTGATACGTCAATGCGGCGTCAACTTCTTTCTCTTGGGTGCCTTGACCCGTTGCTAGACAGTAATCTTGGACTTTAGGCAAGCCCGCCTAATGCCAACGAGAAAGAGGCCTAGAGGGTCACACACTAAGTGTATCCAAGTATCTCAAGTTGAATAAAGATTATTCTCGTACGTGGTTTAATAATTATTCAAGGAATCCTAAGTTGTTTTAAATGATGGAGGAAAAAAGAAAATAAAACAAGTACACGTCATGTATTATTATTACATGCCGTGTAGTTTTATTTTGGAAAGGAAATGAATAAATGAAAACAAGATATACATGCTGTGTACATTTAATGTACACGCCGTGTAGTTTTTTTTAGTTGGGATTTTGAGGATATAATATTGTTTTAAATGATATTTATTATAATCAGCGTGGGTGAATTTCAAGGAATTATTTATTCGACATGGGGTTTTAAATAAAGAGTCAATGAAATAAATAAAACGCGTAACGCGTTTATTTATTGTCATAAATCTATAACCCCACACACCCGATTATAAATATCCTCACAACCCCAACTCTTTTCTGACACAAGAGAATCGTTGTGCACAACATCTCTGGAGAATTCTTTCAAGGCCGAAAGAACCTCTTCCTCCAAGAACGCTCTCAAGACCGAGAGAGATCATCTTCCATCGGATCAAGACAATCTAAGGCGGACAATGCAAGAAAAGGCTTCTCCACGCTAGCACCCGGAGAATCTTTTGGCGACGTCCAGAGATACGAGGTACACGTGTGGATCACCGCTAGAGGGAGTCTACACTTGGCTTCTGCGACGCAACGACGGATCACATCGACAACGTGATTGAGAACATCAATGAAGAAAGAACACCCAAAAGGTATTTCTTTATAATTAATTAAATTAATTATAATCAACCTGTAACGATCCTTGTTTGTGGTTCCGGGAAAAACCATCTTCTTTGTCTTTTTCTGTGATTCGATCCGTGGAGACTGGCGTTTATCATCGTATTGATCCCGGATTGATCATTGCTAACGACAAAAATCCAAGTGGGCACATCCACCCACGCGCTTCCGCTGCGCCCGGAACCTTCATATTCATGTACACACAAACACCCAAAACCGAAGTAAAATAATACCCAAGAGCTCCTTTTACCCTGGTTTGTTTTTGTAGTAAGTGGGAAGCTGATATGAATGGGTCTTATTCCTTTGTATAATTATGTCTATATATATATACCCACACATGAAGAACATATATATATATATATAACCAGGTATTTTCCCAAACCAATTTTTTTTTTAAACATGAAGGGCTCCTTCTCTTGGGTCCGGTTCTAGGAAGGGAGTAGTGGTATAAATAGGTTTTTATGGTCCTGTATAATCTTATACACATTTATATAACAAGTGTATATAACTATGTCAAGCTTATAGAAACAATGGGAAACGAAGAAGAGGATTTCCCCTTACTCTTATTCGGTTTTCCAGGCTGGGAGGGAGATCCACAAGATCTGGGTTTGCACCAGGTTAATACATACCGAAAATATATACACATATAACATGTATATATATATTTATATACACCGATACTCAAACAAAACTAAAAAAAATAAAACATGCTCCTTACCTTAGCTTGGAGAGGAGGTGAGAAGGATGTGGCAAAGTGGCAAGTGATATCGGATGTATAACACATGATGTGTACATATACACCTAACCCGTATATATATATATATATATATATATATATATATATATATAACGAAACTCAAACAGAAACCACAACAAGACTTCTCCCTTACCTTAGCTTGGAGAGGAGGAGATGAAACGATTCAGCGATGAGGGCTGGTGGTCGGAAGGAGCAAAGAGGCCGAGTGCAAACTCTGCGTCCCTTGGTGCGACTGGGGTTTTTAAAAAAAAATAGAGAAGAAACTGGCTCTTCGTGGGGTCGTCGAACCGGCATCTGAGGTGAGTCGGTGCCGACTTGTGGAAAGGAGGGAGAAGCGCGGGTCTACTAGACGGCCTAGATAAAGAAAAACAAGCAACTCTAACCTACTGGTTCGACGACGCGAGGAAGAAGAAGCCTCGGGATGTAGGGAAGAAGAAAAACGAGAAAAAAACAGACGGCCAGGATTAAAAGAGGGATGATCGGGCAGCCTGGGACGATGCGGCTTTAAAAGAGATGGATGGCCGCGATCGGGGGGAGGAAGATCGGACGGCCCAGGGGTGATGCGGCATTAAAAAAACACGTTTCATTGGGTTTTTAAAAAAAACAAAATTGTTTTATTAATATTATTATTAATTTATTATAACATTGTTTTTATTATTTCATTCAATTATTAAACTAACTTTTATTATTTTAATAAAATTCATTGGTCAATAATTATATTGATTCAATCAAAACATATTATTATATAAATATATGTATATATATATATATATTATTCTTAAAACATCAATAATTTTTATTATATTATCATTATTATTATTAACCATAATTATTAATTACTTAATATTACATTATGATGGTCAATGGTTAAAAACATTGATTAAACAAAACATATCACATATATATACATTTTAATTTTCTTTATTAGCTAATTACCTTAATTTTCTTAATTAAAGATTAATATTAATTAAACATTAAACGTAACTACATTCAATCACACATAAGAGTGTGTTGACATAAATATCATCACCACGAAACACATAAGTAAAAGAAATCATAGTTTGACGTAGTTTCCAAAACTATTAATCCAAATTACAAACATTCGCATTATTATTATCTCTTATATTTAATTTAGAGAAAAAGAATCGTTTGATTTGATGCAAAGTATATGTATATATATATAACTCAAGAGTTGGTACATGTTTAGACAAAATAATAAAAAAACCATCAGATTTAATATAATTACAACATAAAATTTTAATTGCTCAAATTAAGAAAATAAGTGAATAATGATATTAATTTTCACCGTTTTGAAACATAAAACATAATTTGCATTTTTGGTAAAACAAGAAACAAATTAATTAAATTATCATTGATGTCATTCTTTAAACATTAGAGCAAATTTCATAATTAACATTCCGAACCTTTCAAGGGTAAGCCATTCTTATTTCCAACGGTCAAAAACAAAAAATAGAGGATAGGAGAATCCAACGGTCATATTTATGGTCGTTTGGGTTCAACGGTCGGATTGGTGTGCTTATAAAGGGTCTGGTCTCGGGGTGTCCCTCACTCCAGGTGACTGAAGGAGAAAAGAAGAGATGGTTCGTATGATTCCCCTGGTGCTCAGCATGGTTGCAGTGGCTTCGTCCATCCTCATGTTCATTCTGATGGATGCCATAAACCCCTACCGCATTCTCAGGCTCTTGGTGGTTTTAAGCGGTCTCCCCATTATTTTAATCGGGTTCTTAGTTGGGATTTTTGGTTAATTTATCTTCTTGTTTGGTCAGTGGAGGTTATAGCCAAGATGTTACTTATTTGAATAAAAGGAGTTTTCATTCATTTGATGCATTTTATTACTATTACCTTATAAGTTGTTTGTTTCTTCACTTAACGAGTGACATTGAAAATCAAACTTTTCAAAAATCGAAACATGGTTTCTCGGGTTGTTACATTACTTCCCCCTTTAAAGAATTGCACCCTCGCAATTCTATCATAAAAAAAAATGAAACCCTACACGTACAACGTTACCGAAACAGTGGATCTGGCTCGGTTAACGGGATACCAAATTTGGCACATAGCTCTTCTGTTTCCCTAGCCCAGATGCACTTCGAACAGTACGTCCTGAACTCCTGTTCGTGCGTACTGCACACGGGCTTCCAAAGGGAGGCTCATGTTGTGCAATGCTCGGAAACATCTGAGTAGATAAACTCCTTGATAACTCTTTTGGAAACATCACGCTAGAGGTAGTCGAGAGGGATGATGTGGTTGAGGAGACTGAGATTCAAGACTTGGAACATGTAGGCTGCACTAAGCTGGCTATCCTGGGCGGCCACGAGGAAGCACGCTCTAGCAGAAAAGTTCTGTGTCAGAGTAAAACACTAGAACAGGCCCTCATGGTACCTTCCCCTTCGCCTATAGTAGGGGAGTTGAGTAGTGGCAATGAGGTGAAAGACACGATCATCCTCTTGACATAACCGAAGAATCTCGGGACCGTTTGCTAGATCGAGCAAACGCTAGCAGGACCCTCGCAGGTGGAGAAAGGATGGATAATCCACCGTGCATGCCCTGATCAAGATGACTTCTACTAACTCATCGGGTAGTGATGAGAAGTTCGTTTGACCTACCATCTGAAAAAAAAACATCGAAAGGAAACTCTTAACAACATTGATAAGGTAGAGACATGAAAGGAAACAAGAAACTTCCATTTATGCAAAAGTTTACATGACAAAGCCTGAGTTTACTAGACGTACACCACAAAGAGTGGCGAAACTCCCTAACTCTTCAAACCACACACAGGCTGAACAGACAGGACTAAACTCCTAGGAACATTTATGACGCCTCCTAAGTTTAGCGTGAGGGGTATGGAGTTGGGAAACATCAGTATACACCTCTTGCCTAAGAGACAATCGGGTGGACTCATTTTCCAACACTCCAAAGTCCATTAACTGGCCCCAGAAGCCGTAGTGAAAAATCTGGCACAGGTAAGCTGCTCGGAGGTCTCCGGCAGCAGCAGCTTCTTGAAAAGGGTTATCAAGCATCGTTCCAAATTCCTTGCCGGTCGTGAACACTCAGAAGAGTCCTTCGTGATACCTTCACTGACGTGCATAAGAGGGAAATTGGGTCATCATCATTAGGAGATAATCCATCCCCAATCCCCGGTGAAGACTAAGCACCCTAGGTGAGTTTGACACGTCATACAGGTGCTTACACGTCATGCGAATTTGGGCATAATTCAGAAAGTTCTCACGGCTAAGTAGAGATACAATGTTCTCTAGAGCCTCAGTGGGAAGTGACAAAAGGTCGGTAGGTACATTTTCATCAGCCATCTGAAAGTTATAACATTTTTATTTAGTCAGTCATAGTAATACATTTATATCACCTGGTTTTCCAGAGTTGCCTGAACCCATCCTCTGATACCAACTGTAGCGACCCCCAAACCCAGGGTGCCTAATGAGACATGATATACTTAACATTTCATTACATCATTACAAATTAAATATCATGTCCCATTACTACAGAAGATCGCGAGGCTCAGGATTTTGGGAAACCAGCTGCTTCTGATTAACTTCATTAGTACCAACCATGCCTGAAATTTTTTTTAAAAAAATGTAGGGTGAGTAAATATGCCCAATAAGGGGTTTTAAAAACGTTTTAAGAAAACTCTTTCTTAAAGCAGTCCTTTTGAAGAGAATAAAACACTCTTCTAAAAACAAAACATTTTCTTTTCATGAAAACCAACATTTTTTGAAAACCACTTTCACAGAGAAGTACGTACTTGGAATAAGCTTTAAAGTAAACATGATCAGAGAGCGCAACACGTGAAGAATAAACAATGCATAATAATCAATCAAGGTTAATTAAATTCTAAAAAGAATTCTATGAATAAACAGGGAAAATGTTCATAACATGGTTCATGAGAATATACAGTTCTTCTAACAGTTTACCACATGAAAAACAGTTCTTGACACATAAATTACATTTTTCATAGTCATGGGAGTTTTCAACTAGGGGTTGTACTGTTAGTTGAACTAACCCCTGGTTGACCAATTATAATCACATGAAGAGGGAATGTATAATACTGGACTTTGTCAAGACCTTTTGTCAAGACCGTATAACATACATAACGGGTCAAGGCTCACTGCCAATCCCGTTTCCATGGTAGCACAAGCCAAGGCTAACTGCCAAGACCATCTCACATAACGTCTCATGAGACTCTTGCTTTACCCAATGCATTGGAGCGCTGTATAATTCTGGGCGCACCCGTCACATCTTTCATATTGCGCTATATAATTCCGGGCGCACCCGTCACATTTAAGTCCTATACATCCCTCACATATCTTGACATGGTCTTTCATTCATAGGGTTTCATACATTCTTAATCAACCCCCTTTTTTTCACTTACATAATCATAACTTGAAGACAGTTCAATCATAAATAAACTGAGACATGCATGCTAAAATCCGTACACCCAAGAAATTATCTTAATAATTGGAACATGGGTTTTAAGGAAATAAACACAAACACATAACATTCCATAACATCATAATACCCAATTAAAACATGGTCATTCATAACTTACACACATGATGATAAATGGATATTGTGGGTGTTTACTTAAAACTGTGTAAATATACATGCAGTTAGGGATACAATGGGTGAAATCAAGTCCATCTTGGGAAAACCATGTACATAATTGTATAAAAACTCTTTTATTAGGACTTTAAACAACATGACCCCTTTTCTCTATAAAGTTTTAAAACACCATAAAAACTTGTAATTGAAGACAAAATAATGATATATATACCTGCACATATGCATGGGTTTACCACATTAAACCATACTCAAAAATATTTCCCAAGTTATACGTTAAACAAAAATAATGTTTGGAAAACCGAGTGGGGATCCTTTTTATAAAATAAATGAACTTGACTTTCATAAAACCCTTATGTGATAATGCGATAACCTTTAAAAGAATTAAATAAATTTGTCCTCATATATGCACATAGATGTACATGTACATCTTATATAACCACATGTACATATACATATATATGTTCTATATATTTTCATAATCCTATAAGTTTATACAATTTGCCCGCAAACTCTATTTTCATAAGGCAGGGTGAAGAATAGGTTGATTACATATAAACAGATTGTGTATACATGCATAAAGTGTATTATATATATATGTGTGTACATTTATACATATATATATATAAATACACAAAGTGTATTCATGTACACGCAAACACCCAAAACCGAAGTAAAATAATACCCAAGAGCTCCTTTTACCCTGGTTTGTTTTTGCAGTAAGTGGGAAGCTGATATGAATGGGTCTTATTCCTTTGTATAATTATGTGTGTATATATATATACCCACACATGAAGAACATATATATATATATAACCGGGTATTTTCCCAAACCAATTTTTTTTTAAACATGAAGGGCTCCTTCTCTTGGGTCCGGTTCTAGGAAGGGAGTAGTGGTATAAATAGGTTTTTATGGTCCTGTATAATCTTATACACATTTATATAACAAGTGTATATAACTATGTAAAGCTTATAGAAACAGTGGGAAATGAAGAAGAGGATTTCCCCTTACTCTTATTCGGTTCTCCAGGCTGGGAGGGAGATCCACAAGATCTGGGTTTGCACCAGGTTAATACATACTGAAAATATATACACATATAACATGTATATATATATTTATATACAACGATACTCAAACAAAACTAAACAAAAATAAAACATGCTCCTTACATTATCTTGGAGAGGAGGTGAGAAGGATGTGGCAAAGAGGCAAGTGATATCGGATGTATACCACAGGATGTGTACATATACACCTAACCCATATATATATATATATATATATATATATATAACCGAAACTCAAACAGAAACCACAACAAGACTTCTCCCTTACCTTAGCTTGGAGAGGAGGAGATGAAATGATTCAGCGACGAGGACTGGTGGTTGGAAGGATCAAAGAGGCCGAGTGCAAACTCTGCGGCCCTTGGTGCGACTGGGGTTTTTAAAAAAAACAGAGAAGAAACTGGCTCTTCGTGGGGTCGTCGACCCGGCATCCGAGGCGAGTCGGTGCCGACTTTGTGGAAAGGAGGGAGCAGCGCGGGTCTACTAGCCAGCCTAGATGAAGAAAAACTAGCCACCCTAACCTACTGGTTCAACGACACGAGGAAGAAGAAGCCACGGGCCATGGGGAAGAAGAAAAACGAGAAAAAAAACGGACGGCCGGGATTAAAAGAGGGATGATCGGGCGGCCTGGGACGATGCGGCTTTAAAAGAGATGGATGGCCGCGATCGGGGGGAGGAAGATCGGACGGCCCATGGGTGATGCGGCGTTAAAAAAACACGGTTCACTGGGTTTTTAAAAAAACAAAATCTTTTTATTAATATTATTATTAATTTATTATAACATTGTTTTTATTATTTCATTCAATTATTAAACTAACTTTTATTATTTTAATAAAATTCATTGGTCAATAATTATATTGATTCAATCAAAACATATTATTATATAAATATATGTATATATATATTTTTTATTCTTAAAACATCAATAATTTTTATTATATTATCATTATTATTATTAACCATAATTATTAATTACTTAATATTACATTATGATGGTCAATGTTTAAAAACATTGATTAAACAAAACATATCACATATATATACATTTTAATTTTATTTATTAGCTAATTACCTTAATTTTCTTAATTAAATATTAATATTAATTAAACAATAAACGTAACTACATTCAATCACACATAAGAGTGAGTTGACATAAATATCATCACCACAAAACACATAAGTAAAAGAAATCATA
This sequence comes from Viscum album, assembly GCA_963277665.1. Classification (NCBI taxonomy): domain Eukaryota; kingdom Viridiplantae; phylum Streptophyta; class Magnoliopsida; order Santalales; family Viscaceae; genus Viscum; species Viscum album. Next base: position 694,004,335 of record OY728119.1, on the reverse strand, counting down.
GTTTGATGTAGTTTCCAAAACTATTAATCCAAATTACAAACATTCGCATTATTATTATCTCTTATATTTAATTTAGAGAAAAATAATCATTTGATTTGATGCAAAGTATATATATATATATAACTCAAGAGTTGGTACATGTTTAGACAAAATAATAATAAAAAACCATCAGATTTAATATAATTACAACATAAAATTTTAATTGCTCAAATTAATAAAATAAGTGAATAATAATATTAATTTTCACCATTTTGAAACATAAAACATAATTTTCATTTTTGGGAAAACAAGAAATAAATTAATTAAATTATCATTGATGTCATTCTTTAAACATTAGAGCAAATTTAATAATTAATATTCTGAACCTTTTAGGGGTAATCCATTCTTATTTCCAACGGTCAAAAACAAAACATAGAGGATAGGAGAATCCAACGGTCATATTTATAGCCGTTTGGGTTCAACGGTCGGATTGGTGTGCTTATAAAGGGTCTGGTCTCGGGGTGTCCCTCACTCCAGGTGACTGAAGGAGAAAAGAAGAGATGTTTCGTATGATTCCCCTGGTGCTCAGCATGGTTGCAGTGGCTTCGGCCATCCTCATGTTCATTCTGATGGATGCCAGAAACCCCTACCGCATTCTCGGGCTCTTGGTGGTTTTAAGCGGTCTCCCCATTATTGTAATCGGGTTCTTAGTTGGGATTTTTGGTTAATTTTTCTTCTTGTTCAGTTAGTGGAGGTTGTAGCCGAGATGTTACTTATTTGAATAAAAGGAGTTTTCATTCATTTGATGCAATTTATTACTATTAGCTTATAAGTTGTTTGTTCACTTAACGAGTGACATTGAAAAGAAAACTTCTCAAAAATCAAAACATGGTTTCTCGGGTCGTTACACGCACCCATCGGGATGGAAATCTCCGCCGACACCACCAGAAATTGTCACTTTGATGCTCATCCCAACGGTTTATCTGTCGATGAGGTTGATGTCGTATAAGTCCTCCCCCGCGCCATTGGAGGCGAGGGTAAACTCCGCGAGAGTAGCTGACGGTTGCCCGCTGCCGACGTAGCTGAGAACCCTCCTTAAAGCGTGTGGGAAGGCCATCATTACGTTTCCCTATTTAAAAGACTATACCCTTGAAAAATTATAATTAAAAGAAATCCAATAAAAATATAGAACAAATGTTACCTTTATTATAAATGAAATTTTCAGTACAAAATCAAGAAAAAAACACTTTCTTGTCAAGAACGCATTACAATTATTTTTTCATGTGGTAAGTAAATGTGGAAAAGATGATATTTCTAATATAAAAAATGGATAAATAACAAGTTAAATTCATTACCACATGATGAGATTTTATCAAGTCTCCAAATTACATTTCTCAATGTTTTTAATGTGTCAATGTTGTGTCCGGTGAAAAAAAGGAAGCTCTTTTATCAATGTTTTTTAGCAGTGATTAAAGGGTGTATTTCTAAACACTCGCACTGATCGGAGATAGTAATGGGTAGGTCCTCTGATCCTATGGTCTTTTTTTGTCTTGGAGATCTGCTCTTGATTCAGAATGATCTTATTTTAGAATGGATTTTTTGGGATTATGAACTGATTTTTGGGACTGATTGTTTCTTTGAGTGATGACGTACTTGGGTGACATTGGTTTTTTCTCTGCTGTGGTAACATCCCAAGTAAGTAATGAATAATATATATTCTTATATATGTCTATTTATGAATTATATAGTGTTTTAGAGGCTTAAAATGAGAATAAATCCAATCTTAAGCATGGAATACACTAATATTTTTAAAAGATTGTTTTACTGCCTTTTGATGGAAAACCATTTTTAAATCAAACTTTTGACAATTTTATAAGCTTTATTTCTCAAAATAAACTTATTCTTTATTATTGGGACATTGAAATTTACTTTGGATAATTTTTTGGTATTTTTCTGACAATGTTCATTTTTTAATGAATAGTGAAAAATACTGCATTTTACATCAACACTGCTTTTTCAACTAATTTAATTATATGGTTAGATTATCTTTTTAATTGGTTTTAAAGTGTAATTATAATATATTTTTACTATTTAATCCAATTGTGTTCATTAGAATTAATTTCACTTTGGAATTGGGCATAAACAAGTGCCAAACTTTTCATAGATATTGTTTCGAAAAAACCCGCTATTTGTTTTGACAACGGGAATTATTTTTAAATTAATTATTGCAATTTCTATGTTTGGAATTTGGTAAAATAGATTCCATATTTGGAATCATAAGTTCTAAATTATGTAATTAAGACTCTTTTGGTTTTAGACATTATGAATAGTAATGACGGTAATTATCTTTAATTATATTGATTAATTAGTAATCAGGTAGTTAAGGATAATAAAATAATATCATAATAATAACAAATGACCCAAAAATGTGTTATTATTCTATTGGTTGTTCCATGGCCTGCCATGGGATGCCTTGTGCCAAACTTAGTGACCCCATGGAATCACTTTTGGGTGATAGTGACACTTTATCATTTTATTTTTAAAGAAAGGAGAATATCACTAAAGAATGTATCACCCGAGTAAAACATTTTTAGTTTTGTATGTGTAAATGATCTCTTAGAGTATAAATATTCATTGGAAATATAAAAATATTTCCTACATCATATTATTTTTTTATAATTTTTATACATTAAATAAATTAATTTATTTATGACACCATGATGATGCAGTGATTATCTCATTAATGAACGATTTAAATAAAATGAAAAGATAATGTAAAATCTAAGGCTTACACTTTTCAAAAACATATTGTATGAGTATATTTCGAACCCTTATCACCTTATCCTCAAAATATTTCAATTTAGGACATTTAAAATCTGGAACTCTTTATATAATAAAGTAACATCTCTTGACTTTCCAAGAGTGCCCCTCCTCCCGCTTATAAAAGGCCCCCACCTCTACCTCCTTACCCACACTTCTCAAGATATTGGCTTGGCCAAAATCTACTCATTTTATCTCTACACATCCCTCTATTCATCCTAGAAGCCTTACCTTAGGCATAAATCTCTTCAAGAAACCCTTTTGGTACAAACCAAGAAGAGTTACCCGATTTAAAGGTAAAGTCTTCTCTAATGTTCTTTTGTTTTATTTTTCTTCTCCAACCCCCTAAACTCTTTTTATTCATTTCTTTTGTAACAACACCAGTATCTTAAATATACTAGTATGTTTTTATAATAAGTATTCAAGCTACACTTACACACACCTATATCTAATGGTTAAAGAGCATACTGTTTCCGTGGATGGCGAATTTCTACCTCACGAAACGATGATTGTTCAATATTCTTCGAACACCTTCAAAGGTGGCCATTAAGATGTCACTATATTTATATATGATATATAATATGTTTATGTTTTCCTTAAGCTTCTGTATTTTTACATTTATGGAATACCTTTATGGTTTCCATTATGGGTAATCGCGATATCTTCATTTTAGGAAGTGCGGACTACCACCCCCTCAAAGTGATTTGATTCGTTAATGTCATATGTGGGATGTATAAAGGATGAAGTTAATGATATTATATATGATATTATACTTGAATTATAATATACTTTTATATCATTATGATTCCATTCCATTAAATATGAAATATAAATGAAAGTAGCGTTCATGCGTACGTACGGCTTACCGTCTCCATGAACGGTGCATTTCATTTCTTACCTCTGAATGTTATGTAATATTATAAATGCATGTATATACTGGATATATATGATATATATGATATCTACATAATGAATATAATTCTGAATATAATGGATATTTTACCACATGAACAACTTGTAATTGTAAGGAGTTTATTTTTGACTCAAGTACCAATGATCGACAAAACGACCGTTATTAACTTAAATAATTACATAGTGTTCATAACATGGTAATAAGTGATATAAAAGGAATAATGAACTTCAAAAAGGTTCTTAAGAAAGTAGAAATTAACTCAATTTTATTATTCAGGATATTAAAGAATGATCGATTCAAGTCGGATACGAGGTATGGGAGTTCATCTCAATCTCCTTTCATTGAGGCATATTTTGTTTTATACACAACTTTCTTTTATACGGTGTATAAACCCCCTTTGACTTTTAATTTTATTCAAAAGGAATCTTTTTTGTACGAAGCGTCTTACTAAATGACAAAATGGAATGTTTTTGTCGTACGTATGCGGCGACAACGACTTCTCCGCCGCCATGACTATTATTTGAGTTTTGGCTTCCTCTACAAGCCATAACTTTTTTTTAAATGAAAAATAAATACCATGTTTTACTTTTCTTTTATTTTGGTATTGAAAATGGTTTTGATAATGTTTTGATTATATCAATTTTTTTTTGATATCTTGTGATTGAAATATGGAAATGTTATGTTTCCTTTATGTGTGTTTTATGTGATACAATTATGTTATGGTTATTGGGCATTGTTATGAAGACGGGTGGTTCTGTGATAAAATAAGGGAGGGTGAACCCGATATAGCTCTCCAATGCATTGGGTAACACAAAGGGGATAAACGTTAAGGTTTCTCTGAAGAGATTTAGGGAATATACTATGATGGGTATTCCAAACGTAACCTTGAGGGTTACTCCCTACGTAAGAATGTTATGAATGCCTCAAGTTACCTTTATGTCTTATGATTTCTATGATTTATTCATGATTTGATGAGGTATGTTAAAGTGCTCATGTTTTATGAGTAAAGTATGATTTCATTAATTCTTATGTATACATGGACTAATGTTTTCATTTCGTACTTTATATCCCTTACTGAGCTTTTTATGCTCATCCCAAGTTTTTGAAATGTTTTTCACAGGTCAAGGGAAAGGTACATGATGTGATGATAGTGTCGAGGAAGTGTCAAGAACGAATCCATATTTTATTTTAAATATGTTTCCGTTGATGGGAAAAATGAGTACTATCTTTTATGTAACCACTTTGTTTAAATGTGGAATATAATGCATGATTTATGATCTAATTCTCTAAAACTCTAAACCTGAAAAGATCCTCAACATGTATTCTTGAAATAACTCAAGATTAAGTAATGTTTAAGGCTGGGGCCTTATAGTTGGTATCAGAGGTCGGTTTAGATAACTTTAAGAGTTAGAATTATAATAAATGATTATCCAAAAATATTTTTTTATGGTCAAATTGAAATGATATAGCATTTGAAGATTACCATGTTGCTTCATCTAAGACATGTTTTTTCAGAATGGTTTTCCCCAGAGGAAATAGGGAAGCAGTGCTAGGAAGGCATACAGAAGGAAATGACCTTCCAAATTAGCATCCTGAGATGGTCGGAATTAGAACTGAACAGTTTGTTGCAGTAATGGCGCAGTTGACTCAAGTGATAAATGGTGGTGGTATCCATGCACGAGATCAGCCAGATCAACCGTAGAGGAACATGTCAATGGTGGAACATTTCATGAGGCAACATCCCCCATCATTCAGAGGATCATCTGACCCTGTGCTAGCTGAAGGGTGGATTAAGGCACTGGAGAATATTTTCGATGTCATGGGGTGTTCAGAAAATCAAAAGGTTAGTCTTGCTATTTACCGTTCGGAGGGTGAAGCAGATCAGTGGTGGCCAATGGTTAAAAATATCAGGGATGCTGATGAGATTGATGCTCTTGACCGGGATGAATTCAAAGTTATATTTCTTGAGAAGTATTTTCCTAAGGATGTTCGACTTAGGATGGATAAAAATTATTGGAATTTAGGCAAGAGGACGACTCAGTGGCTGCTTATTAAGAAAGGTTCACTTGATTGACAAGGTATGCTCCAAATTTTATCCAAGACCTTGATAGTAAAATCAATCATTTTTACTCAGGATTAAATCCAAAATATCGAAGGGCCTTGGCTTCTCATGAGTTTAAAAGTTATGAAAAGCTTGTTTGATGTGCTAAGAAGGTGGAAATGGAGTTTTTCGATGATCAAGTGTTCTATAACAACCAACAGAAGAAGAGACCGAGGTGGTAGGAGAAAGGGAATAATTCTTCAAAAAGGTATGATGGTAAGAAAACAAAGTTTCCAGTTTTTGATAAATGTGGTAAAAGGTATGCTGTGTAATGTCTTCTGAATTCTGGAAAGTGCTACTGATGTGGTAATATGGGACATAAGGCTCGTGATTGCACTGAAAAAGATCTAGGTGATGGTAAAACCAAATTTGATTTATAATTAGTGAAATGTTTCAAGTGCAATGAGATGGGTAACTATGAAAATGAGTGTCTGACAAAGATCTCGAGTGATGGGAAGCAGTTAGACTACAAGCAGAAAGGGGTGTTGAAATCCTTTGCAACTACTTCAGAAGATGTTGGTCCATCAAATGAAGTGGTATCAGGTACTTTGTTTGTTTTTTCAGATTATGCCAGTGTGTTGTTTGATTCGGGGTCTACACATTCTTTCATCTCTGAAAACTTTTCTAGTAAATTGGTAATTCCATCTCAAGAAATGACTCCTGAACTTGTGGTAAAAACACCTGGGGGAAATTTTGAGGCAAAAAGAATTTATAAGAGGCTTCCTATCCTTATTTGTGGAAAGAAAATAATTTCAAACATTATTGTTTTACCTCTAGTGGAGTTTGATGTTATCCTGGGTATGGATTGGCTCTTTGTTTACCATGCTAAGATTGATTGTAGAGCTAAAGAAGTTTCTTTTCAGAAAGACTTTCAGTTTGTGTACAAGAATGAACCCTTACTGTTGATAACATATCAAGAGGCTGAGAAACTTGTAAAAGATGGAAATGAATGCTACCTTGTACATATTGTTGAAAACAAAGGAACTGTTTAGATTAATGATGTGCCAGTGGTAAATGAGTATCCAGATGTTTTTCCTGATGAGTTGCCTGGAATAATACCAGATCAGGAAGTTGAATTTACTGTTGACTTAGTTCCTGATGTTATGCCAATTTCAAAACCCCCTTATCGAATGGCTCAAATTGAACTTTTAGAGTTGAAGGAGAAATTGCAAGATTTATTAGAGAAAGGTTTCATTCGACCTAGCACATCACCATGGGGTGATCTTTTCTTATTTGTTAAAAAGAAAGATGGTTCTATGAGACTTTGCATTGATTATAGAGCCTTGAATAACATCACTGTTAAGAACAAATATCCTTTGCCTCATATCGATGATTTGTTTGATCAGCTCCAGGGAGCTCAGTATTTTTCAAAGATTGACCTGAGATTGGGGTACCATCAGTTGAAGGTAAAGGAAGCAGATATTCCGAAGACTGTGTTTCGTACAAGATATGGCCATTATGAATTTGTATTAATGCCTTTTGGGATAACCAATGCACCTGCTGTATTCATGGACCTTGTGAATAGAATTTTCCATGAGTTCTTGGATAAGTTTGTGGTTGTTTTCATTGATGATATTTTGGTGTTTTCTAAAAGTAAATAGGAGCATAAAAGTCATTTAAGGGTTAATTTCTAAACCTTAAAAGAAAATAAATTGTATGGTAAATTCAGCAAGTGTGAGTTTTGGTTGCAAAAAATTTCTTTCCTTGGTCATATTGTTTCTAAATATGGAATAACTATTGATCCTGCAAAAACAAAGGTTGTGGAAGAATGACCAAGACCCACAAATGTAACAGAGATTCGTAGTTTTCTTGGTTTGGTAGGATATTACCAAAGGTTTGTTAGAAATTTTTCCCGGTTATCTAGTCCAATGACTAAGCTAGCTCAGAAGGGTGTTAAGTTTATCTGGACAAAAAAATGTGATGATTGTTTTCAGGAATTGAAAAGAAGATTGGTGAATGATCTAGTTTTGGCACTACCTTCCAGGAATGGTGAGTTTGTTATCTACAGTGATGCTTCATTGAAAGGACTTGGTTGCGTCCTAATGCAGAATGATTAGGTAATTGCTTACACTTCACGTCAGTTGAAAACTCATGAGGTAAATTACCCTACACATGATTTTGAATTAGCTGCTGTTGTTTTCACTTTAAAAATTTGGAGGCATCATTTGTATGGTGTAAAGTGTGAAATATATACTGATCAAAAAAGTTTAAAGTATATATTCACTCATAAAGAATTGGAAATGAGACAGAGGAGATGACTGGAATTAATCAAGGATTATGATTGTACAATTCATTACCATTCGGTAAAATCAAATAAAGTGGTTGATGCTTTGATTCAAAAAATTAATGCTTCATTAATAATGAAGCGTTTGGAACGTGATACTTTGGTTAAGGATTTGATGAAATTTGGAATAGAAGTTTTTGGTGCAGGATGTTCTTCTGTTTTGTTTCAGGTATCAGTGAAATCTTCTCTATCAGAGAGAATTAAGAAAGCACAGAATCAAGACAGTGAGTTGCAGAAAAAGGTAGAGATGGTTCATAAAGGTAAGTTTCTTGAATTCAACATTGATAATGATTCTGTTTTGAGATTTGAGAAGAGATTGTGTGTGCCTTGTGATTCACATTTGAAGAGAGAGTTGTTATGTGAAGCTCATAGTTCTCCGTTTTCGGTTGATCCTGGCAGTACTAAGATGTATAGAGATCTTCGGAAGTATTACTGGTGGGATGGAATGAAAAGAGATATTGTTGATTTTACTGTGAAGTGTTTGACTTGTCAACAGGTTAAAGCAGAGTGACAGTTACCGAAAGGGATTCTTCAGCCTTTACCAGTGCCAGAGTGGAAAGGGGAGAATATATCCATGGACTCCGTTATGGGATTGTCGAAGAAACCTCGAGGTAATAATGCAATCTGGGTTATTGTTGATCGCATGAATAAATCTGCTCATTTCCTTACTATATGAGATACTTTTTCCCTAGATCAAATTTTCATTTTGTATCTTAAAGAGATAGTCAAGTTACATGGAGTTCCTCTCTCCATTGTATTTGATCGTGATCTCAGGTTCACTTTTAACTTTTGGAAAGGCCTTCAGAAGTCATTGGGTACTGAATTAAATTTTAGTACAGATTTTCATCCTCAATCTGATGGGCAGTCAGAACGAATGATTCAGACTTTGGAGGATATGCTACGTACTTGTTCTATGGATTACCAGGGAAGTTGGGACCAACATCTTTATTTGGTTGAGTTTTCTTATAATAACAGTTTTCATTCCAGTATACAGATGGCACTATTTGAGGCATTATATGGGAAGCGGTGTCGAACTCCAGATTTTTGGGATGAAGTGGGTGAAAGGAAGTTGATGGGACCAGAATTGGTAGAAGAGTTGGCAGAAAAAGTTCAACTGATATAGAAACACATGATAACAGCTCAGAGCAGGCAGAAAATTTATGCGGACAACAGGAGGAAGGATCTCTCTTTTGAGGTAGGTGATCATGTCTTCCTCAAAGTTTCACCATGGAAAAGTGTGATGCGATTTGGTAAGAAAGAAAAGCTGAGTCCAAGGTTCATTGGACCATATAAAATTCTGGAGAGATTTGGATCAGTTGCATACCGAGTGGCTTTACCTCTGAGTTTATCTCAGGTACACAATGTTTTTCATGTTTCAATGTTAATGAAGTACATGCCAGATCCATCTCATGTTTTGAGTCCAGAGGTAGTTCAGTTGGAAGAGAAATATCTTATGAGGAACAACTGGTCCAGATTCTTGAACATAGGGAGAAAGTGTTGCGGAATAAGGTGATTCATCAAGTAAAGGTTTTTTGGAAAAACCACATGATGGAAGAGGCAACATGGGAATCTGAAAATGCAATGAGGGATAAATACCCCCACTTATTCGATAAGTAAATAAATTGCAGGGATGCAATTTTCTAAAGGGGGGAAGGATGTAACATCCCAAGTAAGTAATGAATAATAGATATTCTTATATATGTCTAGTTAAGAATTAAATAGTGTTTTAGAGGCTTAAAATGAGAATAAATCCAATCTTAAGCATGGAATACACTAATATTTTTAAAAGATTGTTTTACTGCCTTTTGATGGCAAACCATTTTTAAATAAAACTTTTGACAATTTTATAAGCTCTATTTGTCAAAATAAACTTATTATTTATTATTGGGACATTGAAATTTACTTTGGATAATTTTTTTGGTATTTTTCTGACAATGTTCATTTTTTAATGAATAGTGAATAATACTGCATTTTACATCAAAACTGATTTTTCATCTAATTTAATTGTATTTTTAGATTATCTTTTTAATTGGTTTTAAAGTGTAATTAGAATATATTTTTACCTTTTAATCCAATGGTGTTCATTAGAATTAATTTCACTTTGGAATTGGGCATAAACAAGTGCCAAACTTTTCATAGATATTGTTTCAAAAAAACCTGCTATTTGTTTTGACAACGGGAATTATTTTTAAATTAATTATTGCAATTTCTGCGTTTAGAATTTGGTAAAATGTATTGAATATTTGAAATCAGAAGGTCCAAATTATTAAATTAACAATCTTTTTTTTTGGACATTATGAATCGTAACGACGATAATTATCTTTAATTATCGTGATTAATTAGTAATCGGGTAGTTAGGGATAATAAAATAATATCATAATAATAAAAAATGACCCCAACATGTGTCCTAATTCTACTGGTTGTTTCATGGTCTACCATGGGATTCCTTGTACCAAACTTAGGAACCCCATGGAATCACTTTTGGGTGATAGTGACACTATCATTTTATTTTTAAAGAAAGGAGAATATCACTAAAGAATGTATCACCTGAGTAAAACATATTTATTTTTGTCTATGTAAATGATATCTTAGACTATAAATATTCATTGGAAAGCTAAAAATATTTCCTACATCATAGTATTTTTTATAATTTTTAGATATTAAATAAATTATCTTATTTATGACATCATGATGATGCTGCGATTATCTCATTAATGAACGATTTAAATAAAATGAAAAGATAATGTAAAATCTAAGGCTTACAATTTTCAAAAACATATTGTATGAGTATATTTAGAACTCTTATCACCTTATCCTCGAAATATGTCAATGTAGGACATTTAAAATCTGGAACTCTTTATATAATAAAGTAACATCTCTTGACTTTCCAAGAGTGCCCCTCCTCCCTCTTATAAAAGGCCCCCACCTCTACCTCCTTATCCGCACTTCTCAAGATATTGGATTGGCCAAACTCTACTCATTTTATCTCTACACATCCCTCTATTCATCCTAGAAGCCTTACCTTAGGCAGAAATCTCTTCAAGAAACCCTTTTGGTACAAACCAAGAAGAGTTACCCGATTTAAAGGTAAAGTCTTCTCTAATGTTCTTTTGTTTTATTTTGCTTCTCCAACCCCCTAAACTCTTTTTATTCATTTCTTTTGTAAAAACGCCAGTATCTTAAATATACTAGTATGTTTTTATAATAAGTATTCAATCTACACTTACACAAACCTATATCTAATGGTTAAAGAGCATACTGTTTCTGTGGATGGCGAATTTCTGCCTCACGAAATGATGATTGTTCAATATTCTTCGAACACCTTCAAAGGTGGCCATTAAGATGTCACTATATTTATATATGATATATAATATGTTTATGTTTTCCTTAAGCTTCTGTATTTTTACATTTATGGCATACCTTTATGGTTTCCATTATGGGTAATCGCGATATCTTCATTTTAGGAAGTGCGGACTACCACCCCCTCAAAGTGATTTGATTCGTTAATGTCATATATGGGATGTATAAAGGATGAAGTTAATGATATTATATATGATATTATACTTGAATTATAATATACTTTTATATCATTATGATTCCATTCCATTAAATACAAAATAGAAATGAAAGTAGCGTTCATGCGTACGTACGGCTTACCGTCTCCATGAACGGTGCATTTCATTTATTACCTCTGAATGTTATATAATATTATAAATGCATGTATATACTGGATATATATGATATATATGATATCTACATAATGAATATAATTCTGGATATAATGGATATTTTACCACATGAACAACTTGTAATTGTAAGGAGTTTATTTTTGACTCAAGTATCAATGATCGACAAAACGACCGTTATTAACTTAAATAATTACATAGTGTTTATAACATGGTAATAAGTGATATAAAAGGAATAATGAACTTGAAAAAGGTTCTTAACCAAGTAGAAATTAGCTCAAGTTTTTTATTCAGGAGATTAAAGAACGATCGAGTCAAGTCGGATACGAGGTATGGGACTTTGTCTCAATCTCCTTTCATTGAGGCATATTTTGTTTTATACACAACTTTATTTTATACGGTGTATAAACCCCCTTTAAATTTTACTTTTATTCAAAAGGAATCTTTTTTGTACGAAGCGTCTTACTAAACGACAAAAGTGAATGTTTTTGTCCTACGTATGCGGCGACAACGACTTCTCCGCCGCCGTGACCATTATTTGAGTTTCGGCTTCCTCTACAAGCCATAATTTTTTTTTAAATGAAAAATAAATACCATGTTTTACTTTTCTTTTATTTTGGTATTGAAAATGGTTTTGATAATGTTTTGATTATATCAATGTGTTTTTGATATCTTGTGATTGAAATGTGGAAATGTTACGTTTCCTTTATGCATGTTTTATGTGATACGATTATGTTATGGTTCTTGGGCATTGTTATAAAGACGGGTGGTTCCGTGATAAACTAAGGGCGGGTGAGCCCGATATAGCTCTCCAATGCATTGGGTAACGCGAATGGGTTAAACGTTAAGGTTTCTCTGAAGAGATTTAGGGAATATACTGTGATGGGTATTCCAAACGTAACCATGAGGGTTACTCCCTACGTAAGAATGTTATGGATGCCTTAAGTTACCTTTATGTCTTATGATTTCTATGATTTATTCATGATTTGATGAGGTATGTTAAAGTGCTCATGTTTTATGAGTAAAGTATGATTTCATTAATTCTTATGTATACATGGACTAATGTTTTCATTTCGTACTTTTATATCCCTTACTGAGCTTTTTATGCTCATCCCAAGTTTTTGAAATGTTTTTCACAGGTCAAGGGAAAGGTACATGATGTGATGATAGTGTCCAGGAAGTGTCAAGGAAGTGTCAAGAAAGAATTAATGTTTTATTTTAAATATTATTTCGTTGATGGGAAAAATGAGTACTATCTTTTATGTAACCATTTTGTTTAAATGTGGAATGTAATGCATGATTTATGATCTAATTTTCTAAAACTCTAAACCTGAAAAGATCATCAACGTGTATTCTTGAAATAACTTAAGATTAAGTAATGTTTAAGGCTGGGGCCTTATAGTTGCATTAGGTGCAGTGCAACTTTTTTGTAGGCACTGCTTGGTGGGCGTCCCTGTAAGGGGGGGTGAGTGTGGTGACACTCATCTTTCAGCTATCAATTCTTTGATGGATGGATAGGCACCTTGTCTTGTCATTCTATACATAGATTTTGCTCTGATGATGTGTTGCATCAGGTTGGCATTGTGGTGTTTGTTGCTGCATTGTCGAGTGGATGACTCAAAAGGGAAGTTGGTGTGCTGGCTCCTACCTTCCGACCATCCCTCCACATTTTTGTTGGTGGGATGGGTGCTCTGTCACATTGTGTCTTTGCATTTGTCTCTATGATGCGCTTCTTTGCATCTCCAGCATGATTTGACATCGTAATGGGCTTTTTGACTGCTCTGGTGTGATTTGGTGTTGTGATGTGCCTCTTTGCTGCTCTGGTGCAATTTGATACTATGATGCGCTTCTTGGCTGCTCTGGTGTGACTTGGCTCCATGATGCGCTTCTCGACTGCTCCAGCGCGATTTGCAAGATGTAGTTTCTTGGTAGGGGCGGCATTTCATCTTGAGTGTTTCCTCTGTTACATCAGCCGGCGGGGGGACTTTCACAGATGCTTGTCATGACATTTGATTCCCTTTGGACATTTGGGACCTTGATTGGACTTTCAATTCATTTTTTTAAGACTTTTTTTCTGTCGTGTTTTGGGTTCCCAGTTTACCCATTCCTGTTAAAAGAGGTTCCCTGTTTTTCTCTCAATTAAGAAGGCTTGACCCTCAACCTCTTTAGAAAAAAACTAATATTTCATTACATTTTAGTAATTTTGTACAATTTAATAAAGTATGAGCTATACTGTTACAAGGATAACAAGCAAAACTAAATAACATCAAAACAACTCCAACAACTTCAAACAAAACAAAAAGAATGAAGCACGTGAAGGAGAACATGTTGTCGAATGACTAACCATCTATTGACTTTATCTAGACCAAATAATCTAGTGGATTAATACAAAACAAATTTATATAGGTGCTCAGAAAAAGGCTTTCTCAGCGCTTTAAAAAATCGAGAAAGATGATAGTGAGAAAAACATAGGCCTTCCTAAACACTATTTCAACATAAATAAAGAAATATTTTCTCAAATATTTTTTAGTGTTGAATGTTGAAGCAACTATTTAGTGCAGCAAAAACCCAACTATAAGGGTGAAAATATGGTTCAAAGGCTTCATGGCTATTAGCTACCGCTCCCGGTCCTACCACAAATCCCTTAGTCTAACTCGGTCTTTGGCTCCCAGAGTCTCCTTGATGCTAACAAGTAATGAGAAACAAGTAAAATAACTACAATAAGCCTTGTCCAGCTTTTGATCAACAAATTGGCTAACACCTGACATGAAACACCGAGAGAATGCTCAAGATTAGTTCTCAGCCCAGCTTCAACTTCAGCCAATGGGCGTGTTTTCCTAACATAGGCATCTAGCTCTCAACTTTTTCATCTGATGGCTTCTATACATGTGTTTGCCGATGATAACTATGCCTTCACCCTGGATACATGAGCCCCATATTCTCAGAGCTCCATGGTTTTCATGAAGATCTGATCAAGAAGTTGCGCTTCTTCAATGGTTAAGTGGCATAGCATCACAACAGCATCTTTCAAAGCTTCCGCCTGATAGTCATAAAGATTAAACCATGCCAACTTTTTCCTCGAAATTGCCTCCTCTTTCTGCCGATCAGACCCCATTCTGATAGGGTAATTTTTTGGTCCTAATGTTTTGGAAGAATCTATGATGAATTTAGGAATGTCACAATCAAGTCAGAAAAATATCATGTGGAATTAAAATCAGTAAAGTACACATGATCGCAAAGTAGACTGTCCATTCTGCATAGCACATACGCTATGAGGGACCACCACTCTGCATGGAGTTCCCACAAATGACTTATCGTTTTGTGGGGTGAGGTGGTAATTCAACACCCCCCGTAAATGATTTTGTTCATTTTTGGCACGAGACATCCTTTTCACAGCCCCTGCAAATGACTTCTCGTTTTGTGGGTTGAGGTGGTAATTCAATACCTCCCACAAATGATTTTGTTCATTTGTGGCACGAGACATCCTTTTCACAGCCCCTGCAAATTACTTCTCGTTTTTGTGGTGTGAAGTGACCGCCATACTACCCTATGAACTAAAATCATTTGCTGGGTAACGATTTGTATTACTCGACTACATAAAATCAAGAATACTATGTGGACAATAGGCCATTCCGGAAAGACAGTTATTTACTTGCCTATAAATACATAGTCTTCGAACACAGAAAAAGGACACAAAAGATGTACGTCCAGACAACAGAGATGACTGTACATAATTTTGTAGGTAATACACCTAATGCATACTATAAGGGAGACCTGAAAAAGGATCCTTTACGATATGACCTACTTGGACACCCACAAATGGTGCCCTTACACCTGCAAAGGAATCCCACCGTGAAAGAGGCCCCTTTGTTGAAGCACACCCTTCATGATCCCCCACCCCGCATAGCAAAGGGTGGTATGGGGAATGGGGTATCCATAGGATATTTTGCCATTTCGGCCTTGCTACCCTCTTTCCATGTAGCGTTCAGCCCCATATTGTCCACTTCATGAACTATCCAAATGTCTTCACATCCCTCATACCAAAACCGAGAAATGCCTTCATCAAGATCACCACCATGCCCTCCAGATTCATTCAGCTTATGGATAGGACACATCGCATGTCCCCATCTAGTCTTACATTCCCTTGGTAAAGGACGCCTCACGTTTAACCTCCCCAATAGGTTGGATCCTCAAAATGTTCATAGTCATGCATTCTCATGGTAATGAGGATCCTGACCTTAGGGATAGTGGTGGAAAACTTCTCGGGTCGGGTGGTGACATCTATTGCCTAAAATATGAAGCAAATCTTCCCTTGTCCCCTCTTCCACCTTTCGGAAGGGAAATCATTTGGGTATCCCTCCAAGAGTAATCCTCTAGCCTTTCTTGCGAGACATCTCCTGCCCTTTCGTACCCTCACCTTCATCCACAAGTGGGCAAATGAGATCGTACAAAATGTCTGATCTTCCACTTCCTCTTGTTTCTCACACTGAGCATGGATCACAAAGGCTTAAGGATCAATAGTGATCATACCACCAGTACGATCAATTATCCTAAATGGGCCTCCTCTATAGGTGTAAGACTCAACCATTTCGACCTACATGGGCTTTGATTACAATCCAAACGAGATACTTACACTACTAGAAATTTAACCTTTAGCAACTGCCAACCAACCGCTTTTGGCAGTCACAGTTGGCCCGTCGCTAAAGGGAAATAGCGACCACCGTTATTGGTCACTATAGGGTTCCACCAGACAACCGTATGGGCATTTACTAGAAAAAAGATTAGCGACTGCCATAGGCAGTCGCCAATGCCACCAGAAATTAAGAGCATTAGCGAATGCCATAGGCGGCTATAAATACTATTCATATTAGCAATTGTTTATTGCGGTCTCTAATGCTGTATATTTTAAAAAAACCATATTTTTTATAGCCACTAAATATTGAAATAAAAAACCATTAGAGAACAAGAACAAAAAATAAAAAACAGTAATCCAGACAAAACCAGAGATACAAATAGCTATATATCCTTCCAATCTCCTATCGTCATCAACCTACGTGGTAATACACACAAAATAATTAATCAAATCCAATACAAATTAATATATTTAACATTATTCAAATTTATCCGGTTAATATATATATATACATATATATATATATAAGAATGAAAATAGTTTTTGCACTGTTACATACAAAAAGCATCATAAATATAGAAATAAGGCTAAGCTGATCTAAAATATCAGATTACACTATTTATCAATTGAAAAATGACTATTAAAAGTTGAAAACTAAATTTATCACATACCGATCAATCCAAGCATCAGATTGATGTGTGATTAATTCCAATAGATCACATATAATTCTAGGAATATTCTCCTAGCTTCATATGTCAATCAGAAGTCATTTGCTCGTTTTGACCCCTTAATGGGAGATATGTCATTTTAATAACACGAGACAATGTTACTCGTTGTTTTCTATCATATCGGGTGACACGAGCATCTGATGGATGTGACGTTGATTCATATAGATCAAAAACAACTCAATGATCATTATACCATGATTTCATGTCAATCCAAGTTTGTTTTCTTGGTACTCACCCTTTTTATGTGATTTTTCACTTAACTCCAAATCTAAGACACACACATCACTTTTGATGATACCAATCAATTTTGATATATGATCTACCTGTCGATGCTTCCTGTAGATTTTAAATGAATTAAATCTCATTTTCCTAATAATTCATGTCAATCAAAGCTCGTTTAGTCGTTTTTTACCCCTAAACACATGATTTTCTCATTATTACAAAAATGGTAATAAATATGAAAATGAACTTTTAATTGTACCGACGAATTTGGGCATCAATTTGTCACGTGGTTGATTCCAATAGATCACATATGATTCGAGGAATTTTATCCTAGTATTTCAATTCAATCAGAATTTGTTTTTTCATTTTGAACCTCTGACAAAAGATACGTCATTTAAATAGCACTAGAAAACGTTACTTATCATTTTCCATCATACCGAGCAACATGAGAATATGATAGATGCGGAATTTATTCCGATAAAAAACCTCATTGATCATCATCCCATGATTTCATGTCAATTCAAGTGCATTTTCTTAGTATCATCCCCTTTTACGTGATTTTTTACTTCACTCCAAATCTGAGTGACAAAATCCATTTTCGATCATACCAAACAATTCAGGTATCTGATCCATGTGCTGATGATTTCTACAGATTGTAAATGACTTAAAGATCATTTTCCTAATATTTCATGTCAATAAGAGCTCATTTTATCAGTTTTAACCGCCACACGCATGATTTTCCCATTATTAAAAAAAATGAAATAAATATAAAAATGAACTTTTAATTATACTGACCAATCTAGAAAACGGATTGATGCGCAATTGATTCCAATAGATCGCATATGATTCGAGTAATGTTCACCTAGCTCTGCACGTCAATCAAAATTTGTTTTCTTATTCTTGACCCCATGATGGGAGATATGTCATTTTTATAACAAAAGGCAATGTTTCATGTCATTTTTTATCACATCAGGCGACACAAGCATCTGGTGGATGCAATGTTGATTCCTATAGATCAAAACAGCTCGTTAATTATTCTCCCGTGATTTTATTTCAATCCAAGTGTGTTTTCTTGGTATATTGACCTGTTTTACATGATTTTTCACTTAACTCTAAATCCAAGTGATGAATGTCATTTTTAATAATACCAAGAAATCCGGGTATGCGATCCACGTGCCGATGATTCCAACAGCACTTGGATGAACCCATATAGTCCTCCAACCAAAGAAACCTATTCTTTTTTTAGTAATTATAATCTTTTCCATGAATAGTTTTTATAAAATTTATATAGGTAGTAAAATCCCACTATTTATAGTGGTCCTAAATTGGTAATCCATTCATCACCACCATAATAAATTTCTAGATGAGCCTTTATTGGTATGATCAATATTTTATTATCATTAAAATTTGTTACATAAACTTCAAACACTCATTGAACAAGTTCAAGTCATCTCTATTTCACTCAAAATGACTTTAAGGAATCTCCTTTTACCTCTTTCACTAGTAAATTCATTGACATCCCATCATCAATGTTCATAGAACTCAAGAACTTATATAGTTACTTCACCTACATCAGACTTCTATTCATCTACCTAAATCTTCCCTCTCTATTTTCCCACACTGCATCCTCTAAAAAATAAAATACTTCATGAGTAGATGCATTGTAATATTCTTCTATGTGTTCCCACACTCAAACTTCTAATATCCTCTATAAATTAGACTAATTCTTTATAGTTGTTCTCTTCGATTTTGGTGAAATCACAACATTCAATGTGCCTCTATAGATATGATAATATGAGGATAAATTCAAACATCAGTTCAACTGACACTACTAGTTCTTATGGTGAACATACATCTACTGACCTGAAACTGGACATTTCATGGTGGAATTACACCATAAGGGTTTGTTGCATGAAGATTGATATGGTGTAGAGAGTTTAATTAAGTCATAGGGTTTTTATCTGTGATGATGTAACTTTTTTCATGAATAATAATCCATGATGTGATATACTTTTCATGGAATTAAAGGAGGCTATGACATAAAAAGAGGAGCTTCTAGGCTGCATAGAGGTAACTACAAAGCTATGTAGATGTAACTATGAGGTTGTTTAAAGGTAAAAGGAGGGGTTATCAAGGTTTTCATGGGACCTCTTGTAGTGTGAGGTGTCACGACCCGACCCTACCCGGGCTCGAGCCGCAACTACCCCAAGCCCGCCTCCATAGGCCAGGGGCTGGCGACCAGCGTCGAAGGCACAACAAATCGGGGAGGCCTTTGCCTAAGTACCTGTACACACACACGCAGAAAACTCAATGCCAAACTGTAGAGTAAAAGAAAAGACAAGCAGAGTAAAAAGAACAACTGCTATATATAAACCACAGAGTGCATCGACCTCTACAAGATACAAAGTACAAACTGAAAAGAAAAGGGGCAAAACACGCGCCCAACCAAAAAGGTGCCACAACCCGGCAATAGGTAAACAAAAAGGAAACAGCAGACGGGTCTCCCACCTGGAACCCGGCCACGACCACCGCACGCGGTCCAAGCTCCCAAGCTCCTACGCTCCACCGAAGTCACGCTCCACCTGTCCGTCGTCTGCAAGGGAACACCAAGTGCGGGCAAAGCCCAAGCAGGGGTGAGTGTAAAAATACTCAGTATGATACCCCAAAGGCTCGAGGGATCAACAAAGGAGGTACCGAAGGGTGAGCAGTAGAGCGAACAAGGAATAGAAAGGAGTACAACTGGAAGTGAAGTAAAGAGTCCAGCTCAACCCATCAAGAGAAAGATAGAAGACTCGTCCTACCATGAGAAGCTGGATGTGGAAAGCACGTGGCATACCCCGCGCGTCTTCGCCTCTCCTGAAGGAGAGTAGCCAAAACCCAAGGAGTGGGTACTCAAAACATGGTATATACAAATCCATATGCTCTACCAAGAAGCCCGAACAAGCTCGTAAGGGGATCTCCGTCCCGTAGCTCAGCCCAAGAAAACAAGTAGCCAACAGTCCCAGATATAACCATCATCGATGCCCAACATCCCGCACGTCTGCCCTAGACCGCAAGCCAAGGGGCTCAGTCACCGCACCTTGATACTATCCGCTTTGGGCGGCACTGACTCGCCCGCACGGTTTTAGATCGCGTCACAAGAACGCGTCTCGGTGGGGAAAGTGTCCCTCGAACTTGAGAGTTCTAGGGAAAGTCCAACCACACCTCGTCACTGCCCCGCAGTCGAGAGGTCTCCTCAAAGTCAAGTCGTCACAAAACTGACCCGTACAACCAAGGGTCCCGCTCCGGTAATCACGGAGGTAAGCCACAGACTAGCCTAGTCGAGAGGACTGAGTCTGGAATGCCAACAAATGACCCACTGCCCAGCCCTGCTGGAGGGTAATTCATAACCAAATATCGGGTGACCCACTGCCCAGCCCTGCTGGAGGGTAAACCCTAATACATCGTCAGGCGACCCACTGCCCAGCCCCGCTGGAGGGTAGACCATAATCAGATATCGGGTGACCCACTACCCAGCCCTAATGGAGGGTAAACCCTAACACATCATCAGGCGACCCACTGCCCAATCTCTGCTGGAGGGTAGACCTGGAATAGGTCGACAGGCGACCCACTGCCCAGCCTTGCTGGAGGGTAGACCTGGAACTAGACGACGGGCGACCCACTGCCCTGCCCTGCCGGACGGTAGACCCTAAGAGGTCGTCGGGTGACCCACTGCCCAGTCTCTGCTGGAGGGTAGACCCTAAGTGCATCGGGTGACCCACTGCCCAGTCTCTGCTGGAGGGTAGACCCTAATAGCGTCGGGTGACCCACTGCCCAGTCACTGCTGGAGGGTAAACCCTAGAAGTCCGTGGGAAACCCACTACCCAGCCCTACTGGAAGGTAAAACCGAAGAGGTCGATGAGTAACCCACTGCCCAGCCCCGCTGGAGGGTAGAACTCAGAATTGCCCTGCCATCTCTACAGGAGGGTACAACACTGGCCGACCGAACACGGAGTGGGTGTCACGCAACCACCCAACTCCAGAACAGCTCTCCCAAAAGAGGTGCAGCATCTGCCCCAGCACTGGGTTTCACTAGCACCGCTATCGGCCAATCCATCGAGCACAAGACCAGGGGGAGACTGCTCAACCCTGCTGGTCAGACAAAAGAGCACCAGGCCAGGGGAAACTCCGCCCTGCTGGTCAAACGACGAGCACAGAGGGACCCTCTACGTCGCGAGAGGTCCAAGTACGTGAAGCAGAACACAGCACGCACTTGGGGCCCACACGACGTGTGGCCCCAAGTCAAACCCCAACTAAGCGCCCGAACATCTCAGGTACAAACCACACGTACCTCCAAGCGCTCTCGTATACTCCTGGAGTATACCTCATTCCAGCCCATAGGCTATCGTGCACACGGCACCCAACGTCAACTCGAAGGCGTGACGTAACAACTCCAACCTGCCACCTCAAAGGCCCAGGCACGGCCAACCACGTCTCGTGAAACATTTACATCACTCTCCCAAGATTGCGCGACCACACGCCAAGGGTCCGCTACAGACAAGGTAGGGCGGACCGCCACTGGAGCACCTTCCACATACCACATTTCTCAAGATCGCGCAAGAGGCTCCGTACAGCCAAGCGGATCACACCGTTGTAATCCTTGCGGAAAAACACGCGAGTTAGACTACTCACTCGCCCGAAACGGTCAACAGGTGGAAAAGGTACTATTCACCGTGACCAAACCCATGTGGGGCCCACCCCAAGATCCCGAAATTGAACCAACGGATCACGCCACTGTGATCCCCTCGGAAAAACACACAGGATTGAGTACTCAATCGCCCAAAACGGACACCCGGTGAAAAGGGCACTATTCACCATAGCCAGGTCGGGTGGGACCCACACCACGTCCCCAAAAAAAAAGTCGGGCGAACTGCACCATCGCAAAGCTCTCGGAAAAGCACGTCAAATTGACTGCTTACTTGCGTGGGATGGGTACCCGGAGAAAAAGATGCCTTCTGGCGCACCGCACACGAGCGGTGCCACACGGGACCCGCAACCCGGTCTCGAAACTCAACGAACGGATCGCACCGTTGCGATCCTCTCGAAAAAGCGCACATGATGGACTACTCACTTGTCAAAAACGGTCGCCCGGTGATAAAGATGAAAATCACCGTCAAAACCCGAAATGGCCCTCGCGGGGCCCGCACTGTCGTGCGGAATTACAGTGGGCAGACTGCGCCAACACGATGCCCTCGGAAAAACACCCAACATCGACTGCTCCCACGCCCCGAACGGACGACCGAGGAAAAAGTCGCTAGAAGCTGCACGCAGCTCAAAAGACGGGCCGTGGGGCTCGCGCCTCAACTCCGGCCTCAGCGCCTGAAAACACCCTGCAAACCTCCGCCTCGACGCCAGGGTCCCAACGCAACTGACGGCGCTCAAAAAGGACGTCGGATGCGTCCGCGCCGTCCAAAACAAGAATCTCGGAAAAACGCTCGTCCACTTAAGGACACGTCGCGCCTCAGCGACCCCTCGTTTCGGGAATTAAAATTTCCCGAAACCATCTCAAAACATTCCCCTCGACGCAAGATCCGCGCTGCCGAAGACGGCGCGCAAAACGGACGCACGTAGCCCGAAATACGGGCGTTCGAAGTCTGCGGGGCAAAGCCCCTTGGGCCGGACCGGCCCGGACCGGCCGGTCCGCCCTGCTTGGGCCGGCCCGCGCCGACCGGCCCGGTCCCGCCGAGCCGCGGGCCGCCGCTCTGCGGCCCGCTCCCCTTTACACCCGCGCACCCGCCGCGCGGGATGCTCCACCGACCGGTCGACATAGCCGGTCGAGTCCACGCGAAGACCCGCCTTTGGCGGGTCTCGGTCTCCCCAGCGGGGTCGCGAGCCGCGACCCCGGACGCCCCCTGGACGGCTCCCCCAGCCGGCTCCCCGCTCCACCGCGACGCCGCGGGCCGCCAGCCGCCTGCCGCCTGCCGAAGCCGAAGCCGGCCCGCCGTCGCCCTCGCACACCCAGCCGCCACAAGCCGCCGCCCGGCTCGCCGCGCCGCCGCCTGGCATGGCCGGCCGCCGCGCCTACCCGCCGGAACGCCCCACATCTCCTCCGTAAACCCGCAATCTTCGGCGAATGATTGCGGGTTCCTCCAAACTCCAAAACCAAATCCGAAAGAAGCGTCGGAAAGAGAATAAAATACACTTCGTATTCATGGGCTTTGTTTGATAAATCGACAGAGATTTGATACAAAAATTGAGGCTCAAATTAGGTACGGGCATAGAAAATGCAATCGACAAAACCCTACCTCGCAGGGCTTCGACCGAAGCTTCGCGACGATCCGCCGGCCACCACGCCTCGCCGGAGCTCGCCTCGCCGGAGCTTGCCTCTTCGGAGTTGCCTCGCTGGAGGTGAAGGGGAGGGGAGGGTTTGAGGAAGAGGAAGAAGAAGGAGAAAGGGGGAGTGTTTAAGTACAAATCACTTAAACACCCGCCCGACAGCCCCGAACCCGAACTCCCGACGGGGTTGGGATTTTGCCTCCCCTAGGCTAAGAACCACGGTCTGAGCGCAACGGTGGTCTCGAAATTTTATTCCGAGACCCTTTTCAAAAGTTATAAAATTTAATGTCCGAAGCCACTAAATTACGAAAACGCCCCTGGGGCCATTTTTCACAAACGGCTCGCGCCCGCGAAACTTATACCCCTCCTAGGGTAAACGGAACATTCTGAACACAACGGTGCCCTCGGTTTTCCAATCCGAGTCACCGTTTAAGAGATACTATCATTTCAACATTAAACGAATAAATTAATTAATTTATTTATCCGTTTAACGTTCCGGGAGCGGGCGAGGGGTCCAAACATCCCGCGCCGACAAGTTTTATGCCGTTCCTAGGGTAAACACCCCATTCCGGACCCATCTGTCCACTCGGATCCCTGATCCGGAACTCCGTTTAGGATTTATCCCATTTATTTAGCATTTCCAGTGTGAACGCACTGAAAATTTAATTTCGACCACTCCGGGGCTCGGAATCGCACGCCGTCTAAAGGCGCTGCTCTGGAATATCATCAAGAATATTCCACAGTCTTTCACAGCAAAAACCGGGTTCTTACATCATTCCCTCCTTCAATCTTTTCGTCCTCGAAAAGCAAAACCAGGGAAGAACACAGGGTACTAAGCCCACAACTGGCTTTCCCATACCCAGAAGAACCCACGCACAGCTCTGTGTCACCGCACACAGACCAAAGGATCGATCTGTTCACGCTAGGTCGGCCCTTGCTGACATCGTGCACCCACTCCAGACTTTGGGGCTAGGGCAAGGCGGTAGGGTACCTCGCCATCCCTTTGCACGGTCTCAAACGGCCCAAAGGCCCTCGGGGGTAGCTCACCTCCCCGGTCAAACCTTTACGTCGCACACCACGACTGGAATCACCGCCCGCACCTGGGACAAGGCCCGGTGATTCCCTCCTTCAGAATATCCATATGGTGAAGCACCCAAGGATATCTGGTCACACAAGATTCCATAGTCGATGCTCTCTTACACGCTCAACAGGCGAAGGAGCCAACACCATCGACTAAAGGAAAAGGTCTCACGCCTTTTTCCTTACCAACACAGGGTTACACCCGACGCCCTGCGTCACCCTGGTAACACCTCAAACAAGGATCAGAGAGGAAATCAGATCACACAAAGAGTCTAACAATTCCACTGCAAAAAGTAGAGGAGTCGCAAGGGGGTACCTCTCACCATCTCATGCTCTGCAGGATCGTAGACATCCAAAGCTCGCGGCTACCCGCGGTCCCAACCGTCAGCTCCCGGAGCCTGACATGGACCGCTTAGTGGTGATGGGGGGATCTCATAAAGTCGTCCCCCACCTACAGCTCCTCCCGCTCCTCTGCTAGTACCACCTCTCTGGGTACCACTCCGATCACGGTGCTGCCTCTGCCGTGGTGGTGCGCCTGCTGCCTGCCTGATGCTCCCAGCAACTCGGGTCAGGCAGTCTCGTGCCAAGTGACCTTTCTCGTCACAAGCATAGCACCGACGCTCTCTGGGTTGCCCTGGTGCCCTCTGGCGTCACTGTGGTGTACGACCACGTCCCGTGATCCACTCACGGAAGGGAATCCTCGGCTGAGGCCCTGCGCCTTTTCGCCACAGTGGTATACGACCACATCTACGAAACCAGCAGTGGGAAGGCCACCTGCATCGAGGTCCTGTCCTCCGGCGCCTGCTAGCTACGGCAGACGTCCCGACTCCATCGCGCCCACTGCCACTACTAACCGTAAAACATGACAGGAAGCCCTCTGTCACCAGCGCCTGCTCTAGCACCCCGGCATATGTGGAAATGCCCGAGGGTACTATGACAGCATGAATCTCTCAGCGGAGACCCTGCTCAAACTTCCGCACTCGGAAGTTGTCGTCATGGACCAAGTCCGGGTAAAAGCGTGCACGGTCTGCGAAACTAGTCGCGTACTCGGCAACCGTCATCCCTCCCTGCTGAAACTGCAGGAGCTCCTGAACCCGAACGGAGTGCAAGAAGGTGGGGAAAAACTCCTCACGGAGCAACAACTGAAAGTCGTCCAACGAAAACGACGACTCGTCAAGTAACTGAGTCACCAGACTCCACCAACACCAAGCTACTCCACGAAAAAGGGTGGCTATAAAAGCCACTCTCTGATCTGTCGGCGTCTGCACAAGCCCGAAAAGGCGAACCACTGCCTCGAGCCAAACCTCTACTGCCTGAGGGTCTGGCTCACCACTAAACCTCAACGGTCCCTGCCGCTGGAACTCACGGAGCGCGCTCAAGCTCAACCTGATCTAGCTGAAACTGTCTGCTGCTCAACAGGTGGGGGTGCTGCTACCGGCCCACCTGGAGAAAGGGACTCGCATGATGGGTCCTGGACTGTGGCCTCATAGCTCACAGGGTCATCGTCACGCACCCAAATCTGGTATCCTGGCTGGCTGTCCTCGCGGAGACATCCTGAATATTATCAAGGAGTGTCGCGGTCAAATGAGAATACATGTATATAACAATAGTAACGATGGGGAGCTGACTCAAGAAGGACGGTCAAAGACTCGATCCTATGTGATGCACAAACAAATTTTCCCTGCAACAAGTGTCTCAGCAAGCCGAGTCGACAAGCGGGTTATCAAGGTCCTGGTGAATGGATACGTCGGACGCCTCACCATCATTGGACTCCTTGGCCTGAGAGCCGCTCTCGAGACACATTAACACTGTTTCCCTAAATCCCAACCAATTCCTCTTTTAGGGACGTCCGAACAGCGTCCCAAGGAACGAACCACCTTTGATACCACTTTGTCACGACCCGACCCTACCCGGGCTCGAGCCGCAACTACCCCAAGCCCGCCTCCATAGGCCAGGGGCTGGTGACCAGCGCCGAAGGCACAACAACTCAAGGAGGCCTTTGCCTAAGTACCTATACACACACACGCAACAAACTCAATGCCAAACTTCAGAGTAAAAGAAAAGACAAGCAGAGTAAAAAGAACAACTGCTATATATAAACCACAGAGTGTATCGACCTCTACAAGATACAAAGTACAAACTGAAAAGAAAAGGGGCAAAACACGCGCCCAACCAAAAAGGTGCCACAACCCGGCAACAGGTAAACAAAAAAGAAACAGCTGACGGGTCTCCCACCTGGAACCCGGCCACGACCACCGCACGCGGTCCAAGCTCCCAAGCTCCTACGCTCCACCGAAGTCACGCTCCACCTGTCCGTCGTCTGCAAGGTCACACCAAGTGCGGGCAAAGCCCAAGCAGGGGTGAGTATAAAAATACTCAGTAGGATACCCCAAAGGCTCTAGGGAGCAACAAAGGAGGTACCGAAGGGTGATCAGTAGAGCGAACAAGGAATAGAAAGGAGTACAACTGGAAGTGAAGTAAAGAGTCCAACTCAACCCATCAAGAGAAAGATAGAAGACTCGTCCTACCATGAGAAGCTGGACGTGGAAAGCACGTGGCATACCCCGCGCGTCTTCGCCTCTCCTGAAGGAAAGTAGCCAAAACCCAAGGAGTGGGTACTCAAAACATGGTATATACAAATCCATATGCTCTTCCAAGAAGCCCGAACAAGATCGTAAGGGGATCTCCGTCCTGTAGCTCAGCCCAAGAAAACAAGTAGCCAACAGTCCCAGACATAACCATCATCGATGCCCAGTATCCCGCACATCTGCCCTGGACCGCAAGCCAAGGGGCTCAGTCACCGCACCTTGATACTATCCGCTTTGGGCGGCACTGACTCGCCCGCACGGTTTTAGATCGTGTCACAAGAATGCGTCTCGGTGGGGAAAGTTCCCCTCGAACTTGAGAGTTCTAGGGAAAGTCCAACCACACCTCGTCACTGCCCCGTAGTCGAGAGGTCTCCTCAAAGTCAAGTCATCACAACACTGACCCGTACAACCAAGGGTCCCACTCCGGTAATCACGGAGGTAAACCACAGACTAGACTAGTTGAGAGGACTGAGTCTGGAATGCCAAAAAATGACCCACTGCCCAGCCCTGCTGGAGGGTAATTCATAACCAAATATCGGGTGACCCACTGCCCAGCCCTGCTGGAGGGTAAACCCTAATACATCGTCAGGAAACCCACTGCCCAGCCCCGCTGGAGGGTAGACCATAATCAGATATCGGGTGACCCACTACCCAGCCCTGCTGGAGGGTAAACCCTAACACATCATCAGGCGACCCACTGCCCAGTCTCTGCTGGAGGGTAGACCTGGAATAGGTCGACAGGCAACCCACTGCCCAGCCTTGCTGGAGGGTAGACCTGGAACTAGACGACGGGCGACCCACTGCCCTGCCCTACCAGAGGGTAGACCCTAAGAGGTCGTCGGGTGACCCACTGCCCAGTCTCTGCTGCAGGGTAGACCCTAAGTGCATCAGGTGACCCATTGCCCAGTCTCTGCTGGAGGGTAGACCCTAATAGCGTCGGGTGACCCACTGCCCAGTCACTGCTGGAGGGTAAACCCTAGAAGTCTGTGGGAAACCCACTACCCAGCCCTGCTGGAGGGTAAAACCGAAGAGGTCGATGAGTAACCCACTGCCCAGCCCCGCTGGAGGGTAGAACTCAGAATTTCCCTACCATCTCTACAGGAGGGTACAACACTGGCCGACCGAACACGGAGTGGGTGTCGCGCAACCACCCAACTCCAGAACAGCTCTCCCAAAAGAGGTGCAGCGTCTGCCCCAGCACTGGGTATCACCAGCACCGCTACCAGCCAATCCATCGAGCACAAGACCAGGGGGAGACCACTCAACCCTGCTGGTCAGACAAAAGAGCACCAGGCCAGGGGAAACTCCGCCCTGCTGGTCAAATGACGAGCACAGAGGGACCCTCTACGTCACGAGAGGTCCAAGTACGCGAAGCAGAACACAGCACGCACGTGGGGCCCACACGACGTGTGGCCCCAAGTCAAACCCCAACTAAGTGCCCGAACATCTCAGGTACAAACCACACGTACCTCCAAGCGCTCCCGTATACTCCTGGAGTATACCTCATTCCATCCCATAGGCTATCGTGCACACGGAACCCAACGTCAACTCGAAGGCCTGACGTAACAACTCCAACCTGCCACCTCAAAGGCCCAGGCACGGCCAACCACGTCTCGTGAAACATTTACATCACTCTCCCAAGAGTGCGCGACCACACGCCAAGGGTTCGCTACAGACAAGGTAGGGAGGACCGCCACTTGAGCACCTTCCACATACCACATTTCTCAAGATCGCGCAAGAGGCTCCGTACAGCCAAGCGGATCACACCGTTGTAATCCTTGCAGAAAAACACGCGAGTTAGACTACTCACTCGCCCGAAACGGTCAACAAGTGGAAAAGGTACTATTCACCGTGACCAAACCCGTGTGGGGCCCACCCCAAGATCCCGAAATTGAACCAACGAATCACGCCACTGCGATCCCCTCAGAAAAACACATGGGATTGAGTACTCAATCGCCCAAAACGGACACCCGATGAAAAGGGCACTATTCACCGTAGCCGGGTCGGGTGGGACCCACACCACGTCCCCAAAAAAAAAGTCGGGCGAACTGCACCATCGCAATGCTCTCGGAAAAGCACGTCAAATTGACTGCTTACTTGCGTGGGACGGGTACCCGGAGAAAAAGATTCCTTCCAGCGCACCGCACACGAGCGGTGCCACACGGGACCCGCAACCCGGTCCCGAAACTCAACGAACGGATCGCATCGTTGCGATCCTCTCGAAAAAGCGCACAAGACGGACTACTCACTTGTCAAAAACGGTCGCCCGATGATAAAGCTAAAAATCACCGTCAAAACCAGAAACGGCCGTCATGGGGCCCGCACTGTCGTGCGGAATTACAGTGGGCAGACTGCGCCAACACGATGCCCTCGGAAAAACACCCAACATCAACTGCTCGCATGCCCCGAACGGACGACCGAGGAAAAAGTCGCTAGAAGCTGCACGCAGCTCAAAAGACGGGCCGTGGGGCTCGCGCCTCACCTCCGGCCTCAGCTCCTGAAACCACCCTGCAAACCTCCACCTCGACGCCAGGGTCCCAACGCAACTGACGGTGCTCAAAAAGGACGTCGGATGCGTCTGCGCCGTCCAAAACAAGAATCCCGGAAAAACGCTCGTCCACTTAAGGACGCGTCGCGCCTCAGAGACCCCTCGTTTCGGGAATTAAAATTTCCCGAAACCATCTCAAAACATTCCCCTCGACGCAAGCTCCGCGCTGCCGCAGACGGCGCGCAAAACGGACGCCCGTAGCCCGAAATACGGGCGTCCAAAGTCTGCGGGGCAAAGCCCCTTGGGCCGGACCGGCCCGGACCGGCCGGTCCGCCCTGCTTGGGCCGGCCCGCGCCGACCGGCCCGGTCCAGCCGAGCCGCGGGCCGCCGCTCTGCGGCCCACTCCCCTTCACACCCGCGCGCCCGCCGCGCGGGATGCTCCACCGACCGGCCGACATAGCCGGTCGAGTCCACGCGGAGACACGCCTTTGGCGGGTCTCGGTCTCCCCAGCGGGGTCGCGAGCCGCGACCCCGGACGCCCCCTGGTCGGTGCCCCCAGCCGGCGCCCTCTCGCCGGCTCCCCGCTCCACCGCGACGCCGCGGGCCGCCAGCCGCCTGCCGCCTGCCGAAGCCGAAGCCGGCCCGCCGTCGCCCTCGCACACCCAGCCGCCACAAGCCGCCGCCCAGCTCGCCGCACCGCCGCCTGGCAAGGCCGGCCGCCGCGCCTACCCGCCGGAACGCCCCCCATCTCCTCCGTAAACCCGCAATCTTCGGCGAATGATTGTGGGTTCCTCCGAACTCCAAAACCAAATCCGAAAGAAGCGTCGGAAAGAGAATAAAATACACTTCGCATTCATGGGCTTTTTTTGATAAATCGACAGAGATTTAATACAAAAATTCAGGCTCAAAGTAGGTATGGGCATAGAAAATGCAATCGACAAAACCCTACCTCGCGGGGCTTCGCCCGAAGCTTCGCGACGATCCGCCGGCCACCACGCCTCGCCGGAGCTCGCCTCGCCGGAGCTCACCTTGCCGGAGTTGCCTCGCCGGAGGTGAAGGGGAGGGGAGGGTTTGAGGAATAGGAAGAAGAAGGAGAAAGGGGGGTGTTTAAGTACAAATCACTTAAACGCCCGCCCGACAGCCCCGAACCCGAACTCCCGACGGGGTCGGGATTTAGCCTCCCCTTGGCTAAGAACCACGGTCTGAGCGCAACGGTGGTCTCGGAATTTTATTCCGAGACCCCGTTCAAATGTTATAAAATTTAACGTCCGAAGCCGCTAAATTACGAAAACGCCCCTGGGGTCATTTTTCACAAACGGCTCGCGCCCGCGAAACTTATACCCCTCCTAGGGTAAACGGAACATTCCGAACACAATGGTTCCCTCGGTTTTCCAATACGAGTCACCGTTTAAGAGATACTATCATTTCAACATTAAACGAATAAATTAATTTATTTATTTATTCGTTTAACGTTTCGGGAGCGGGTGAGGGGTCCAAACATCCCGCGCTGACAAGTTTTATGTCGTTCCTAGGGTAAAAACCCCATTCCGGACCCATCTGTCCACTTGGATCCCTGATCCGGAACTCCGTTTAGGAGTTATCCCATTTATTTAGTATTTCCAGTGTGAACGCACTGAAAATTTAATTCTGGCCACTCCGGGGCTCGGAATCGCACGCCGTCTGAAGGCGCAGCTCTGGAATATCATCAATAATATTCCAAAGTCATTCACAGAAAAAACTGGGTTCTTACATGAGGGGTTTTCCTGCATCTTATATGAATAGATATAACGTTGGAGAAAGTACTGGAATGGGGTCTTGTAACAAAGATGATTCGATTTCACTGTAGCAATAGTGAAGAGGAATTTGCAAGGAAGAGGATTTACCATGGTACAATGATTATTTTGTAGTGAAAGGATGATGAAAATGATAATTTGTGTATTAATTTTCACTTATAGAATAAAAATAATAAATACACAATAATTTGGGGGATCACCAACTTAGAGGTCTGGAGGTGGGGGTCACTTTATCCATCAGAGCTCCTGTATAGTTTTGTTTGTTTTGTCACTATCTATTATCCCCCATGTGATACATTTGGTGACTAAACTTCCTTATCTTTCAAAATTGATTAATAAAATGGATCGTACACCAAACCTAATAGGATCATCTAAAGGGGTTATGGTATGGTAAACATCATGATGATACCCATCATTATTTCTTTAGAATCATGGAATATATTCATGTAAGTTCCATAGTGATACATTCTTGAAGAATAATAATAGTTATATTTTTTCATTATATATGGAGATAAACAATTTTAATATTTTGTATGGAATTATTATAGGTGATAATTCATCCAGATTCTAGATTATCAATATAATGAGGAGGTTTTATAGAAGGATCAAAACATGGGGAAAAGGATGTTAATTTAAATTAGTCAAATATCATAGTACAAGTTGGTCTTAGTGAACACACTGAAAGGGATAAATATCTAGAGATCATAGAAGAAAGTACTAAAAATATTATTATTGGGACACTAAATGATACTATATAATGTTTAGTTATAAATAAATCTCATGTGAGACTATAAGATGTTATGGGTCTAGAATATAGAGAGAGGATCTATACAGAATAGAGAAGCCTATTTAGTTGAGGAGATCAACCAAAATCAATTGACCAGTTCAGTGGTTCAGAGATAAAATTAATTTCCTTATTTTAATGGATACAAGTAAAAATTAATTCCTAAAATAATTATCATCACATAGTGACTCAAAATAATGGGATTCAGTAAATAATGATGAAATTATATCATTGAAGTATAATGAAACATTGGATTTGAATGACATGCAATAAGTGAAATAATCACTTTTGAAAAATTCAACTTATCATTTGATGGAAGAAGTTGATCACGAGAAGCTATTCAAGACATGGATAGTGGTAAAGGGTTTTTAATGATAATAAGGTTTTTATTTCTTAGAGATGTTCTCATCGATATTTAAAATTGAAACTGTCTAAATAGTGTCAATAATAGTGGCATCAAAATTTGATTACATCAAAAATACGGATGTAAATATATATTTCCTTCATGGATATTTATTGGAAGTAATTTACATGATGAAACAAATAGGATTTATGAAATAAGATAACTATAAAATATTTTTTAAATATAAGAAATGTCTCTATAAACTGAAGAAAGTGAAAAGATAATGGAATTGAATGTTTTTTTATGTCAAAAGAAGAATTTTGAAGGTGAAATGTAGACCATTTCTACAACTAAATGATGTGGGATGATGAAAAATTAATCATAAATCTCTTGTATATGTATAACATGTTTATGTATGGTTCATAGGTTTCATGTTCCTGGATTTATTACATCTCATCCATATGGTTCGGCAAACTATAACAAAAGTATTATTCTTAGACTGTCCAGTGCTGGAAGAAAACCCATCTACATCAAACCATGAAGTAAGAAAGATCTCATGTTGATACTACCTAACTGAGACTGGGTAACAACACATCAGTATCTATTATTGAAATGGATGTACTTCTTCCAATGGGTTTCACCCCACTTTTCCTTATCCTATTGAGAATTAACATAAATGAGTTTGCAATAATCTTTCATGTTGATACTGCCTAACTGAGACTAGGTAACAACACATCATTTGGGTTATTCCTCAAAGAGGATTTCATTAAATAAGTCCTTTGATTCATCACTTAGTATTTTATTAGTAAGGATGAAAAAATCACTATCCTCTCAGAATTTCATATCTATATATGTGTAGTAGGGGAAATATAATAAGCTTCCTAATCAACTATCATTGAAAAACAACACTTCCACTTTACCTATGATCTACTATGAGTTCCCAAAATGGTTGAAAATATGTTATAGACTCTTATATTGATTGAGGAGATGATTTCACTATGTAATGGAAGTTCTCTAACTACTAACTTTTTGTATTCTCCACATGTGGCCCACAGTTGAAATTTAAAGCTAAAAAATCACTTACTGATTATTTTCCTAAGTTTTCTCATCAATTTAAATGTACTATATTGGTTTTTAATCCCTAATTGGTAAAATTTTATTTTACTAAAAATGTAAATGTAATTTTTTAATTAACTAAAAATATAAAAACAAAATTATATAGTTGATTTTAATGAGAAACCAAAAAGATAAAAAAACACCTCTTGAATCTGATGCGCCATGCGGGACCATGGATGCTATCTCTATATGATGTTGTAAGGGCCTATAAAAAATAGAAATTATGAAGATAATAATAATAAATTTAATAAAAACTAAATAAATAAATTCAGTATAAACCTATGTCATAGGATCCCCTATACCATCACCTTGGTGCATATATTCCCACAGTGCTCTAACCTCAGCTAACAGCTACACATTTACCTCCTTATAAGAACACATTTGTGCCTCAAAATCAGTAATTTAATGTGTCATACCAGAAAAAAAGGAGCTATATACTCTTAATGTGAAACTACAAAATGATAAATTCTCGTTCCATATATCAATTTGTAGCCATGTCCGTCACAACCAATAATGTGATGGAATATCTCATCCCTTTGCATGGAAAGTTTCCGCTTGTCCTCTAGAATTTGTACTAAATCAAACTCAAATTGATATTATATAATATATAAATATAAATATATATTTATATAAAGATATATGTAATTATTGATAATTAGTACAAGAACTTACTATAAGAACTGCAACCTCAGAATCATTTCGATCACGAGTCATCATCCACACCAACATTTTATCAATCAGTGCACCTTGATCCCCTAAATGTATAACAATAAGATATAAATATATAAAACAAAACAATATTAAATAATAAATTTGAAAATTTAATAACAAATACATCATGTCGAATCCAGGACATGTGACGAGTCCCAAGCCTATGAGCTAGTGCCTACAATGCACAATTCTCGGAATGACACGCTGCCACCTCCAACATTTAATTAATTCAATTTTCAAACATATAAAATGATACAAATTATTTGAAATACATAAAACAAAATAAATAGACTCACCATTGCTGCCTCATTGGACCAATATGAAACTAAATCATGCCACTGAGACTGGAAAATGCCTCTTAGGACTCTTTCCAGAATGTATGGGGCACCCACATTTAGTACCCAGTGCTCCCTCTTGATTTTCCCTTTATGATCTCTCTATATTTTATTAAATTTGGATATACACACTGGCTGAAACTAATTAGTACACAATCTCATATTATTCTATTTAAGAAAAAAATTGTCACAAATGTTATTATTTTTTAAACATAGCTAAGAAACTAAAATGGTCTTCTTACCTGAACTTCCCTCCATAGTCAATCTAATATATCCTGGGGGAATGAATCTCAGTCACTTGTAGTCAATAAAAATATATCTATTTCATGTATGATATAACCTAACTGGAGAATAAATGCAGAGGAACACACTCCCAGAGGATGGTATGTCTCGTCAATTGATACGTTAAGGGTCATGTCAAAATTCTATGATAAAATACCACGACCAGGGCCTCTCCAATGAGAGGAAGAACTGTTCAAGTCTGATCCTATTGAAACCAATTTCATACATAATTGGACAAATGTCCATATATATTTTTAACGTTTAATTAAAAAAATAAACACATTTACATTCATACATACCTCGACCCATAGATGCAGATGGCTCTGCCAAATGATGTGGATATAGTGTCTGTTCCCCTGACATGTATGCAGGCATAGAAAGAATTAGTAAGAAAATGATTTATTTCCTATTATAGTACCATATAATGTGAATTACAAAAGACTCATGTGATTTTTATTTATTGCACACATATTTCATCAAATATAAAGGAGTGGCTTGATTAAAACACGTGTATAGGACAAGCTATGATATTTTATTGTTGCATAACCTTGAAATCCCATAGAAAGGATAAAAATCCAATACCAATTCATTTGATTCATCAACAATGATAAATTCATAAAGTTTGAGTTTCTAAACACTAGAAAATAATAGGTGAATGTTTCTTTCCACTACCAATAATTAAATATCATCACTATCATATACTGGACAAGAGGCATTGCATGAAAATAAAATATGATTTTACATATCATAAATAGAGTCATAAAACTTCTATAGGTAGAATATTTCTAGAGTATATAAGAAGGGTTTGAAAATAAAATATGATTTCATTGTCCTTTCACTATCCATTCATAAATAGAGGCATAAAGAGAGGCATATGATTGCAATATCCATAAAGAGAGGCATAAAACATCAAATTGTATAGGTAGTTTGTTATGATATTTCATTCTACATGGGGGTATGGTAGGTATTATTAGAAGATATAATATGTGGAATTTTATTTTTAAAGTTATTATCATGATGGGTTATATAGGCCTATTTATATGATAGTGTTGGATGTAGGTTGAAGTTGCTGAAGAGATTACAAGTCTCTATACTTCTGATTTTCTAGAAGATGTAGAGTACTGATTTTGAAAAACATGTGATTGATTAATCAATTTGGAAATTTATTGTTTTCTCTTTAGAGGGGTGTTATACCTCATTTTAATCTCTATATATGATTTTTTAGAGCTATTGATCTACAATCTCACTATCGCCTTTTGGATTTTGATGTTAAATAGGATAGTTACATGATTATTGATCTGTAGTCTCACATTCAGTGTACTTAAGGAAAATTTTATTGAAACTATGAATGGATTGCCCAATTTTCTCAAAATACCCATGCATGTATCCCAGACTTTGAAATCCAAGTAGAGAATATGACTAGATAAAATAGTGTGAAGGGTAAAAGAAGAATGATAATTCGTGTTAATTTTAATCCAATGTAGTGTGTTATGGAAATTACTATATGTAATAGTAGAGATACATAGGAATAAAGCCCAAAAAATTTAAACAATGAGTTAATTAATGAGAAAGAAGATACACTACAATTTAAAAAATGACACAACCTTCAATGTAAAGAGAAGTTAAAGAACAAAACTATTCATGAAGTAAAGGAAAAAGGGGAATGAATTTCAAAAAATTAATTTATGATGGGATAGAAAAATATGGACAGACAGTAGAATTAAAAAAATGTATAAATTAAAATAAACTAATGAGGGAACATCATTATTTCTGGAAAAGATCTATTTCATAAGAAAAATTGGAAATTTTAATATTTCAAGAATATTTATTATGAAATATGATTAAAAATTAGATAAAAAATGAGAAAAATATTAAAACAATTATAAAAATTTTAAAAAAAATTATAATTTATGAATAGAAAGAATAATTAGTAAAAACAATGATGCTCTCTTCACCAAGGTGCTTCCAAGATATAATTTTTTTATCAAATATATATCAGTGAGAAAAAAAGAGATGCACTAACACATCTAAAAACAAAACTAAAAATGCATTATTATATTAAAATTTGGATTCAAATAATTCTTTCAATTAACATTTGATAACCCAAGCCTCGTACATTTGATGAAATGAATGCTTAGTGAAACTTTTTATTGTAATAAATTACTTAAAGTGGAGTAGTCTCTTATTTGTGGGGGATATGGTTAACATATTTTTATTATTATTTTCTTATCATAGTTTACATATATTTTATGGGTTTCTGTGTTTTATTATATAAATATTATAAGATTTTTTGGTTTTATATTTTTCTGAAGAATAAATCCTTTAATTATTTTTACTCTAATTCATGTCATTTTTCATGCAAGAATATATCAAAGATAGAGAGAATAAATAAACAAAAAAAAATTAAACATCTCATAAAAAAGTTCAAGAATTAAAAAAAATGTTTTAAACTGAAGAGAAAGAAAACAATCATACCTTTTATTAAACATAAAAATCGATTGTTTCTCCGTCAATGATCTCTCTAACCCAATGAATATATTCTTTACGTTGAAATATGGTGTTTTGATCAATATATTTTTCAAAAAAGGCATAAGTCTCAGGTTTATCTCAATCAATTAAAAACACTCCTCACCATGATATTTTCATAGAAGCTTATAATTTGAATTATATGGCAAGGTAATGAAGAAAACTTGTTCTTCTTGTGATGTCAAAATGAAAGGTTCATTACTAACTCATTCATATTTGTATAACATATTGTTAAAATTCACCTACGTAAACTGATATTGATCAAATCTAATTCCATAGATAGGATCAAACCAATTACACTTTAGAAATATGTATTTCAAATTGTGTGCATATACAACTTCAATGATGTATTTCAACTAAACATAGTAATAACCATAATTGATAGATGGAAAACCAATGCCACTTTTTTGTGTTTCTTGTTTTTCATCAATATATTTAATGTGAAACCAAAATCCATTAGCATATAAAGATTTGTAATAATGAGTCATTATAGATGGACCCTCGTCTAGTTTGTTAAATTCTTATGTTAGTGTAGGTTCACTTAATTCCCATAGATTATGGACCTATATATTTTACAAAATTCAATAAAAAATTATGCAGAAAGAAATTAGTACTACACTTCAATCATAATAAAAAATCATTTATATTTATAAAATCCTTAAACCAATAATGAAATGATTCATAATGGAACTATTAAATTTGATAATCACTCACACGATACATATCTTATTTTAGATCATTAATGTGTTTCCTACAAATTATAATGCCATGTTTAAATGATACACTTTATATATGAAAACATTACATGTAGAAGTTAAATAATAAAATTGATAAGACACTTACTCATAAATGGTGCAACTGATGGATTATTGAACAAGATATATTGATGATCTTGTACCCACTTAGTGTTTTCCATATCAAATATAGTTCCTTCTCTGATTGGACCATTATGAATCCAAGAGGGATTATCAAATTTTGTTTCAATATCCATAAGATATTTTATACAAAAATTAGTACACCCATCCATTAAATAACCATTGTCTATTGATTCTTTCATATGAGATCTATTACGTATGAATCATTTCAATATATTCAGATACCACTCATTAGAATACATCCACATAAATTGCACTAGACCAATGATCGTTACTTCATCAGTTAGGTGCACTATCAAGTGAACCATAACATCGAAGAATGAGGGTAGAAATATTTTCCCCACATAACAAAGGTTAAGCACAATTCTGTCCTATAGAATTTTTAAATCACCCATTCATTGATTTATTAAAAAAAATCTTATAAACATGCCTTGGACACTATGGTTTCTAATATTTTTGTTGGAAGGGACAGAAGGCTTGATTCATCAGCCATCTTAAATTTTTTAATAAATCTTCACTTAGTAACACATAATCAAGTTTTTATTATTGTTCTAATTTTCTAAGGTTATCTAAACCAATCCTCTGATACCAACTATCACTCCTCAGCCTCAGACTGCCCCGAAGTCGGTGCGGAGCTGAAATAAAACATGGTGTGTAAATTTTTTTATAAAAATAAAATCTAAAATCACACACACATTAAAGAGACCCAATCCTTTTACATATAACATTTCATGTTTTTAAGCACAGTTAATCCTCATAGTACAATTCAAGGATCATTAATTCTAGTGTCTTGGAAGACTAGGTACATAAAACATAAAACGTTGGGATAAAAAATGATTCTTTATTTAATCTCCATAAAGATCTCCTAAATTCCTTTGAGCCCTTACATCTGCATAGGGTACCCTGGGGAACACATGAAACAAGGGGTGAGCTGAAAAGACTAGTAAGGGAATGAACATAAGGATACATCTTAAGCACATGAGTTAGGAGGCATGACATAATGATATCCAAAGCATGGAACATATGAAATCATATCGTATAATAATGGGATCATATAAACATGGAATCATATAAATGTGGTATAATCATAAAACATTTCTTTAGTATAGGTCAAGGCTAACCACCCATCCCGTTTCCCATTTCAGTACGGGTCAAGTCTAACTGCCAATCCCATTTCACATCGCATCTCATGAGACTTAACCTTACCCAATGCATTGGAGCGCTATCTAGGTGCACCCATATCAACATTTTCATGAATATTATTGCCACATAAATAATTTTTCCACATAAATAATAATACATAATCAACCGTACATAAACATAAGGGTACCCATGGAAAGAATTGGATACCATAATCCTGACATAAAGCATAACCAATGGGCGTATCCTGAAAGTGTCCATGAAAAAAAAGGATTAGAACATACATGGAAATTAATAAGGTAAAATAGACATATAACATGGTAATTAGTGTAAAACATAAGTGAAAACATATAATAAATGTATTACGGAAACATTATCATTAAAATATTTTTGTGTGGTTTTAAGGAAAATACTATAGAGATTTTAAAATAGTAAAGAGGAAAATATTTTATATAAAACCAGAATTGAACCAAGAATGTTTTCATAATAAAAATAATAATTTTATAAATACAATGGTGTCTTCAAACATAGGATAGAGGGAACTTTAAATATGGTTAAAAATTTGGGAAGTCCCCTTAAAACAGGTTTGCTAATCCGAAAGTTCTGAGGGAATATTTTAAAAACATGTATATCCCAGAAATAAATTGATGAAAGGGTATTAATATATGAATTCTATAAAAATAACCATAATTTAGAAGATTCAAAAAAATAGATAAGATAACACTATTTTAAAAGAAAGATAAGGCAACCCAGAAGAACAAAGAAGGTTCAGGTAGAATTCGTTACGGTTTTATCGGCATAGTGTCGGGTGTACCCAAGAGGGTTTGATGAGAGAGAGAAGGGGTTTCTCATCATATATAAATAATGAGGTTAGTATGGTTGAGGTGAAAAAAAATAACCTTTCATTTGGGATTACACATAAAAAGACATATCATAGAGGACGTTATGATTAAATGGTTTTAAATTTAATTTGTTTACTTAGATTAAAGTCAAACTATTATATAAAACCATAGTGACAACTGTTTTTGTTAATCAGTGGGTTTGATTACAAAGAACATGTTTTGCTTTATAACATAATACCATTTGTACAAAAGGATTACAGAACTAAAAATAGGATATATTAAATATATAATAATCTGGTTCAACCACAACACAAACAGTTTTAAGACCAGAATTAAATATTATAATATAAATTGATAAATCGTTGTCCTTGAATGTGATAAATTATCACATCTCAAACGGTGCTTTCATTTCTTTTAAACAAAAGGTGGGGAAAGGAGAAGATATAATGAAATATACCATTAGCATAAAATCATTATAGTAAATATATGTTACTAGATTTATCATACTATTATGGTGAAGGGAAGTGAGTAAAGAAACAAAAAGAAAATAACTTAAAAGAAATGAAGGAATTGGCAAGAGGAATTTACCTCTTGAGACTTCCTCCTTTGAGAACCTATTAAGGGGAGAGGTTTTGGTATTTTGAAGAGGATGGGAGTTTTTAGACTTAGTGGAGGACCTTGGGGAGAGATTTGGGTAGAATATTGGCAAGGAACAAGGCTTTAGAGGAGTGAATAGAGGAGGGAG